>JAWWLV010000046.1:7075107-7121957 GCA_035041135.1 Platyrinchus mystaceus
ACACAGCTCATGGCCTCATCCCTGCACCAGCTACCTTCCTTCCCAGCAACTCCCTTCCCTTCCTGGATGCCACCTGCACTGCTCCCAGAGCAGCTGAGGCTGGACTGCACTGTGGGAAAGGCCCAGCGACTGAAGAGCTGAGCAGCACCGAACTGGCAAACTACCAATGCAGAAGGCTCTTGTTATGCTGATTTCATTTTTCTCATGTGGTAAGAACATGTAGATGATTATCTTTTCTCCACTCCCACTCCAGCAATGCTCACTGTGGCAACAATTTGCTTGTTTGACACATTTTTTTTTACAGTAACCCTGTATTTTAGCAGCAGGAGTGACCGAGTGCTTCTCTGCTGTCGCCACAGGTTTTTTTTCGAAAAAGTGAAGCAGCTTTTGGCCTTCTGCCCCAACACCAGAACTTGAAAACAACTTTTAAAAAACAAGTTGCAGCCTGATCTCTGCCTAATTTACTGGCATATCATGTACCTAATTAAACAAGCTCCCAAACGACTCAGGTGGGGACTGCAAGACTTACTGATTCAGTAAAACTGCCCTAAAACAAATGTCAACCTTAGCAACTGAAGGAAGATTAAGGAGCACCAGCACTGGGTTATACCACTTCCAGGTAACAGCATAAAATGAGCAACAAATTTATTGCAACAAATTTGCAATTGTCAAAATGAATAAAAAACTGTCTAAAAACAGGCTCACTTGTTTATCTTCCACAGAGCTCTACAGTCTCTGCCTCTCCACTTCCCACATTTGCAAACCCAATAAGGAAGGTTATTTTTACTCCCTCACAAAGCCTCAGGTATCCTGAGATGAAGGCGGGTTTTTTGGGGTTGGTTTTTGTTTTTAATTTAAGATTTGCTGCAAGAATTTTTTAAGGTGGGACTGACTCCTGAGAATAACCAGAGACGAGTCTGACTGCATTCTCAACCTCACCCAGAGCAGCACAGCAATTTCACTGTAAGCACAAAAATGAAAACAGACACGGCCAGATCATCAGTCAGGCACAAACAGGGAAAGGGCTGGGCCCTGCCATGAAACAAAGGCTTTCCTTTCGAAGCAAAAACTCCTTGAGCTGATGATTCTATGCATAAATGCACATATGTTCTGATTTGGGAGAGATCAGATCACAAAACTGAGATACAAGTGCTACAGCTGGTGATTCAAGTGCCCTGACAGAACAGCACAGGTTCATCCTAAAGGGCATCACAGGAACTGATCCCACTGAACCCACTTCCAAAAGTGCTCAATTCTCATTTAAAATTTGTTCTAAACCCCTGTGTAACACCTCTGACAGTTATTTTTTGCTGCAGTCCAGAGATGAGCACAGAATCCTTGAGGCAACACTAGGTAGGAGCACACCTCTGTCATGCTGCCCTGCAGCCTTCTCACTTCTACCTGGTTACAGCCAATGGGCCCTCAAAGTCACACCTTCAAACACACAAAAGGGCTGCCATAAGCAATTTTAAACTTGAATTTGTATTCCAGTTTGGCTTATTTCTTCTGTTTCTCCCATTACCAATAGGATACTGAAGGCAATGGTGTAATTGTGTTGAGAAATTTCATTTTTATACACAACAGACTGGTTTTACTTCTAATTAAACCTTGCAGAGCTCTGATGCTATGTTAGGGTTTTAACTCAGTCAAGATGAACAGAAAGGTGCCAAAGATCCCAGGAACCACTGTGCATTCAGCTGAAGATAGACTGCCTGTCACAACCACAGAACTGCTTCCAAAAGGCCAAGTTTTAGCCCTCTGGAAATATAAACAGTGCTGCTGCACGCTCAGCTCTCACCAGAACTGGCTGTGATTCTGTACCACAAAACTCCCCTGTTTAGTCAGAGCTCCCAAGGAACATAAAGCAAGATGAACACCAACTCAGCCCACTCTTCTGCCACTGCTTTACAGGGCAACTACACTGCAAAAAGTCCAACTGTCAGCCTGGCAGATGGAAATTAAAGGAAAGAACTTTGAGCTGCACTTCCACCTGCTGGCCATGTGTACGTGCTTCCTAAAAACAAAGACGTTCAGCACCCTTCAATTCATAACATTTTGACAAGAGTGGGTAAGACTCATGTTTCCTACCCAACCACATCTTGTTTATCCTACTCACACTCTTCTTAACACTATCCCCTGTTCCTGCTTTATCCCTTTGCAGGGTTTTCATTTCACCATTTTTATCATTATTCTCCTGGTGACAAAAGTTTTTTGTGCTGCAAAAAGCCCATCTTTAGTCGTAACAGTTGCTACTGAAGATCCTTTCACTGCCTTTTCAAACTGCAGGTGTGTATGCAGCCACTGAAAAGCAGGATACACCATCTGGTTACCACTTCCAAGGAAAAAGCCCCAAGTGGAAAACTTGACTACAATATTAAAGACCTGCATAGTATGTCCCACTACAAGTTCCAGTGAGCTGGACTTCAATGATCCTTGTGGGTCCCTTCTAACTCAGGATATTCTAAGATTCTATTAAGTGTTTCAGAACCACTGTATGTGACATTGATTTATATCCTCACATTTATTAATCCTCTTCCTGCCTTTGAGGACTTCCTTAGGCCAGTAAGAGAATGGAATAAAACTCAGCACCTGCTTCACCTGCCAAATTGCTTTCTGTTGCTGAAAATAATGTGTTAATATATATCCTTTTTCTCTCAGCTGCCCTGAAATTGGAGCATTTGAGCAAGAAGCTTAAAGAAATTAGAACAGTAATTCAAAACCAGTCGCTCTTAAAAATGCAACCTTCACTTCCAAGGGACTGACTAATAAAAATGGTGATCACCCTGCTGCTGAAAGGCAGCACAGTGTTCCAAGGAGCAGGAATACTCAGAACAGATCTCCCAGACCACCACTTAGCAGACTGTGAGAGCCATCCCAAATGACACCTCAGCTTTGGGTTACAGTCAGTATTCCCACTTTGACTTTTAACCTTCCAACCTCAACCAAGAAAAAAACAGATTATTCAAAAGCTTTTAGTCCAGGTATCAGGCACTGCTCTGAAGGAAAGAGGATGGTCAGAAGGCCAGTGCTGGCTCCTGGGTTACCTGAGCGATCGCTGCCTCGTTGTCAGCCAGGCCCAGCAGGAAGATCCTCACTTTGTCTATTTTCACTGGAACGGTTCTCCCTCTCCACTCCACCTCACTCATGGTGGCTGCCTGCTTTGCTCGAGTCTGGGTGATCAGAGCCTGCACAGAACACACATTATGAGCTTGAAATTAAAGGGATCCAAAAGTCTTAAATTCACATTACATTTAACTATTTTGAAATCAGAGGGTTTTTTAGGGCAGTGTGGCTTCCCACAGAGCCCAAGTTTGCTTGCTCACTTCTGTTACATTCTGGCTCTTGAATGGTTTGCTGCAGCAATATTCATGTGCAACAAAGTCTCAATGAATGTTTCAAGTTGAAGTGTGCAAATAAGTTACCTCCAGTTTTTCTGCAAGAAGACCTTCAGTGCCACCAGACCTCAGTCTCATCTGCATCAACTCATTCATGGCAGACTGGTCACCTGAGAGAATCCACAAATCGAGATCAAACTGGCAGTTTGGGGACAAAGGAGAGAAACTTGCCATTTCATTCTGACTTCATAGGCAAACCACCACAAACTGTTATTTTGCCCTTCTACACAAAACCACAGGTGCTCTTGCAAAATGAGTCTATTTCTCCACTGCTAAACTGTCCCAGAACCTGTGCAGATTTTGCCCAAAATGTTACAGCTTTGCTGCAACGTCACTCAGAGGAGTATTTAACTAAATCAATATTCCTTCCAGGTGAGCAAGCCTTGCTCTTTGCTGGAGATCAGGCACCCCCTGTCCTTACCAATGTTATAGGCACAGTAGCGGATGTTGGGTGAGATCTCTTCCACACGCTGGTTATACAGCACAGCTTGTTCTTCTGTGAAAGCATTGGCCAGTTTTTCATAAATGGTCCTACAGCAAAGAACAAATATTAACGCTGCAGTGTGTCCTTTGTGTGTGTTATCCCAAGGGAGGAGTTTGTGTCTCTGCTCCGGAGGATGCTGTTTCTTCACAGCACCTCCTGGTTAAGTGCACAATTAACTAAACAACTCAGAGTTGCTGTACATACTGTACATAAACTTAACCCACTGGTTCAATGCTATTTATTAAACAAAGCTGGTGAAGTGGGGGAACTCACTTGCATTTGTTGAAAGCCTCCATTGCTGCCTTCCACTCCTGGTGCTCGAAGCGAAGCATGCCAGTGAGGTAAGCCATGTACGCCTGCAGACAGAGCAGAGCATGGCAACTCACCCAAGATCCACAGCCTCATTACTACAGCCTTTATCACAAGGCTGCTGTGACACCTGCAGTGAGTGACTAAGCCCTGACCTTTTCATTTGGGCTTCCCACAGAAGGCAACTGATCTGGATGACAGGTTACCACCTACCTACCTACCTTTTATTCTTTAACTGACAATACTACCTTTCTAAGAAATCAAGGAATCACAGAATGGAATCACAGAACTGATTGCTGGAAGAGACCCAAAAGATCATCTAGCTCCAACTCCCCTGCCATGGACAGGACACTTTCCACTAGACAGGGCTGCTTAGAGATGAAAGCAAAGATGTTTCTTGCTTGTTATGCAATCAACGTGGCCCACTGATGTTACGAAAAAAATTTTTTTTTCAGCAATATGCTATAAAAGGGCAGTTTAAGTAACTGAGCATGGTACTAAATCCCCCTGTTCAAAGAGGCTGGTGTCACAATACAGTTGCTTTCTATTTTCAAGGAACTGAAGCCCCAGGTCTTGTGTTCTAGGTGGCTCTCTCAGGGCATTTAATAAAGATAACTCAATAGATAAGCACAGTTTCTAAGGCTGTGTTGCATCACCTTAGTCTCCCTCAATCCTTTTTACTTTTTTAGATTATCCATTGCTAGGTATCTCTTCACCCCAAATCCAAAGGCTGCTGCAAAACAAAATCAAAGTACCAGTGGTTACCTGTGCTTCCAGCTTTGTCTTGGCATCCACCCTGTTGCTCTCACAGAGCCTCTCCAGCTCCTCGGCGTGTTTCACAGCTTTGCGCAGCCGTGACAGCAGGTGGAAGCGTTTGCGGGGCTCCGTGTTGGCCTCCTGCTTCAGCTGCATGGCATAGCTCCAGGCCCTCTCTGCATCCATCAGGATCAACAGCAAATACCTGCAGGGCACAAGGGGATTAATGAGGAAATAATGGCATCCAAACGACGGATCAGTTCTTTGCCATGGGACCTGCAAAGTTTGGTAACGGAAGTTCAGCTTGATCGTGTTTCACGCTTGATCAGCTGGAATGTTTCTTAAATTCTAAGCACACAAAATCATATTATTCCTAATTGTTTGCTGCTGTGTTTCTGACTCAGAAATCCAATTATCCCGCTGAGGAAGAGAATTTGCTACTATTCTGTAGCGCCGCAGACACTGAAAAGACAAAGAATTTATCATTTTGGGTCGTTCTTCAAATGGGTTCAATGTGTTCTTAACAACACAGGTGAATGCAGCACAGTGTGTTCTTTTCCCCCAGAAAAAGAGGAGACAGCAGATGTTTCAAGTGTTCTTTTTCATTCCTGACATGAAAAGATGGGAAATGAACCCAAAATCCTGGCTTTTATCTTTTACTAATATCAACAACACACACCTCTAAAAAGAAACGTTTCTGAGTATATTGTACAGAATTCTTCCATCACATCCACATGAAAAGAAATCACTGAAATGAACCTCTTCACTAATAAACTGAGTGTTCAGTTCCATCCTGTACCTGTTGTCTGAGAGAATCTCCTCAGTTACTTTCTTCCCAGTGAACTTGTGTCTGTTGCCCATCTTGAAGTTGAGAGTTTTTCGGAGCCTCCGTAGCCTGCGGGAGCAATAACCCCTAAAAAAAGAGACAACCACAGTCAGTTTGGCCAAAGAACAACTTTCCCTCTGCTTCCTGCTCTATCCAAACAGGGAAAAAAGGACTAAAGGCTGTGCCAGGCCATGTTTTAACAACTAAGAACTCCATGTCTGATATATGGTAAGACATTGCCTGTAAAGCAGTAGTTAACAGAAAATAAGAAAGGTAAGAAGACATGTAGTAATCCCTGATCTTGAAAAATCAGAATGATGTTCTCCTTACTAATTGGTTTATTGAATACTGATATCACAGAGGTGTTAACAAACAAGCTCTTCAGGGCAATGGAGAAACAAGAGCCTGTGTGCACAGCCACAGAGTGCTGCAGCAAACAGAGATCAGCACACACAGAACAGCTCGCATGGAACAACCTGTCAGGGGTATTTACTTGGCAGATGGGTTTTGTTGCCTGCTACAGGGGGTTTATATTTTAAATTAAGAGAAACCAAGCCACAGGAGGAAATCCCAGTACTAACCTGTACCTCTGGAAGTCCCCATGTCTCAAACCGTGTTGCTGCTGCGACTCCTTCACGATCTGCAGGACTGCGACTCGTGTTAAGGCACATGGACAGCACAGTCTGTCACCAGCCCCTTGTTCCACCCCAAAATAATGGAGGGGAACTCTACAGGTCCCCTTAAACAAATGTGCTACGAACAGAGGGGCACCCCAAACCCCCCCTAAAAACACACAGCTGAGGGAACTGACGGTTCTAAAGCACCTCATGACTCCACTGCTCACTTCAGAGCTCATGAATATCAGCAAGGCCAGGACTCAGATAAACCTCAAGCACCTTCTCCTACAGACATCCATGGGAGCCTTGCTGTGACTGGAGCTCATTTTGGGATAACAAGCTGTGCAAACAGACACATCCAGGCTCATACAACTGACTGCCCCAGCCTGGCTACACAGCCTCCCCAGCCACGCTTGTCACACAGTTTTGACACCAAAACTGAGGTAGAGAGAAGCTTTCCTGCCCTTAAACCTCCCATCTCCCAAAAGGAAAAGGACACAAACACCCTGAACAGAATTACTGCTGCTTTCCCCACACAGCTTCCACAAACAAACAGCTTTCTGAACACAGAGCCTCCTCAAAAGAGCTTTTGGAAAGAACTCAGAGGTTGATTTTCTGCTCAGTTTTTCAACACATTTCTAGTCTTGCTGCACATGACTGTAACAAACATCTGTGACACAAAGCACTGCCCTGTGACACCACCACTCCATCATTCCCATCCAGTCTCTGCACTCTTCAGTGTATTTGCCAATTTCTGTGCATCCTGTAGTTCCTTTATTCCCTTAGTGATGCTACCAAGTAAATACATCATACTCCGGTAAATCTGCTGATGCTTTTCCCACTGTTTACAAGGCAGATTATTTTGTGAAATACAATCTCCACCACAAACAGGAAATCTCTGTGCTATATATATTTAAGTCCTAAAATTTCCCTTTTAAGCTTTATCAAGAAGCCTTTAAAAAACACCCAAAACCCAGACTGTACAACAACCCCTTTAAAAGAAACACTAACACTAAACATAAAGAAACCACCAGACATTTAAAGTCGTCAGATTTCTATCAAAGTGTTTTCTCGTAACTACACCTAAAATTAAGTATCTCAAGTATTAAGAACCTGCACCAATAGCTACTACACTGAGCTATTCTGCATTTGTGGAAGGGACTGCAACATCTCAACACAGCCCTCCTCACCCTTGCTCTCCACCTAAGACTTTTTTCAGACTCTCTTTTATCCTGTGCAGTTATTTGCTGAATTCACACCCCCTGTATTATGTACTTTTTCATTGATTCACATACTCCTAACATTAGCAGGGCAATTGCCATGTCTTCATCTTACTCCACAGTTACTGACTGCACAACACCTCCCATATGCCACGTGGAAAACTGCAACCTCATTTCACCTGGGTTTTCCTCTGACCCAAAGATAAACCCCAGCTCTTCCACAGCTGTGCAGCTGGACTAGTTTCACATCAAAGTTTCACATAAAAAACCTCCACGAGCTTTACAGGCCACATCAGATTTCGGAAGCACTAAACCCGCAGGAGCCGGTTTGCCACCTCAGCGCACCTGTCAAGACTTTTTTATCCATTATTGCTTCAAGCTTTAATATTACACCCAGCAGTTCAGAGGTGACCTGCTCCTACCTAAAGCACACAGCCCGGCACAGAGCTCCGCCGTGCGGGCTGCCTCCAGCTGCCACGCGGTTCGGAAGGAGAAGCCGCACAAGCAGCGCACAAATCCCCACCTCAGGAATGCCGGGCTGAGCCGTTTTACCCCAACCATCTCCTCACGCCGGCCCGGGCCAGCACCGCCCGCCCCTCCGCGATGCCCTCGCATGGCGCCCGACCCGGGGAGTCCCCGCCGCCCCCCGTCCCTCCCCGCGGCCTCCGCGCCACACGATCCCCCGCGATGCCGCCACGTCCCCCCGCCTCCCACGGGGCCGGGCCTGCCACGTTCCGCCGCCGCGGCGCAGGATGCTCTCCAGGCCCAGGCTGTCGCCGAGGCCGCCGGGCTGCGGCGCGGCGGGCCGCTCGTTCTCCTTGTTGTCCTTGCCGTCCCTGCCGTCCCGGTTCTCCTCCGCCCCGGACCCGCGGCCGCCGCCCCCACCCTGCCGCTCCGCCGCCATCTTGCGCCAGCGCCGCGCTGCATCACGGGCCGGCCGGCGGCGCGAGCGGCGGCCGCGGGGCCCGACGGGAACGGGGAGGACGCCGGGGGTGGATCCCGGGAGGGGATCGGGCGGGATTCGGGAGCACTGCTGGCGCTGGGGATCACCCTGCGTCTGGGTACATCCACCCCGGCTCTCCTGCCCTTGTCCCGCTCAGTGACACCCAGTCTGAGCCCCCCAGCCCAGACTCCTCTGCCCCAGGGCTGACCCCAAATCAGCCCCCAGGGTCACTTCCCTCTCCTTGTCTCACTCACCCACCCTGGCACTGACCCCCAAATCAGCCCCCAGGGTCACCCCCCAACCCTGTCCCACTCACCCACCCCAAAGATGACCCACACCCCGATCCCCACATCAGCCCCCAAAATCTCCCCCCTCCCATCGCCTTTGCCCCCCTCAGCGTGGGCAGCCAGGTACCTGGTTAAGGGAGAGACTTGTGATTGTGATTGACCTGTGTTGTGATTTCAAAGCCCCAAACACACCCGAATCCAGCAGCACTTCCCTGGAGCTATTTAAAGGTATAAACCTGAGGGAAGCACTTGAAACCAGGTCCTCCTGCACATGGGGTTTAAATATTTGAACTAAGCTTAGAGATACCTTGTTAGGGACAAAAGCCAAACTGTTTTGAGTACCTGATCCTAAATATTTACACAAACATAGTGGTTATAATAGCGAGTGGTACAAGCTGCTCCCACCAGGCCCAGTCCTATCTTTGCCAGCCTGGGCTCTGCCTGCCTGGCTGCTCTTTGCTGCTGCCATACTACAGTAAGCAGCAGTTCTGGCTCCTTTCCCCTTCCAAGGGCTCAGCTGTGATGTCTTATTTCTGGTTTCAAAGTTCTCCTTCCTTCTCATGGACAGGAAACTCAAAGGGGAAAAAATAAATAAATAAAGAATCAAACAGATCCTCCAGCTGCAGCTTTCTGTGGCAAATCTCTTAAACTGTGTCTGTCTGCTCCAGGTTCCCAACACATCTCCAAGGGATCCCTTCCCTCTCTAAACCAAACCCGGCTCCAGAATGTTGCCGAACTAAGCAGACATGACAATTAAAGCCTGTTTTACGAACAACTGCTCTTCTCTGTGGTTCAGACAGACTTAGATTAGACTGATAAAGGCAGCACCCACTTTCAGGTGCCCCATGTGCATGTCACAGACAAGGGACCCACTCCAGTGGCAGAGCAGCCACCAGGTGTGGCACAGGCACGTTTCTTCCTCATACACTGACACAAAGCTTTGCTGCTCCTCTGCAGTCTGTAAGTGGGAGGATAAAGCTGCCAACCACTGGCTCATTGTGTGGATTCCTTCTGCAGGGCAGAGGGAGAGGAAGATCACACAAACCTGCATCACTGCATTGAGCAGGGCCTTGATGAGAGCCTTTCCATGGGGCTGAGCTGCCTTTGGTGTCTCAGGGATAAATCCAGTGAGGGTTACCAGCTCCAAACACTCACACCATGCACAGACCATCACCATGCCACCTGCCTCTGCAGTCTGGGAAGGCCAGTAGCTTTATAAAGTGACTTTTGGGGATTTGGAGGCCAGATCATCCTGCTGCACCCCTGCCCAAACAACCATCCGTGCAAAATAATGTCAGGAGCATCTCACCCTCACACCAAAGGGGTCTATCCACTTCCCCACATACCTTGTCCAAACAGAAGCTGGTTTTGTGGAGCTTCTTATGGGCTGCTGAGGGTGAAAAGGGCTCTGTACCCTACAGTGGCAATGTCACAGGGCTGTGAGTGTCCCCAGAGCTCACAGCACTACCAGCAGGCTCAGCTCTGAATCTCCATGAAGAGAACTGGGACGCTGTGGAGTGGGTTAATTACAGGGGTAATTGATGCATTAAATATTTCTCTCTCTCCACAGGAACAAAGCAAAGCAGCCTGGGGGCCACATGAAGACTCCTTGGAGAGCTGATTGCATCGGCCAGTCCCAAGACTTCCATCTGTGAAGGCCCTGAAGGAACAAAACAGGCAATTTTTGCAGGAAAAGAAAACAAGATGTGACAAAAATCTGTTCTCGCTGCAGTGAATCACCCCGACCCCCCAGCCCTGGGGAGAAATGCAGCTTCCCCTGCAAACCTGAGCTCACCTCGGGTGCTTTGGTGCAAGGATTTAGCTGCATGCTGGACACATTTGCAGCTGGAGAGGAACCCCCATTCCTAAAAAAAACCAGCCCTACAGCCCCTGGGGTTGAACAAGCCCTCTCCCAGTGACGGCCACATGGGGAAACAATAAG
Source organism: Platyrinchus mystaceus (assembly GCA_035041135.1). Classification (NCBI taxonomy): domain Eukaryota; kingdom Metazoa; phylum Chordata; class Aves; order Passeriformes; family Tyrannidae; genus Platyrinchus; species Platyrinchus mystaceus. Next base: position 7,085,887 of record JAWWLV010000046.1, read on the forward strand.
GAAAAACCCCCAGACTTTGGGTGTCCAGCTCCCTTTGAGGCAAACAGCCCCGGCCCGGGATGTAACATCAGTGACAGATATTTACCCCGCATACCGGGGCAAAGCGCCCCCTGCCCGAGCCCCTGTGCCCGGGAGGGCCCGGGATTCCCTCCCCGGGCTCGGGGCGCGATGCGCGGGGCCGGGCGGGAGCGGCCGCCCCGGAGCCGCCCCGGGGCCCCCCCGCTCCGGTGGCGCACGGAGAGCGCTGGATCCGCACCGCCGGAGCCGCACCGAGCGGCCGCGGGCTCCCGCGGACCCCGGAGGAGGTGAAGGGCGCCCGGCTTCCCCCTGCCTACCCCCGCGCCGGCTCTCCCTGCACCCCCATTCCCGGGCATCTCCCCTGCACTCTCCGTGCGCCCCTTTGCCCGTTCACCCCTTCCCTGCGCGTCCGCGGTGCGCTCCTCGCTGACCTCTCCGTCCGCCCCCTTCTCCTTTGCATCCCTTCTGTGCTCCCCACTGCACTCTGCCCGCACCCCCTTCCCCCGTGCATCCCTGCTGCACTCCCCAGCCTGCTCTCCCTGCATCCCTTTCCCGTGAAATCCCTGTTGACCTCTCCCCTTTGCATCCCTGCTGCACTCCCCCCTGCACTCCCTGCACCTCCTTTTGCCCGTATATCCCTTCTGCACTCCCCAGAGTGCTCTCTGTGCACCCCTTTTCCCGTGCAATCCCTGATCCACCCCTCACTGACCTCTCCCTGAACCCTTTTCCCCTGCACTCCTGCACCCTCTGTGCCTGCCCGGTGCCTTCTCCACGCACTCTCCCCCCATCCATCCCCTCTCCGTGCGCCCCCGGCCATGAACAGCTCCGTGGCAGGCTCCGAGGGGGGCTGGCATCCCGAGTCTGTGATCATCCCCCTGGTGTACCTCGTCATCTTCCTCGTGGGCACGGTGGGCAACAGCCTGGTCCTGGCCGTGCTGCTGCGCAACGGGCAGGTGAAGAACACAACCAACCTCTTCATCCTCAACCTGGGGGTGGCCGACCTCTGCTTCATCCTCTTCTGCGTCCCCTTCCAAGCCACCATCTACACCCTGGAGGGGTGGGTGTTTGGGCCCTTCATGTGCAAGGCTGTCCACTTCTTCATCTACCTCACCATGTACGCCAGCAGCTTCACCCTGGCCACCGTCTCCCTCGACAGGTAGGAAAAAAGGGAATGGGGGGGTTCCCTGTGTCCTGAGGGTCCCCTTTTTTTGGATCTGCCCTATCCAGAGAGGGGACAGAAGCCCCTGGAGTTAAATCCTGATTGCTGCCATCTCCCAGGGCTCCTGGGAGAATCCAGGAGCATTTCCCAGTTGATGTGCACAAGGAAATAAAACCACCAAGGATGGGGTCTAGCAGAGGGTTGGACTTGTCCCCAGTGCCCAGCTGGAGGAAACTTTCAGACCCCAGAGCTGTAGGACTGGGCTCTGGCAGTTGAAGTGGGAGTGGAAAACGAGAGAAAAGCAAAGCTCAGTCCCTGTGCAGCCATGGGATGCATGGAGAGAGCCCTGACCCTCCCAATAACCCCTGGCAAAGCAGGCAAACCTCGAGGAGGAAAAGACACTGGGATATTTGAGCTGGAGGAGGAAAAGACACTGGGATATTTGAGCTGAGACACTGATTTTCCCACCTTCCCCTTTCATTAGCAAAAAGCCCTTTTTTGTCCCAGTGTTGTCCCCTTGTTCCAGTGGTTGTCCCAGCCTTTTCCAGGGTAGTTTTTAGTCAGGAAGGCTGTTATTCCTGCCTGAGCTTTACCTCATGCTCACTCAGCCCCTGACTCTGCAGGGGCCGGTGAGTTATGAACCTGCAGTAAGTGAGAGGCAGGGAGTTCCTGGTGCTGCTTTGCTCTGTGCCTGAAACCTGCAAGATGGGATGTGGAAAGTCCATGTGCAAGTCCCCTGGGAAGAGCCATGGCAGTCCCTGGATGTGTCCTGCCATCCCAGCAGGTGCTGGGACAGCATCCTTGGGAGCTAAAACACAGCCAGGGGCTGCCTCTCTCCCCCATCCCACCGAGCTGGGGGAACAGAGGCACCAAGCAAAGGAGGGTTGCACAATCCCCCAGTTCTGGGTGTAATTAGGGAACCAGCTAATTACGGAACTGAAAAGGGGTGATGTGCTTTCATGTGTGCCAGTGTGATGAATGCTGTGTCTGGGGGTCCTGGGGACTTGCTCCTGCCTTTGTATCCACACTGCTGCTATCCTATCATTTGTGCTCTGCCAGTCAGAGTGATGATCAAGTGAGGATCTGCTGGGTTAGGGAGAGGGACAGAAGGGGACCATACCCCTTGTCCCCACAAGTACTGCTGGGAGCGGAGAGGGTGACGGGACAGGGTTGGGTGAGGACCTTCCTCACTCTGTGCTGTTCAGGGACCCTGAGAAGCACCAGGGAATCAGTTGTGTGACTAATTGCCCTGGAAAACTCAAAGCCATCCCTTGTGCCCTTCCTCCAATCTGCTCCTGGAGATGCTCTCTCTGTGGCCTCCCTAGGACTGCAGCTGTGTCCCTCTCCCTTTCCCACACAGGTATTTGGCCATACGATACCCCCTGCACTCGAGGGAGCTGAGGACACCCCGGAATGCCCTCATGGCCATCGGACTCATCTGGGGGCTTTCCTTCATCTTCTCGGGCCCTTACCTCAGCTACTACCAGGAATTCCAGCTGGCCAACCTGACCGTGTGCCACCCCGTCTGGGAGATCTCCCAGCGCAAGGTCATGGACATCTGCACCTTCGTCTTCAGCTACATCATCCCGGTGCTGATCCTGAGCCTCACGTACGTGCGGACTATTCACTACCTGTGGAAGTCCGTGGACCCTCTCCAAGACATGTCCGAGTCCAAGAAGGCCAAGCGGAAGGTCACCAGGATGATCATCATTGTGGCTGTGCTGTTCTGCCTCTGTTGGCTGCCCCACCACCTGGTCATCCTCTGCGTCTGGTTCGGGTACTTCCCCCTCAACCACTCCACGTACGTGCTCCGCATCCTGTCGCACGTCATCTCCTACGCCAACTCCTGCGTCAACCCCATCGTCTACGCCCTGGTCTCCAAACACTTCCGCAAGGGCTTCAAGAAGATCTTCAGCTGCCTCCTGCACAAGAAGGCAGCCCACAGGGTGCACGTGGCCCAGGTGACCCACACTGTCAGCACGCTGGAGGCAGAGCTCAGCGAGGTGACCCAGCTCAGCGAGGCCCTGCCCGGCCGCTCTGCCGCGCGCTGCAGGGTCCCAGGCCAGCCCTGGGGGGAGGTGGAGCTGGTGGGACAGCAGCAGAAGGCAGATGGCTCCTTCGTCACCTTCAATGTCAGCTAGCAGAGCTTCTCCCCACCCCATGGGCTCCTGCAGCATGGCAGGCCTGGGAACGGGCTACATTTTGGGTTGAAATGTGTGCAGTTGTACTCTTTCCACTCAAATGCACCCAGATGTCATAACAGTGATGCTGCTGATACAAACTCAGCCAAGCAGCTGACCAAGGATCCAAGGGCAGGATTTGCTTCCACCAAGCACTTGCTGAGAGCTGAGAGATCAAACCCCCCAAATGCACTCTGGTGTCATCACCTGTTCCTCTGCCATGGACAGACTTATGCCCTGTTGCATCTACACCTGGAGCTTGTTGACAGCTCTGGTCCCTCCAACCAACACAGCATCTGGCTGGAGTTAGTGGGATGCTCTTTTAGGGATATTTGGGAAGTCTTGGTTTGTTTGTGTCCTGGTACAGGAGCTGCATCCCAGGGCAGCACTGGGCACAGCCATGTGGGCACAAACTCAGCTCAGGAAAATCCAGGAGAGAAGCATAGAAGGTCACCAAGGACCAGGAGGGAGGGAGGCTGTTTGCTGGGGGAGCACAGCCATGGCCCTGCAGGAGGGGTATCTGAGTGGGACAGAACCACACTGGGGGAGGATTTGAGTGCCTTGGACAGCTCAGGCACAGCTCAGCATCTCATCCAAGTGAGGTGCTTGTGGAGAAGAGCAAAGCAGAGCAGTGGCACTGCTTCCCTGTGGCCACGGTGTGGGACTGGACAGCCAGGGCTGTGTGAGAGCTGGGGGTCCCCAGCCAGTCAGGAAAGCCTTAATAAAACCTCATCATCTCACCTCCTGTGTTCAGCTCCCTTCAGACACCCCACAGCTGCAGTGGAGGAGGGTGCTGGAGGGGTGGTGGGACCTGCTGGATGGAGGGAAGCTGAGGGTGGAGGGTGTGGAGGATGTGGATTATGTCCAAGCACATCCATGGAGGGGGGGTCACTGTGGCACAGGAATGTACCTGCCCATGAGAGGCTGGTGTGACACACACTCATTACACTGCAAAGGCTCTGTGAGAGCAGAGCCCCGTGACCACCAGCAGGGCCTTAAATGAAAGCCATGAGAGCATCACTGGAATAGGATCAATTAACTCTTTTGAAAACCCCATGGCAGAGAACAGCCAGAGGTGCCAGTGAAAGTGCACAGGAGCTGGGATGAGCTGTCTGCACAGATTTCCCTCTTGTGAATCCCTAAGGCAGAACTCCCCAGGACTGGGCTGCATTGCAGGAGGCTATTTCTATCCTGGACCCTGGTTCTTGGGTGTCTGCTCTGGACACTGCCCTCCTCCACCCCTCCCCAGTGCTTGGCCTTTCTTCCTGAGAATCTTTTGGCTGTAAATAATTTCTTTTCCCCTGCTGAGTGTTATTATAACCAGATCCTCCTGCCCCAATGCAAAGGGCCATAAATCAGCCACTGCCTCATATCAATAACTGTGATATTTAGTCTGGGCCTGCTTGCAGCATAAGTCACAGAGAGCAGCATATAAACAGCTCCATTAATTATATCTGGATTTATCTCCCTGCTCAACCCTTTACAGCCAGGGAAAACATTGGATCAGCTGCACAAACACAGCTAAAAGCCTTATCTTCCTCCTGCCCTCATCTACCTCTTGTCAGAGGGCTCCAGGATCTGGCTCTGATGGATCCCACACACAGCAAGGGGTTCAATCCCCTCTCCTGGACAGTTATCTCACCTTGGGGTTGGAGATGTTGACCCATCACCTCTGCACTGCCCAAGGACACGAGTCCGTGTGCTGGCATGGCTGGCATGCTCATGAGAGCAAAGCATCCCAGAGCAGACACTGACCCTGCTCCCCTCCTTCCCACCCCAGCCTTTCCAAGAGCCCCCCAAGCCCACAGCTGAGCCCTGCCCTACCCTGCTAACTGCTCTAGAGCTGCCCAGCCACCCATGACCACTTTGAAGGCACATCCCAGGACACCCCTAACTCAGCTCCCAGCCCAAAGCATCACTGTGGCCCCTCTCCCATGGGCCCTGCTGTCACCACTTTGTTTCTGATCACTGCTGAGCAGGGACATCCCAGAGGGTGACAGCAGGCAGGGGGCAGGCTCTGCACAGCTCCCAGCCTGGGGACTGCACCTCACTGCTGCCTCCAGCACCCCTAAATCCCTCTGACACGCACCATGGCTCACAGGGCTGCTCTCACCCTCTCTGGGAGCAGCAGCTGCTTTGTGATGATTAGACAGCAAGGTGGGGGCTTTCACAAGTCTCTGTGCTGTGACACATCCAACTCACCCTCCACGTTTTATGGATCCTGACCCCTCAATCAGTACTCACCCATCTACAGGCAGCAAGAATGGAGCCTGGCCAGCTGCTGGATCACTGCACCATTTACAGGATACTACAGAAATAGGGGAAAAAAGCCTCCTCCAGCTTATCTGCCACTGTCCCTGCTCATCTGAGGAGGAAACCATTGCCCTCTCACCCAGCCCATGCCTTGATGAGCCCTCCAAGGGCAACCACAAGGTTTTTCTGCCAACATAAAACCATGTTGGGAAGTGACTTTCCCCCACAAATAACAGAGCATATCAGGAAAAGACAAGAGTATCATGACCTGCTGCTACTCAGCACCCTCCCAGCTGAGAGAGGCAAGTTCCTGGTCTGTTCCCTTGGGAGGTCTTGTCTTAAATTAAGACCAATGCAAGTCCCCATGTTCCAGTTAAAATTTAATAAAAGCATAGTCAACTGGAAGTGGAAAATAAATAGGCTAAAGTCAGCTCTCAAGTCCAAGAGTGGGCAGGGACACAAGGGACACTTGAGCTGAAACCTCAGTTAATGTGAACTTTGCAGCACAGGGATTTATCACTGGAGTTAAAGAAGTTGTCTTGGTTCGTGGCTTTGTTTTGTTTTCAAACACTTACTCTGCCAAATTTTCTCCCCAGTATTAGGAGGCAGCAGGTAGGAGACACCCAGATCTTGGCACAGCCCCAGCCTAGGCCTCAGTGGAGCAAAAAAAAATAAACAGAGAAATGGGGCTCTGGCCCCAAACCCTTGGAAATCAGAGAGTCTGTGTCAGGCAGAATGGGAGGTGAGGGGAGAGCATTAAACCTTGCAGGAGCCTTGCAGAAAGCAGAGGGGGAGGCAGAGGAGGTTCAGCCCCATCCGTGGCCTCTTCCCACGGTCTCAGCATCACTTGAGGCTTCGTATTCAGCTCTTAAGGAGGATGGGAAGGGCTCAACTGTGAGAGGGTCAGGCTGTGCTGGCTGCCATGATCACTCTTAATTAACATGTTGCAAACACATTCCTTACCATAAAAAGCCAAGGAGCACAGGAGCCGTTCCCTGCCCTGTGCAGTGTTGGACAAAGTCAGCCTCGAGGGGGCCAGCGGCTCCTCCTGCTCCCACCCCAAAGGAGGAGTGGCTCAGCCCACAACGTGCTGCTGCTCCCAAAGCAGGTCTGGCTGCTGCAGGGGCTGCTCAGCGAGGCTGAGAGCCTGTCCCACTCCCCATGTCCATTCCCTGCACAGGGGAGAAACAGATGGTGAGGGAATGGTTAGAGCCGAGGGTGAGTGGGAGGGTAGATTTAAGACACAGGGACTCGGTGGCTCAGCTTTCCCTTTAACTCAGAGAAAATGAGGGTCTTGATTCCGACCTGAAATTAACATAAACTACCTCTTCCTGCTACCTCCTCCAGCTCCTCTTCACTGCATGGCAGCCACCAAGCTCAGCTCTCAGTCCCCAACTGCCTCTTACCTCCATTCCTTACTCCAGATGCAGCCAGGGCATCCCTGGGGTAGAAAACAACCCAACCAGCTGCTGGTGCTGGTAATGGAGAGCCCAGGAGGGAGTGGGACATTTTGCATCCCATCTCTGCCTGCATCTCCTCACCAGCCCTGGTCTGTACAGCTTTCCTGGGGGAACAGGCTGACAGCAAAGCCCAGAAATGCCTCTTTTGGCATGGGTCATGCAGAGGCATTCCCAGAGTCTCTAGAGAACAGGATGTGGCCTTGTCCCAAACCCTAAAGGATTTAATGCATTTTCCACAGGCTCTGGTTGGCATAAGAGCATCAGCATAGGGAGGATTCCAGCTCCTGCACACTAAAGCTCAGGTACTCCAGAAATGCTGCAGGCAAAACTCCCTCTTCCCTCTCCTGACTTTGCCTTGCGACTGTTCCAGGTGAATTGCCTCGCCCTGGGATCAGGGGCAATAAAACATGTTTTACAGCTCAGCCTGAATTCCACACACTCTCCTGGAGAAAGAAACTCACATCAGTCTGCTGCAGCAGCAGAAACACATCCAGAAAGATGGAATCCAGGTCCTTCTGGTGAATGTCAGGGTGTGTATTCAGCAGGCTGGACGCTGCACACAACACAAGCCAGCAGCACTTTGCTTATGCTTTCCAACACTGTCCGGCGCCTGCCAGGCTTTGGAGGCTCTTGGAGCTGGCAGAAGTGAAAAACAGCAAGTGCTGAAGTCTCAGGTGTCCTCAGACATTTGAGATCAGAAAGCAGGAGGGAAGGTCTCTGCAGGAAGGGCTCTGGGGTTGGTACTGTGGGCCTGCACAGTCAGACACATAAAACCAGCCAGGTGGGGTGATCAAGGCTTGAATTCACACTGTGGTCCAGCTCTGGGCTGGACAAGCCTGTCCAATCTGCTGGTTTTCAGGCATTTGTTACACCAGCTAGTGTTTCAGACCAGGCTAAGGAGAAAGAGGAGGTCAGGGGTTTAGAAAAGCCTCAGGGGTTTAGAAAAGCCAGAAGCTCCCTGAAAAACAAGAGGCTGGGTCAGCCACAGCACGACCTGCACTAACATCCAACAGCTCTGCCACTGCTGGGCTAATTCGACACCAGCAAACACTCCAGTAAACACAGCTCAGGTGAATAATGGATTTGCTCCAAATTGCAAAGCAGCAGCTATTGTGCATGGTCCATGCTCTATGGAAACCCTGTATTTCAAGTGTTACAGGCAAACAATGGAGCAGCAGCAGGAGAGAGGGAGGTGGGAGCAGGAGATACCTGGCCAGAGACCACAGATACAACACAGGTGGTGTTCCTCTGAAAGGCTTTGGTGCAAAGCTGTCAGAGTGCAGCTCCTGTATCAAAGCCTACCAGGATTGCTCCGAGGCATGTGGGAGAGCACTTGCTTCACACATGATGCCCATGGGCTGAACAGAGGGAACAGGCTTAGATGCTTACAGGGAAGAGATGCATCACATTTAAGAAGACAGGAGACAAAGGAAAAAGAGGGATGGGAGGAAGATGCTGCAGAAATCTGTATGGACATTTCTGCACATGCTCTGCCTCAGGTTGAGGGGCAGCACTCAGCCAGGCCACCACGGAGCTCCCTCTGGTTTCCCACTGCCATGACTCCAGATGGCCTTCTCCCTGTCTGCCACTGCCTCATGAAGGACTGAGCACTGATATGGGGACAGCTTGTCAAATTTTGGGTAAAACACCCTGGTACATGACTAGACTGCACCCCACGGCCAGACACCACCACACCCCATAACTGGCATCACACCACATCACTGAACTAAATAACAGTCAAGAGTAACAATGTGAAAATCCTTTGGGATCCTACAGAACTGAGATTCCCAAAACCCATCAGGTGGCACCAAGTGGAGCCCTCAGCCTCCTGCCCCAAACAGAAGGGCTGTATCCATAAGGTTTGGGGCAGGGGGTTGAAAAAAAAGAAAGATAAACACACAAACACACTCCCTATATCTGCTGCACATCAAGGCATTAACACAAACCCAGGTGAGAAGATGCCCAAATGTAAGAGCCCACACAGCAGACTTTGCCTTATGCCATGGATCCGGAGCAAAGACAGCCAGGAAGGAGTGTTTCCACAGGTTTATAAATCTGATAAATACAAGTATAACACCCTGCCCACCATAATGGGGCAGGGGAGAAGGGAAGGGAGTCCCAAGGGTTGCTGAGAGAGCATTGGCTTGTACTTGGCAGCTGGAGAGTTCATGACAGCTGGAAATTTATGCTGATGTGTCGAACAGCTTCTCAATCATCTCCCCCACCTGGTCAACCTGGTATTTGATGTACTTCTCAGGGTTCTTGGTGAAGGGCACGTTGCCGTATCTGCAAAGGAAGACAACCCCCAGGTGACAAATGACTGGAACACAGCAAAGAGACCCACTGGCCCCTCCTCTGTCACAAATCAGCTCCACTCCAACACATACCACCTGAATCCAACAGGGCATCCTGTACAGAGCAAGTGACCTGGTTACCACTGGTCTCACAAGTTTTACATGAGCAGCCCAGGGAGCCTCAGAGCTTTGTATTCACTGGAACACCTGTGCTCACCCTGACTGAGGAATTGGGGTGACAGCACGTGTCTGAAACTAGCAGAGATCAGCTTGGGCATGTTTGAGTGTGCCAGTTAGAGAAGCTGAGACAGGACAGCAGAAAAGTGCCTCAGCTCAGGCTATACTAGGCCCCAAAGACCTCTGTAAATCCTAAGAAGAGAGGACAGTGTTGCAGGAGGCCTCACCTGTTCAAGAAGGCACCATAGGTCTCTTTCACAATGGTTTTCTGTGCCCGGCGGATTTTGTCCCGTTGCTCCATGTCCGGAATTGCCCAGGCCTTCTGGATCTTACACAGCTCCTCCAGCCCATCATTAAAACCCTGTCCAAAGTAAAATTCAGTGAGCATCCCATCTCCACACCGAGACTGATGCTCTTTCCCTCTACTGCTGATCACCAGCAGTTCTCCTCCTCAGGCAGAGCTATCTGTCCCAGCCAACCAGGGGATGTTCTTACACCATCCAACACCTCCTTACCTTAAAGCGCTCCTTTATCATCTGCCTCTCCTTGTCCTTGAGCTACAACAAGGAGAGAAAGGATTTTATTTCATCTCCAGGAATAAATATCCAACATCAGTGCTTGCCCACAACTCCCCATCCAACCTAAGCAATACGCAACCTACTTGGTTTGGATTCCCCCTCCTAAGGCAGTGAGGAGAGAGCTGCAGAGAGCAGCACACTCTACATTCAGCAAGTGGCTTTCAGCTGAAGTAGTTTTAACAAGAGTAATTTTCATCCAGAACAGACATAAAAATAGACTTCTTTATGCTTCCAGCCCTTTCCAAGGGAAGGTCTCAGGGTTTTGCAAATCCAAAATAGAAGCATGTGAAGATATAAGAATGGAGGCAGAGATTAAAAGACTTGGATGAATCTGGGGCAGGGGAGATCAGAAGGCACTGCTGCTCTCCATCTTGTGCCAGCCACAGCACTCACTCTGCAGAGCGATGCTGGCATGAGATATAAAGAAGGTTTCTGAGAATTTTTTTAACATGACAAAGAAGATGTTTCTAGCAATTTCTGTCATTTCATGCCCATTCTTGCCCATCCTCTCACCTTCACTCCTGGTTGAAAGACAGGCAGGTTTCTCTCCAAGATGTAATCTGTTACCTTCAACCAGCTGCACGTGAAATGAGATGGGAAAGAGGCAAAGAGGAGTTACTCATACCTCACCAGATCATCTGTGTCTTCACCCACAACCCAAAGGCCAACTCAGACAATACACACCCCAGAACTTTCCACAGTGACCCCCTTCCCAAATTAGATTAATTGCTTGAGAAGTAGAATAAGTGGCTTTGGTTTCAGACAAGTTTCTTGTTTAGCCTAATCTCTCCCACTGCTCCAGCAGCACTGGCTGCCAAGGAGCTCCCAAACCAACCAAACCACGGGAAAAGCAGAGGATGCACCTGACCTGCGCTGGTATGTCTGGATCTGCTGCTCGATGAGCTCCCGGTAAGACCTCTCGGCTGTTTTCTGTGTCACGGCCACCAATTGGATCAGCTCAGACCTGGAAGAGCAGAAATCCTGAGGAAACACCTGAGCCAGCTGCTCTCAGCTTGGCAGCATTTCTGCTGCCATCACCAAGTCATTTTTTGCTCTTCACAATAAAAGGGTCCTTGAAATGTGGAAAAGAAGCGACTCCAAGTCACCTCAGTCCTCTAAGGATCAAAGGATTCTCTACAGCCTAAGGCATCTCAAATGCTTTTATCTCCCACTCTCGTGTAACGTGATGTTTACAATACTGCAAAACTTTCAAAAAGGCAGTTTCAAGAATAGAAGAAGCAGCAGATCTGAGACAGGCTGGCAAGTGAATGCTCTTAATGCAGAGCTCTGTTCCAAAACCGAGCCTTGGACTTGAGGGAGATTTACTCAGACACACACTTACTTCTCCAGAGATTTCAGTATGTAGTTGTAGTTGTTGTGCAGAAAAATGGCACTCAAAGCTGGGTCTTCATAAACCTTGGATTTACTAAGAAGGTTAAGCTGCAAGTTGCCCAGCACTTTGCCTTAAAGAGGGGAAAAACAGAGAAAAAGTTTTGCACTGGAACTTCTCATTACTGACAAAACAAATCAAGCTGTGGGCCCACAGTACAGTGAACAGCACAGCCCCAGCTGCCTGTACAAAGGGTACAATCATGTGTACTTAACAATCCTTACACAGATCTTTCCTCAGCAAGTCACCAAAACCTCTCTGCAAACTATGGCCTTCATTGCACCTGGCAAACAAGCCAAGTGAAGGAGAGTCCGTGGGGCTGAAGAGGGAAGGTGAGCAGGGTACTCACAGATGTAGGTGCTGAGCAGCCGCCTGCTGAACTCTGAGCTGTAGCTACTGGCTGAGGAGCTGGTCTCTGAAAAGAAAAGAGTTTTAGGCCAGTTAACATGCCCTGAGAAGGGGAGGGGAACGTGTGGCCACCCTGCCTCTATTCAAATAAGCCTCATCCCTGTTGCTATGGAATTAGTGCAGAGCTCCCATCAACAGTGAAATTAGCTCCTGTTTCGGAGCTGACTGTCAACAGTTAATCCACAGTGAGGGTGGGAGAGCTCTGCACCCCTCAGCCCTTGTATCTGCATCAAGTGCAGAGCACCCCCCCAGAAACCTCTCCTTTTCTTCTAGTGCTTAGGGGACAGCCCCTTGATCAGAAATAAAGTCATGAAACTCATCCACCCCATCCTTCCCCCACCACCTGAAAAGGGTCTGTAAGCACTAGAAATCAGCAGAGAACAAATAAGCTGCAGTTGTTAACAGCAAGCACACAACAGTAATTGAAACAAGCAGAAGGGCTCTGGAAAGATTCAGCCATCCCCATGGTTGCTGACAGGGCCTGCCTGGCTCTGAGGGGGATTGTGCCAGCATGGGAGCCTGACCTTACAAGCAGTGACTCCGGGCTGGCACATGCTCCTCTGTCTGTGCATAAGAGATGGCTTTCTGCCCTCGAGGGCTTGTGGGCATGGGGCCCAGGGGACACGTGGGGTGGCCATCTCCTCCTGCCCCCACCAGAGAGTTTGGCAGTTGGGCCTAACTCGGGTGGTCCGGGTTCACAAGCACCCCATGGGAAAGGCCTCGAGGCTCCTGTTGCTGGGAGCTGGACAATAGGGAGCCGAGCGCACACGGGATGAAGCATGATCCCAGCTGGGCCAATGTGCTACCTGTGCCAAAGGGAGTCAGTGCCATGAGAGTGTCTTGAGCCTGTTTCAGCTCATGTGGCATCCCTCATTGTCTGCTGCTGACAAAGCCCTCCCTATTCTCTCCGGCCCACTGGCAAGAATTACCTACCCTCCCCTTCTCCCCCTCTTCAATAACGTGTTAATTTATTTACCACTGCTGGAGGATAAAGGATTAACATACATCACCAGAGTCCGAGGCAATATGAACAGGTACGTGTGGGACAAGTCTGCTTACCTCTGGGATCTAAAGGAATATTGTATGTGTCCCCAAGAACTACAAAGATTAGGCAGAGCAGAGAGAAAAGGGAAGGGAGGAGAGAAAAGAAATGCAAAGTGCAAAAAGACAGGTTAGAGACCACCATCCCTTTGAGAACAAAGCAGATATTAATACAGAACAGCCACAGACAGGTACACAGGAGAGCAGGCAGGAGTCCTTCCAAGGCCTCAAACGGAGTGGAGATCACAGAGGAAAGGCAGAGTCCAATCTTTTTCCCCTGCATTGTCACTGGTTGAATTTAGCAGGATACCTCATTCCAAATCTGTTCAAACCCTCTTTCAAGGCAAAGCTACCTCAAGCCTATGCTACCTTTTCAATCAGCTCCTAAGACAGATCCCCACTGCACAACAACATCTCAAGACTTCCAAACAACAGCACTGGGGGAGGACATGGGGAAACAGTTGATTTTTCCAAGAAAAAACTCAGACCACTTATTCGACCAAGGAGAGAGAGCCAAGGCCCAGGAGGATCTGAGCACGTTGAGCTTGCAGGTGGAGAGGGCACAAGGCAGTGGCTAGAGGAGATGTGGCAAGAAACAGAGCCATTGGAGTTTGAGTTAATTTAGAACTGGCAGAAATTTCCAGGCAGGAATTTGCAGATAACAGTCTGGAGGCAGCTCTAAGCTTTCCCCTACCCCTGCTTCTAATGGGCTCCCTAATCCTCTCCAGTCTGTGCCTCCTCAGGGCCCTGAGCCCCCTGATCTCCATTCCTCCACCTCTCCAGCTTGCTCTATTCCAACCCACCTGAAAGCAGGAGCTCTGCCAAGGTCGAGAGCTCACTGGAGAGCTGGGAGCTGCTGCTCTGCACAGAACCAAAACCACACTCCAGCTGATACTTAGCAGCATCCTGCTACACAAGGCAGCAGCTCTCAGCTTCTGATCTAGGCATTTATTCCTGGAATGAGTCTCTTTAGCATCCTGGAGAGCAAAGCTAAAGCTTGTCTCTCTGATAGGGCACATGGCACATGAACAGCTCAGGAGACCCAGCTTGCCCATGGATGGATGCTGAGGAGATTCTTGCTGCTGCTGCTGTTGCATTCTGAGCTGAGGAGCAAGTGTGGAAGGCCAGCAAGGAAACTCTGCATCCCTTGGAGTTCTCCAGATAACCAACTATGTGGTCATGGCAGATCAGAGGACAAGACAAACCACAGGGTGAAGGACAGGAGGAGAACAAGCTCACAGTGCATGTTGAGGTTTGATTATGTTAGGGACGATGTCCAGGCAATTTGAGGAAGGAACTGCATGCCCAGCCAAGCCCCATGCATGTATGTACCTTGTGATGCCAGCATGGCACCTGCTGTCTCCTGGAAATCCAGTAATTGCTGTAGGAAAAGGATGGCCTGGAAGCAAGGAAGGGAAGTTAGGAGCAACCAACATTGCATTTCTTATGCTCTGCTATGAAGGATCATGAAGGACCACTTGTTCCTCCACACTTCAAAGCCTCCAAGAAACAAATCACTACACTCCTTTGAGCTGGTGGGTCTCTCCACACAGTCACCCGTGGCTGAGCCAGGGTCACCAGCTCATCTTGCCACAGAAGTCAGGTAATTGCTTGATTGTTAATACCAAGACAGCTTAACTTGGAAACTACTGCTCTTTTTAAATCCTCTTCAGAAGCCGTTTTTCACAAAGGATGGTTCAAATCATCATCACTTACATTGCTGGTGAGTTCATGAACTGTCCCATCTTTTGGCATGTTATATTCCTTGTCCGGATCATTCTAGGAAGGGACAAGAGAGAGACACAAGGTGAGCATGTAAAAAAAGTGAAGACACCTACAATACAACTGCTGCTACAAGTGAGCTGAAGGCTTGTTTATCCAGCCTCCCTCAAAACCCTCAGACCTGGCTCTTGCAGTGCCATCTCCTGGTGCTGAGAAACCACAGCTCCCACGCACCAGCAGCTCAGAACCACAGGGTTTTGTTCAGCATGTGACCTTCATCACATCTTCAGCTCACGTGCCCAGCAGTGCATTCCCCAAGCCCACCTTACACGGGGACAGCTTAACCTGAGTCCTCCAAAACTTTTCTTTTTAAATAGGATTAAATGCTGAGATTGATACTCATACCTGCAGAGGCCTGGAAGCTTATGTCAAATTATTTGTAGTATGCCTGCTAAGGGTCTTAGGCAGAGGCCTCCTGTATTTGAAACCAGCACCAAGCATTTGGTCTTTGACCATCCAAAGCGATTCAACAGGTTCCTGACTTAGTGAGAAACTACACTCTAGTGAGAAAGATGAAAGCTAAACTAGGGGTTCTGCTCAGAAAATCCCCCTTCAAGCCTGCCAGAGACAACACTGAGGAGAATCTTACCTTAATGTTGTCTGCAAACTCTTCCAGTGCCTTCGCACCAGTGGTCTCCATGGAAGTGATGAGCCCTGGTAGTTTGTTCTTAGTGCCTGCTGCAGTTCCCTGGAATAGTTCCACAGCAGATCAGTGAAGGAAAACAAACGATATCTGAACTGCCATCCAGCACCTAGCCCACCCCAGTATCTCCATGTGCCAGAAGAATATTTACAGCACCATCAACGACACATGAAATTCCACATTCTCCTGCCAGGCAGAGAAGGAAGATGTCCTGCCCCTAAAGATGACCAGGACTTGCTACCTCTCATGTTTTGTCTTACACATTATCCGATACAGAAGGCTGGTGCATCACAGCTGGGAGCAGATGGAAAGGAGCCTTGGTAAACCTGGATGCCATACCTGACACCTGGGGAACCTTGTATCATGGTCCAAGCAGGCTCTCCTCAGAGCAGCCTATCTTCCAGACCTCATTGAGCACAGTCAAACTAAGCTCAATAGTATCAGAGTTGAAACACCTCAGAGGCCATGAAAACAGGAGAATGATGTAGGTGGTCCATCATGGGGGTAGAACTTGAACTGAATTGCTGCTGAGAGATGCTGAGTTGCTGGTTCACCACCTCAGAAAGGAGCAAGGTGCACTTGTGTCACTTCCGGTCCATGCTGGAGGACAGAAGCAGCATGGCTTTGCTCAAAGCCACTGGGATAATCCATTTAAAAAAGTTCTCCAGACAAGCCACAGGAGCCTTTCCAATCCCATCACACTTACCTGCAAGACCTGGTCAAATTCTGGCTTCATCTGCTTAAGATGCTTCAGGATGGGGAAGATTGTGAGCACAGCTGAGTAGTCGTGTCGGATGATGGCTTTCCGGGCAGCTGAGACAATGTTATCCCCTTCCATGATCAAGTTATCTAATGACTCCTGCAACAAAGCCACAGACTCAGGAGGAAGCAGCACGACTTTTTCCCAGGCAGCACAAGGAGCTCAATGCAGGACACATGTTACAGATGCCCATTTGGCTGATGGGTCATCTGTGGTACCAGTGAGGAACCCTGACCACGTGCTCTCCAGGGTCTGTGCAGGAGCCAGTTCCCTGAACAGATCCTGGAGGACAACCCCAGCACCCTTTACAAGAAAAGCAAAACAGGGAGGCTCAACTGACCTGGATGAGAGAATCAAATGTCTTCTTCTGGTGGTGCTCTGGGACAATTTCTGTCAGGAGCTGATACTCGCTCTGGGCCAGTTTGACAAAGGCACTGACGCAGTGGATGTAGGCGTCGATCTCGATGTCGAACACGTCGTCCCTCCCTGCAAGGGCAAGAGGGATTTAAGAGAGAGCAAAATCCACATTGAGCTTCCAGCAGCTCTGCTCATTCCAAGGCTTTGGTTTACACAAGGCTCTTCTGGAAAAGTTGGCTCTGGCTTTGCACCCATCGGTGCGTGAGAACAAGAGATGTCTTCTCACCACACCTGCCCTGGGTTTGTGCATGGGAAGCTCTGCATATCCTGCAGGAGGCAGGAAAAGTCATCTGCAGTTCAGGAAACACACATCAGGACACCAGCTTTTTCTAGCCTCATAACAGAAGGGAAGTTTGGAGCTCTTTGGGATACAGACTAAATTTAATCAAGGGCTTGAACACAGAGTACTAAACTCAGGAAGGTCTGAGGTGAATTATTCAACATCTCTGATAGTATTTTTAGAATTCCTTATCTCCATCCGTCATGTAGATGAAGAACTGCCATTTTGCATCAACATTTCTGGGAAATAAGGGCTGTTCTGGAAGGCAGCCTCTTCCCACAGGCAGAAAAGGAAGATAAAAAAGAGGCAGATGAACATTTACATCCTATGAAGCAGGAATATCAGCATAGCTAGGTGAGTTATCTGCCACACAATGCTGCATATAAATGAGTCCTAGAATACAAATATCTTGGACAAAAATCCATCAAAGATCCTACACGGAACTTTGTGCCAGTGTGATACAAGGGCTGGCACCAAGTCATGCCAACCACTGCTGGATGTGTCTGCAGGACATAGACACCATCCTGCAAGAGAGTAAGATGGCACAGAGAGGCCTTCTCTAAGCTATGGGCTGCTGCTTCTCTCCTCACAGCAACTTTTGCTGGAAAAAGAACCAATTCTTCCCTAAGCTGACAGGTCCCTCAGTTTAAAAGTTCTGGTCAGCAGAGGAAGCACAAATGTGGTGTGCTTTTACAGACTGCCTACAGTGCAGTGACCCACTGTACTGCAAAGCTGCACATGATCCCTTTCCTGTTCACTTTGCTTCACCACCAAACAGTAGCCACCAAAGTGCCCCTCAGCATGGCCTCAGCCAGTCTCTGGTTGGACAAAGTTGGGGTTCCCTGTCCGAGGGCTTGGGGGTGTGTGATTAGTGGGAGTGAACTCTACTGAGAAGAGCCAGAGCTTCTTAGCCAGAGGAGGCCCATGCTTCAGGACTGCCCATGGAGACAAACAGCCACTGGCTACAGACTTCCAGTGCAGCATGCTGGGAAGAAGGGATGGATGTTAGGCAGCTCGTTACGGAGTGACAACACGGTACTTACCCACGGCCGGCCCGTGCTTGTCGCTCAGGGTATCGCAAAGGTGTTTAACTCGTAAATCATGCTCATGACCTAGTGAGATGTCAGCCGGCACAAACAGAAGGCGCAATTTATCCAGGGTGGTTACAGCATGGATGCTCACACTGGGCTGGATGCTGCTTCAAGCCTGGCTTATTGGATCTGATGGACACCGTTTTCCCTACACAGTCCCAGGAATGCTTCCTGACCAAATCCCTTTGCTGGGCTATATAGCAGCAGCAACCCTTTGAAACCTGATGAGAAGTGTGAGTTAAGTCGTTTGTTGGGTCACAGAGTCCCTTGAACCTCCTGCCTAAGTTCTGAATGGGATTGCAGGACCAAGTCCGATTTGTACCCGCAACCATTACAAATCCAAACTCAAAACCCTGCTCTGCATGAGAATTTTTCCCCAAATGCGTGATGTTAGTCACCATCTGGGATTTAGGAGACTACAGCATAGGTGCTGAAGAGAACTGCTTTGGACGCTTACATAGCAGGAGGCAGGAATTTCTTATGGATGCTTTGAAGCAAATGAACTCTTCTCCCTTATCTGGCACAACCTCTATGAGCAGAGGAGGTCAGAATGTGGAAGATGACCATTTAGGGAGGTCTCCACAGAGATGTACAGGAACAATACACTGCCTGTGGTCCAACACTTCAGCATCAGGTTTGGAAAGGTCACCGGGAAACTGAATGTCTCAAAGTCCAGGCAAAAAGAAAAGAGAAAAGGAACACCACAAGCAGATGACAGCAGAGCAGAGCTTCCATTACCCAGGTGGCTGTGGTGGGTCAATGTTAAGGTAACACTCCTCTCCACATCTACTCATGTTTACAGACACTTTGAAATTCATACAGTAAATTCAGAAAAATAATTTGGCCCTCCAGCATCTCCTTGTTTCCCCAAGGATAGCTGTACCTACCCAATGCTGTCCACTAAGCACTGGACTAATGGAAGCCCCAACTGGAAAAGCAAGGCTGATACACAGATAAAGTCAAGGGTGAAGTAGCTAGAGCTGTGATTACCTTCCATAGGAATGAGGTTAGAGGCCCCCTTTTTCCCATCTAGACCATGCTGAGAGTACTGTTTCAGAAGGTTCTGAGCCTTACGGATCGTGCCTGTCACCAGAACCAGAGAGAAGAGACAAGAAGACCTAGAAAATGAGTGAAAGAAAACAAACCCAGAACACCAGCCCTCCACCAGCATCACCCGGGCCCAGCAAGAGGACGCTGGGCACCTATGAGCATGCTCAGTACAGGAATGTGAACCCCAAAGTCATGTCCAAGTGTGCATTTCCAGACTCCTTCCCTGCTGCATAAATTCCAGCCAGGTTACAGAACCAGGGAGTGCTCCAATCTGGAGAGGCAGGTGAGAAACACTGTCACAGAAGGGAAGCAGTGCAGCTCCCTTCCCTCTGGTGGGTTTATTCAAGCTGGTACTCTGCATCCAAGCATTCAAGGTCTGTTTGTTGTTTTTCCTCAGCTGTGGAAGCAGGGCTTTGCATATGGGCAATTTCTGTCTGGCAACACGTTGCCTGCTCCTCGGAGTCACAACTGCAGCCACTTGGTAAGAGGTGCCTTTCCAAGGGATGTTTTCTGAGCATAATCAATAAAGACCCATCAGGAGCCCCACAGCCAAGACAAGGAATGGCACAGGAAGCAATAAAAGGGTGACAACCTCTGGGCTCTAGGGATCAATTGCAGCAGCAATTCCCATCCCAGGAATCACAGAATAATGGATGCTGCCCACCCGTGTCTAACTCACATTAAGCCACTCTAATCCCCAAGACACTTCTCTTCTAAAGAACCGCAAATCAATTAAAACCATGGGAAAAAAATAACACTGGGTTAAAAGATTTATACTTAACACACACAAAAACCAGACAGAACTGAACAAAAGGCAATGCTGGATATACAGCTAGAAAGCACAAAACAAAGCATTAATGTGACAACTGAAGACTAGGCAGCGTTTCCACATTAAAAGGTTAGTCGTCATGCAACAAGCTACAATTACCACAAGCACACGGACACCCTCTCACAGCAGAGCTTTGCTGTTGCCTGCACAACAGGGAACTGGAAGTTTTGGGAAGGTAGAAAGAGTTTCTATAGGAGACCCAAATGAAACAGAACCAGGCTGAGTAAATGAAGAAGCCAAAACATAAAAATGCGGCTGCCAAAATCGTTCTTCCGCTACAAAGTAATAAATCACTTCAAACATGCAGAAAATCCCTCCTCCCATCAGCCACTGGAAATGAGTGTTGGCTGCCCAAATGCTGAGGGGAAGCACAAGTACACACAGCTGCAGAACAGCATTGTGGGATGCAGGACTTCTTCATCCCATAAAGGGATATATGGCAGGGGAAAGGAAACTGCAGGTCCCCCTGACAGTGCATCTCTAGTTGGGGAGAACAAGAGAGCAGTTCCCATTAAATTACTGCCTTAAACTGGTGCACTTATTAAATAACAGAGCATGGTTCCTAAGGTGTAAATTTTCACTGGCAACATTTTGCTTCTACCAGTTCAGAGTATTCTCAACCACTCAGTAAAGAAAAAAAAATCATATCCATAAAACACATTCTTCTAGCAGGAAACTTCTCCCCTCCAGACCCACACCTGGGAGGTGGGCAGACTTACACCCTTGCTGGCTGATGCATTTGCTCCTAAGCTTCTGCCATATGACCAAATGAGCGGGCTGTGCCTCTTCTTCCAAGCTTCCCAGTGCTCTTCACACCCCACATTTCCACTTTATTCTTAGCTACTTTCAGAAACCTTAAAAACTTGAGCTCAGAAGTTCCTCTGAGCAAGGAGGGCTGTGGCAAGCTCTGGAGAGATGCACTAAGCTCTTCCTCACTGCTGTTCCCACAGCCCAGCTGATGCAGAGCTGCTCAACCTGGGTACTGTTCTTCTACCAGTTCTTTCAGCTTTCCCACTTTCAAGCATCCAGGGGGAGGGGAAAAACAAAAAGGAATAAAAAGAGAGGGTAAATTGGTGTGAAAACCAAGCAGACAGTACAACTGCTGCTGCTGTCAGCAGGGTCTCACTGCACAGGTATGCAGGGGATACCTCCACAGCCCACCCCTGATGGTTTCTTTTTCATTTTTTTCCCTCTTTTTCTCAATTTCAGGGGATGAAATTATGCTGCATTTTGTTTGCATAAGCACAATTACCTGTGTTTACTGACACACACCAAGTATTTGGTGTCCATAGGCATCACTTCAGTTCTGCTGGATCCCTCTGACTTAGCATTGTAATTAGGCTTTAATGGATTCTAGTGGAAGCCAAATGCTTTTGTTCCAAGATTGTTTTCCCCTATTAGGCAGCTCCCTAACCAAAGAGGACTGTGTTGCAGCTACTAATGAAAACATCACATTCAATCTAGGCAGTGATCAGTATGGGAAGCAGGAATGGGTTCTTTATCCTGTCACTCAGCCTGCCTTCAGGTAGCACCTCACTACTAAGCCAAATAGGTAACTAAGTAAACAGGAGCATTAAGGAAACTGCAAAAGGGCTCCCCTACAGCTTGTAAAGAGCCACAGAAGTAAAAAAAAAAAAAACAAACAAACACCTGAAACTTTTGCTTCTGTGGCCCAGTTGTTAAATAAAGCATCTTTTGGGCACACACAAAGCACAGTTTTCCTAATTGTTGTCCTGATTCTCCCTTTCATTAAGGTAGTGTTCCATCCAAGCAGCAGGGAACATCCTCTTTTCTTAAGCACCAGCTGCAGGAATCTGTATGAAAGCAGACAAAGCTTTCTCTGCCTTTTGCTTGCAGGCAACCAGGTCAAGTGGCCCCATCCTTCCCAAAAATGCAGAGCTGCTGAGCTACCTGCTGCTCTCAAGCCAACAAGAGAGCACAGGGTCTACAGGCATCACAAAGAAGCTGTATTTTATGTGCATACGTTTGCAGCAAGATGATTGGGGGATCTGAACACACCTGCCCTCTGAGACAGACTGCTGACATTTCAAACAGCAAACTAAAACCAGAAAAAGCCCACAAATTGCTTCATCTGTTCAACTTGACTTGACAAGTTGCACTCAAGGGGAGACAACTCTGCTTTAGAAGCACCTCCAGCAGTCAGATTTTAAACTGCACGTTGTAATAACAGGAGACAGCACAGGAAACACCGACAGATAAAACAGGAGCAGAGAGATGAAAACCCTCTGAAACAACACATGGATATGGAGCATGTTCTCTAGAATCCGACACAGTACCTAGGAGGGTCTCTGCCTTGTTACCTAACACCTCACCTTCCCTTCAGCTTTAGCCTCTCTTGTGCTTTGTTTTGTGGGTAAAAAAAGCTAGAGCACATCAGATTTAGTTTGTTATTTACCCCTTGCAACAGGTTAAAGTGTGCATTGGGGTGTGCACTGGGATATTCTTATTTAGGGACAAAAGAAATCAACTTACTCACTGGAATTGTGAGAAAACCCCCTTGCCTGAAACCCAAATTGGCAGAACTTGATTTTACTTACTGAAATAAAGTAAATATAGAAAAAAAAATAAAGAAAAAAGTAAATAAAGTAAATAAAGAAAAAAACCTGTCTTTGGCCATAACTGAACAAAGGCTAAACCACCAGCTAATATTGCTCTGAACAGAGCTAGTGCCAGTGTGAAGGGGGTGTGAGACCTCCACCTCAAGAGCTGTCCTTGAAAGCTGATGGAACTGCAGAAAAAAAGGTGAATTTCTGCTAAAAGACTAATTTTTTCTCCATTTTAAATTTCACTTAAGTACAATTCAGTAGCCATAAGAGATGGCTGGTGTATGAGGTGTAACCACCACTGTCCTTCAAGAGCTACAGTCTGGTTCTCTGTCCTTGTTCATGGAAGACTGGAGACAAATTAGCCACTATTTTTTCTTGAGATTAATAATAACCCAATGGATCATTTGAAGTGCTCTTTCCTTCACACACCATCAGCTCTGCAAGTGCATTCAGACCGTGCCTTCTACCTGTCCCATCTTGGAAAATCCAATTAAACTGGGAAAAAGACATGAAAATCCTCTGGCAAATTTACAGCCAAGACATTCATGATGACAAGTAACTCTGGATGCCCAAATGCATCCACTTTGGAGAAGTCCTGCTAGTAGGGAACAAATGCTTGTGGCCCTCCAACATGTGGGCTCCTTTCTGTACTCTATGTGATCATCCAAGATCTGAGATTCATTAAAAGATTCTAGTGATTTTTTTTAAAATCTGTCCACGAAAAAAACCAACTAATCCATTCCTGACTTTTTACCTAGAGCAGAGGGGAGATGTTACCATTTGTCAGGCTGCTCAGAAATGTTTGCTGACCATACTGAATGCATTGCAATCAAAACCCAGCAATCTTTTAAGAATCAGGTGATAACTGAGAATTGTGGACCAAATCTGAAGCATCTGCAACCTGAGATTCCCATGGCTCAACTACAGATCCCTACTGGCACCTCTTAAGTGGCTCAGTGTCTCTGAACCCCCTATCAGGTGATTCTGTGCTGAGAGGGGAAAATTCACTGAAATTCACAGTTGGGCTGCAATTCACAGATCAGCTTTCAGGAACAGCTCCAGGACACAGCAGCAATGGCACAGATTGATTTTAAAAGACCAGAGGGGTGATGTCTGGATGCCACAGCCTTTCCCAGGCAGCCCTCCCTCCCTGAATATCCCAGGCACACCCTCTGCTTTAGCAAGAAGAGGCCCAGCAAAGCCTCTCCACACACAGAAGTGAAGAGAGTGAGCACCAGGGCCAGCACACACACACATAGACACATTACCTGGGATGAGGACTGCATTCACAGCAGGATTATAAAAATAAACACAACACAATTAAAATGGGTATTTCTTCTTCCTCCCTTTCCCCATCCCATCCATTCCCACTCCCTACCCACATTTCTTACTGTTTTCCTGAACCCACTAAGAGTATTTGGACAACATAGGAAAAAACAGTAGGGAAGGAGAGTATTGGCCAGGTAAGCCCACAGAAATATGGACTTTTCTGACTTGACAACTCCTACAGAGGAGACAACAGAGTGCTGGGACACAGAGGACAATATCCCTGTGCTGCTGTGGGAGATGTCCTGGCTTTTGCTGGCCCTCCTGGCCGTGCTCCCACTAGATGGCACATTCCAGAGATGGGAATTCCAGCTCTGCACTCCTCTACACCAGAGTGACAAACCTCACCAGCTGCACAAAATGCAGCAAAAGTCCATTATGAGGAGAGGAGGAATAACCCACCAGCCACATCCACAGCTCCTCCAAAGACAGGCCAAGGCAGGAGCTTCCAAAATTGAGACAATGCTGGATCTCGCTTTTGTAGGCACCTACCAAGGCCCCATCTCAACTCCTGACTCCTTGCTTTCCTAGCACAATAACAACTTATTCATAGCTAATGATTCAAGTGATGCATTTTATCAGATATGAGCTTTCTATGTGCTGTGACACAGACTACATCCCACATTCCAATGCTGAGGACAGGTGCTCTCAGGTGAAATCCCTTTACAGCCCTCTCGGGTCTCTTCTTACCCATTTCCTTTCTCAAGTCCTTTCCTCTCCCTGTACACAGGGCCCCTCCTCCCTTTACAGCACCCAGAGAACAAACCTGATGGCTTCACTGACAGACAGAAAGTGTCTGTAATTCCAGTGCTGAATCCAGGGCAGAGGTGTTTATCTCCAAAAACTCACCCCTGCTCCTGTCGCAAGAGCACATTTATACACACAGAGGCTTCCTCAGCAGTGAGAGGGCCTGCAGGTGTGTGTTCAATGCCCTCTTCAGGGACTCACCTGGTCTCTTGATTGGCTTTTTGGTGGGGGTGTCCTTCCTTTTGTTCTGAATGGCAGGGGAATAGGGCACCCCAGAGGAAGAGCTGTTCTTACGGAAATGGTCCTTCAGCCCCTTGATGGAGCGGTCGAGCTGGACAGAGCGGATTTGGAAGTAAACAGTCATGAAATCTAAGGAGACAAGGTAGAAATAAGATTATCATTTAATGAGGCTCTCATCATTTGAAAGCAGGATACAAAGTGTCCAACAAAATATGCTCTGTGTGCTGGAGTTGCCTTTGATCACGGAAAAATTCTTAAGAAGCTTTTAAGGATGCTCGTCACACTTGGTAGGCACAGTAATCCCCACTGAGGAGTAAATCATTGAGGTAGGGGATTTTCTGGGAGCTACATATTGCAGGAAACCTGTACTTTCACATACAAGTCCACAGTCATTTATTCCAAAGGAAAAGTTAATAAAGGAGTAAAAGGCTCTAGTCAGATCTGGCTGCAGAACAGGAAAGGAGAGACATGCACAGACTGAAGAAAGTCCGTGCTGTTCTCCCCCTGCCTTTGGTCACATCTCACACAAAAAGTTATGCCCATAAATATTTCCCAAATGGGAATAAGCGACCAGTGTCTTGCACGTTTATAAAAGCTGAGCACTGGATAGCTGCAGCTCCAGCAGAAGGCATTACAGATGCAAGTGCAATGGATTCCTGCTTCAGGACAGACCATACATTGAGATAATTTGTGTTTTATTAACACAGCTCATTCTGTAAAATTCAACTCACAAACCACCGCTTCAGTCTCACTACAAACACTAAAAACAGTAGGATCTTCAGGTGATGGAAAGACTGAGCCACTCACCTAAAAGGTGCCACTAAGCCAGTCACTAGTCCTGCCAGTGCTGCCAGCTGTCCACAGCAGTGACTCACAGACTGGTGGCCACAGAAGCCCCTGAGCAGAGGCTTCATGGCTGAAGGGGTGTGATCTACAAGCCCAGCTGTGCAGGGCTACACACACAGCCCTCAACATCCCCCTCTTGGTCTCAAACACAGGTGAGAAGTAGTGGTAAGAGACCTGTACAGCACTACCCACCTTGATTCCTGCCGTTCTCCACCAGCCAGCCAGAAATGCGGATGATGTCGTGCAGGACACTCTCCGGGAGGTGCTCCAGGGACATCTCCTCCTGTGTCTCCATTTCATCATCCCCGCTGATCAGGTCCAGGATGAGGATGGGTGGCACTGGCTTGGTGTGCCGTGTCATCAAGCTGCGGAACTCAGACTCCAGGGATTCCTTGCCCCTCTCAAAGAGGGATTTCTGGCACAAAACAGCAGGACAGAAGCTGTAATCAATCCCTCATGAATATTTCTGCGTAAGAACACACTTTCTGCAGCATTTCTAACCACTGCCAAGTGCTTCATGCTTCAGACTGCAACCATGCCTGTATTTGAGAGACACTTTAAGGGAATTAAAAAAAAAATGCTTGGGAGTCACTCAGCCTTCAAGTGGGATTTAAACAGATCACCCGTTCTGCTCGAGCAGCTGAAGGACTGACAAGAGCTACTCAGGAGGAGGTTCAATCAACTCCTCCACAGGTGTAAGATCTGCTTCCAGAATTCCTCCTGGCACGATGCACAGAGAGCAAACCACCAGGAGCAGACATGCTGCCGAGGACAGGCTAAACAGGAGCCAAAGCAATGGTTCCTTCAGCTGTGCCCAGACACCACCTTCACCAGGCAGAAAACCCACAGCCCCTCACAGCAAGAGGACGAGCAGCAGGGCTGTGTCTGTCCCTCTCCCACCCATGACGGGTTCCAGACCCACGACCCACCACACGGTTCAGCTCCGGGCTGTCCGGATTGTTGTCCTGGAAGTATTCCACTGCCTTCTGGATTTTGTCCATGCAATTCAAGTATTCCTCCAACCTCCCAGTGGGGCTAAAAATAAAGCCAAAAGTAAAAAGCAGTGCCTCACAAAGCAAACAAAGAAGATAACAAGTAAGTGCCAGACCAAACTTAGGATAAAAACAACAAGGAAAGTTTCAATTCCCTTTTCTTCATCTAGGAGGAGATCATGGAATTCCCTTTTGCCTCCACTCAATGCCTCA
This sequence comes from Platyrinchus mystaceus, assembly GCA_035041135.1. NCBI lineage: Eukaryota > Metazoa > Chordata > Aves > Passeriformes > Tyrannidae > Platyrinchus > Platyrinchus mystaceus. The sequence continues at coordinate 7,112,628 of JAWWLV010000046.1, forward strand.
GCAGAGTACCCAATCCATGCAGCAAATGAAGAAGGACTGCTGATGGAGCAGCACAAAACTCTCAGCCTTGCCTTCCTCTCCCAGACAGGCCCTGACAGGAAGGCAAAGGACACTGCACATCCCAGCCCAGAGAAGAGCCACAGAGCAGGCTCCAGAGCAGCTCTGGCTCACCCTGCATGCAATAACAACACTGGTGGGCAGGAAGAACCTTTGGGAAAAGGGCAGAGGAAAACAGACAAGCCACCAGTGCTTGTGAGATGCATATGGCAGCGTGTCTGCACATCCTGGAGGGGACACCAGTCACAACCTGAGCTGTCTTTGCCCTATGTGGGGATGGAGGAAGGTCGAGTCAGTGTGGACTGAGGGTGGGGAAGGAGTGTGGGAAGGGTACTAAGCACACAATGATGACTGTGTGGAGTCAGCTCCCCTACCTCTATCCCAAAAATCCAACAGGATGAAACTCCCCAGCAAGATCCAGCTGGCTCAACTCACCCTTCCTTTATGATCTTCTCCGTGTCTTTGGCCACATGGTAGTAACTGATGACGTGATCCAAGCAGGACAGGGTCTTCTCCACGTTCTCCTGCAGGCGCTGCAGGTTCTCTGTCTGTTTGTGGACCGGGATGATCGAGTTCTCCAACTTCATCAAACGGCTTTCAAAGGAGGACAGGATAGAAACCTGCACACCAAGAGGGAAACCAACGGCTGAGGACATCCTTCCTACAGATCCCTGCAGTGGGGTACGAGTCAGAGCAGGGCAGTCAGGGACCCTCAGGGCCCAGCTTCACTTTCTGGGCTCTGCTACCAATTTTCCATGGTTCCTTAGCAGCTGTTTGCAACCCTCTGCACCCTGATTTCTATCAACAGTCACAAAACAAATCACCTGCCACACAGAGATGGGCCAAGCCTGAATTAAATGTCTGTAAAGAGTGAAGATAATGTTCCAAGACAGTATTAAGGACAAGCAAAATTTTACTTGAGAAAGGAAAACAAACCCACAGGAACTGCCTGGAGATTCCTCACATAAAATGAGCAACAAAAGCACAAACCAGCAGCCACTTTGCTCCACACCGGAGACCCAAAACTGAGCTGCACAACGTGAAGGTTCAGGATCAATACAGTGAAAAACACCACAGACATTTGGTTTTAAAAGAGGACTATGATACTGCTTCTGAAAGGTGGAAAACCATAGTAAGCTCATAAAAGAGTGCCTCAGTATCATCTTTTCTAGGCCAAAATGTAATTCCTATAAGATTCCCTCCTATGTTATGTTTTCCACACTTCTCTGGTGGTGCCTCTATGACTTTTTTAAAGCCCTGAGCCCAAAAGTTAACACAGTATATAAGCTGAGGGCTTATGAGGAGCTACAGCCCAATAACTACTTCCTACCTTTGCACAGGACACACCCAAAATAAAATTCCAGACAAAACCTGAATTTATGAAGCAACAACACAATGCTGTTGCACAAACTAATCTGAGGTCTATTAATACCTGTTCCCAAGAGAGAGGACTGACTGTGGCAGAGGTGAGGCCAACAGCTCCCCTGAGCCCTCCTCAGAGCAGGAGAGAAGCTCAGGATTGAGGCACTGATCAGGTTTCCCCTTTGCCAGCCACTGGAGCAGAAAGTGCAAATTCAGAGCAAGTGGTTCAATTACTCCACATCCCTCAGATGGGCACAATAACAACCCTGAAAACTAACAAAACTAAGAAATTAAGAAAAGTAAATCCAGCCCCAACATTAGGAGCTCCTTACCATGTTCTTGGTGAGCTGGTCACTCTTCTCAAGGCTCTCTTTGATAAAGGACAGAGTTTCTTCCTCCTGTCAGTAGGGTGAAAAAAACAGTCTTCAATCCTGAACACTAAGCTCTTAAGTCACTAAACATTACATGTAGGTTTTTACAAGTCCTGGTAAACACTGCAGCAAACCATGTTTGGTCTGATGCTGAGGACACATTTTAACAAGCCACCTCTTAGCAGAAATCAGAGTAAGTGACCCCAGGTGAGGACATACATAGTAAATGAGGTTTTTATGGATTATTTGTTTCCCTTCATTACCACGAGCCCCAGCCCAACACAAAATTTTTCCCACTTTCCCACTGAGGGACAACTTGCCTGTCACAGCACAACACAGGTGTTGCACTGGCACCTTCCAAAAACCCCACACAGGGCAGAGAACTCCAGTGGCCAAAGCAAAGCAGCAGCCAAGGGCTGGTTTTAAGTCATTAAAGCCCAGATACTCGAAGGCAACAGCAGCCTGCAAGGGCTGTTTTTAAGTCACCTAAGTCAGATATAGGGGTGGAACAGAAGCCAGCAAGGCCTGGTTTTAAGTCACCAAAGCCCAGACATAGAGGGAGAACAGCAGCCAGCGAGGGTTGACTTTAAGTCACCTAAGCCCAGATAGAGGAATGGAACAGCAGTCTGCAAGGGCGGGTTTTAAGTCACCAAGGGCTGGTCTCCCAGGCTACATCTGAAGGGAGAGCCCGCAGATGCCCCCGGGACCGAAGAAGGGGCCAGAGATACCCCCTGCCCCTGAAAACCAGGCCTCGAAGGGGACCTGGGGAAGCTCCGAGGCCCGGAGCGGGATGACCAGGTCCCTGGGGGACCCTGGGTCGCCCCCAGGCCCGGTGGGGACCTCCAGGCCCAGCCCCGTCTCCTCGGCAACGCCGTGGGGATGCGGGCCCAGGCCCTGATCCCGGCCCCGGCAGCGCCCCCAGAGGGTCCCGAGCTCATCCCCACCTGCTTGAGCTTGTCCTCGATCTCCCGCCGGCGGGCCGACACCTCCTCGCTCGGGATCATCGCGCCGGGGCCGCTCGGTGCCACCGCGCCCGGCCCGTCACCGCCCCGCCGCCATGAGGGGCGCGGCGAGGCGCGCTGCGCATGCGCGGACAGCCCCGCCACCATATTGAGAGTGGCGTCGCTTGAGGAGGGGCCGGGAGGCGGGGAGGCGGTGAGACGCATGCGCATTGCCCGGCGTTCGGCCATGTTGAGAGTGGCGGGAGGGCGGCACCGCCATCTTGGGAGCGGCGAGGTGGGTCAAACAATCACAGCATTGATCGGGTTGAAAATTGATCTGAGAACATCGAGTTAAACCTCTGGCCCAACACCGCCTCGTCATACAGACCGTGGCTTTTCGGGCTGTGTCCAGTCTGTCCTTAAGCACCTCCAGGGACGGTGACCCCACCACCGCCCTGCGCAGCCCATTCCAATGTCTAATCAGCCTTTATGTAAAGAAATTCCTCCTCGTGTCCAATCCAAACCTCTCCTGGTGCAGACTATGTCCTCTCGTCCTGAGCGTGGCACTGTTGCGTAAAATTTTCTTAAGAAAGGATGTTCTTTGATCTTTGTGTACTTTCAAGCCTAATCACCAAGAAGGGAGATTTAATCAGTGAAACAGAGAGTAGCTCACAAGCTCTAAGTGATGGCCAGGTGTTAGAAAAACAAACTACTTGTTGGTAGAATTGTCTTGATGAGGTTTAGGGCTTTATATGCTTCAGTAATCTCAGACCTACAGGGAGGTTAACAACACTTGGGAAGAAGGATGTACTGGTGATAGTGGACACAAAAAATGGAGAATTTAAGGACCTCAAGGACATTTGGCAGAGCCCTCAAGATAAGGAAGAATCTAATAAAGCCAACTCAGCAACTGAATCAGCTCCAACTGGATAAAAAGTAATTCTGTCAGGAGGAGATCTTGACCACCAACCCATGGCCACCACCCCAAAACAAGAGAAAGACTGAGCATGTGGACTAATTAACACAAGAAGTGAGAGAATCATTAACCAATAGAACATAGGATGCTAATTAATAAGAAAACTATGTAACTTGTAGGTAATGAACGCTAATTCCTTTGTTTGCTGAAATGTATAAATAGTAAAATAAATAGTAAATTGATAGCTGGTGTGTTTAATTCGTGGAATTCCACCGAGCACACAGACTTGTGCAACTCTGAAATAAATAAACGATGTCTGAGTATGCAGTTATTGGCTTGTTGCACACCAGGTAACGAGTCTGATTTTTGTGCACAACAGATGGGGAGGGAAATTGCAGGGGTTTGGGCCCAGGGAAATGAAATTACAGAAATTTGAATATGAATTAGGGAATCATAGGCATTTTGCAGGAGTGCAGCTTCACCCACCCGTGTCCCGCATACACTTTCTAGGGAGAAACGTTATCCCTCAGGGAAGCTGCCACCTGCTCCCTTCTGCAGCACAGGTGGGGAATATGGACAGGTGTATCACACAATGCAGGCTCTGCATCCTAAACCACATCCAGCCCGGAGCAGGGAGCTGGTTCTCCCAGTACCTGCAGTCCCAGCCTCCCACCTTCTTGTGCTGCTTTGAGGAAAGGCTCCTGCCGTGCAGAGGGACCGGCGTGTTCCCATCTGTCTTCCCCTTGTCAAACCACGCCAGGCTCTGGAAAGAAGCTGAAACAATCCAAAGGAGCTCTTTTGTTCAACAGCTTCAACGGATTTCATAACCCACCCTGTCCACAGGTGTGCCCAGGATCTGGCTTTGTGAGGGGAGACGTGTTTTCTGCGTGTGACATTGCCTGGCTGTGTTTTGTGGGGACACCTGATACAAGGGTTCTTGAGGGTATAAGAAAAAAGATCCCTGTCCAGGCTCAGCCCCCCCACTGGGCTGGTATGATTGTTCCCAATCAAATGTTTTTTCTCCCTGTACAGCAGAGCCATCTCTTTCCTTACAGCATTCCATGCTCTTTCTGCCAGCACTCACCCCCACATTCAAAGGGCAGCCAGAGCCAGAAGGAAACCTCCCCTCACTGACGCTGTTGTGCCTGCTCCCCCCATAATGCTGGTTATCTGCTGAAAAGCCAGAAAAAAACAGCTCCCTCACCCCTCATGGAGTGGCAGACCCCTCAGAGCAAAGAGGGTGAGTGGGATAGAGGCACCCACCTCATATCCCAGCTGCCGTGCAGGGTGGTAAAAAGTGAATAAATGTACAGAAAATACATCCTATAAAAACTGCTGGACTCTGCAAATGTGAGGTGTAACACCACATCCAAGAGGAAGCAGCAGGGGAAAAAAAGAGACTTCTGGTCAAACATAAAGAGTCAAAGTTACTTCGGTTAAAAATGAAATAGAAAGGGTAGAAACGCTGCAGTTCTAACGTGTGTTAAAATAAGGTGCAAAAGCGCGCAAAGACCTCTGGGCTGGCTGTGAGTCCCCCCAGCTCGTCTCTGGCTGTTTTCCCAGCAGTGGGTGCAGCCAGCGGAGCGGCAGCTCCAAGACAATCCCGGTCTCCTTCCCGCCGGAGCTGCCCTGGCCGCGCCACTCTTCCCGCCCCGCCAACCGCGGGGTCCCCGCACGCCCGCGAGGATCCGTTCTCGGCGCCAAAGCTGCCGCCCAGGATCAAAGATTGATGTGGTGACACAGCAGTGACCGTGGAGGAATGCTGAGTAACCTCTTGCTTCCCACTCCATGAGGCAGAAGAGGGAGAAAAAGCCTCTTTTTCTCCCCTGGAGAAGGGATTTTTCACTCTCAGCCTGGGCACAGAAGGTGGAAAATGTAGACAACATGGATGAATAAAGATTGCATCTCAGTGCAGTGCTCATTTGGGTGTGGGTGTCCCAATAAAAGATCTAACGGGTCCATTTTACAGCATTTGCCAAGCAAAACTGGTCCAAATGCTCTGAACCCCAAGACACGGGATCAGATCGGAGCCCAACACCTTTGGGGTGTGGAGACCACGGGGTTCAAACAACATCGTGGCCCCGTTGTTCAGCAACGGGAATTTTCACCACCACAGGCATGAGGAAGTGGCACCTGAGGGACGTGACAGTCACTGCTCTCTGAGGACAAGGTGTTCAGGGTGTTAGTCACCCAAAATGCCACTGAAAAGAGAATCAAACCTGATTTGCAGGTGGGGAAACTGAGGCACAGAGTGGTTTTGTTTTTCCTGCTCAGGGCTTGGCAGTGAGTTGCTGGAAAGACCCAGATATCCCCCCAAACCACATTTCTATTGGCTGTCTTCATGATGGCCAAGGTCATTGTACAAAACCATAATCTTGACAAGATTTGGATAAATTCAATTAATAGTAGCTCTTAAAGCAGGGACTTTCTGTCCCCTGCATTGTGGCTTGGTGCTGCTTGGGGAACAGTTCCTGCATTAAAATATAGTCATTTTATAGCAAAAAAACCCCAAAACATTTATGCCTGTCGTTGCCTCCTGTCAGCAGGGTTAATCCACTCCTGCACAGAGGGCAGTGGGGAGGGGACAGGGCAGCAGCATTCCCGAGCCACATGAGCTGCCTGCAAGGATGCAGCGTGTGGCAGTGAGGGCAAAACAAGATTAATACAACCAGGAGCCTCCAAAAGGGTTTTGCATTTGATGTGTAAGAGGAGAGAGATCAGAGTGCAGAGGAACCAAGATTAACATAAAATTACAAAATTTTCATTCTGGGCTGCAGGGCTGTCCCAGGCTGTGTGACCCACCAATGCCCCAAGATGTGTGAACACTTGGAAATACCTCTGCCGATGGCACTGCCCTCACCTCCTTCCCAGACACAGCCTGTTCTGCCTCCCCTCAGGTCTGCTGGATAGAAAAGCAATTAATCATTAGCCAAATTAATCTTCAGACAGAAAAACCAGGAGCTCTGAGCTTCCTGACAAAAACCTAATTTTCCCTTCCAGGTGGGGTTATGGGGGAAGAGCCCCTGGAAGGGGGAGTGAGTGTGCACAGTCAGGGCACAGGATGAGCCCAGGCATGTGCCCTGGCTGCTACGTGTCCATGAACTTGAACGGGTGAGACAGGAACCAAATCCACCACAGGACTTTGCCTCCCTGGAAACGCCCCAAGCCCCACTGACTTTGCTTTGATCCTGACCTGCATCCATAGGGATGTGCAGTGCTCCCGGAAAACCAGGTCCGTGTGGAGCAAGGCTTGGTGCTCAGGCTCCTGAAGCTTCCCGGTCCTTTTCTCGTGGCCCTGATCAGCCTTGCTGCTCCAGGGAAAGGATGCAGCATAGCAGGAATTGCCCTGAAGCAGCACCCAAGCAATTCCCTAACAGGGAATCCCTCAGCAACCCCCTGGCTCCTTGCAGGAAGGAGTTCATGGGGATCAGCCCCTCCAAGTCTGGCCCCAAGCCTTCCAAGCCCACGAAGCCTTCATCTATTGCAGACACAAGCTGTGCTCTCCCTCCCTCCAGCTTTATTTGCAGAGGGAATTAAGGTCCTGCTGGGAAAACCTCCCCTATGCTCTGATAACTGCCTGCAGAGCCAGCTCTAAATGCCTTTTTGTAAATGAAAGACCAGGATTAACGAGGTTCCCCTCACCACTGTTTACTTAATGCTCTGTGGGAGTGGGGGGAACAGGGTAGAGACCCCCCTTTTCCAGCTGAGCGCATCAGGCCACCAAGAAGCTGGCACATACTTGGGACCAGCAAGGTGCCACCCAGCACATGGCTGAGCTTTTCCTCTCCTCCCTGGAGCAGGAGGTTCCCAGAGGGGTTTGGAATGGGTCTGGGTGCATCAGTCCAGGGGACAGGGCAACCACAGGACACTGCATTTTGCGAGCTGGGGGCCGGGTTGGGGGATGTTGCTCATTTTCTTCCTATGCCACGTTGCTGGGGAAGGAAGGGGGGTGTTTGCCATGTGGGCTGGTGTTGGGCACACGTCCCCACACGTGACAGGATCGGGGAGGCCACTCAGGGCTGCAGCTGGCCTCATCCCCTCAGCAGGAATTCACTCAGGGATGGCAAGGAGCTGCCCAGCAAGGACACAGGGTCTGCTGAGGGTGCAGGTCCCATAAGCCCACACAGAGGGGACCCTCCTGCACCGATCCTGTCTGTCTGCAGCGGGGCACAGGGATCCTGCCTTTGCCTTCTGCACTCCCAGGGACTGGAGCCACCACAGCCGCCTTGCACAGCTTCGACCTTTGGATGTTTGCACATTCCTGCCTGTTAATGTGTCTCGTAACCAAAAGCTGCCAGGATGGAGCATTACTCCCCTCAGCACTTGCAAGGCCGCTCCCCCACCCCGTTCCCCAGCTGAGAATTGGCACCGACCCCGTAACCGGGTGGGAGCATGCGCTCCCCAAAGGAGCAAAACCAAATCCCTGGCCCACTCATCCAGCAGTGCCTCTGCTAGGAGCGATAACCATCCCACCCCTTGACACCAGCGAGCCCACAAAGCTCACAGAGCTCCTGGGGCAGACGGCAGTCGCCTCTCCCAGCCCAGCTACAGGGAAAAGGAGCACCGTTTCGTAGCGGAGCCGCGCTTCCCTCGGCTGCCAGGCTGGCACCCTGCCTGCCAGCACCATGCCAGGCCAAATTCTTCATGATTTCTAGGTCAAAACCCGCTTCTCCTAATGCCCCTGAGCCCTCCTGCTGCCTGTGCCACCCCCCAGCCCAGTGGTCTCCATGCACAGGATAGGAGCATACCAAGGGATGCATCCATACCAGACATCCCTGTGCTGCTCATCCTGGCTGGTCCCATTCATAAGCCCCAAATATTCAGGGCTTATGCCCACATTGCTCCCCAAATGCAGCTGCTCCCCCACGGGCTGCCTTTGCTGCCTGGCTCTGTCCTCAGCAGGTAAACTGTGTCCAGGGGCTGCAGAGCCTGCAGCCTGCCACTGCTTCCACCTTTTTGACGAGTTTAAGGCCTATACCCAGCAGTCAGATACCGAAGGAACATTCTTTGGATTTCTAAAGCCATTTTCTCAATGTCATGATGGCAGTGGGGAAAAAAAAAAGCAAACCAAAACCCAGTCTCGGGAGGTGGGATGGTCCTAACGCTCCAAACCTGAAAATAAACCACTTGAAAAAACAGCCTTTGTAAAGAAATCCCCGTGGCCTCGGTGCTTGTTTGCAAACCGGCCAAGTTTCAACCTTGGCGTGACGTGGTTTCCCCGAGAAGGAGGCGACTCTGGCACTGCTCCTGCAGCTCAGCCCCTCCACCGTGGGGGGCTGGATGTGTCCCCCCCATGCCCACAGGGGTCACCTTGCATGGCATGGGCTGGGCTGGCAGAGCAGGAACGCTGTGGGGCTGCAACCCCCTACCTGGGCACGCATGGAGGGGATGGTGGGGATGAAGAGGAGGAGGAGGAAGGGCAGCGTGCCTGCCGAGCGTCTCCTCGTGACGGCACTTACGCAGGGGCTGTTGCATTGTGGAGCGGCCTCCGGCGTTCCCCCCACCGCAGGGCAAGCCCTGGCCTGCCGGCACATTGTGCCAGCCAGGAACAGCCACTGGCAGCGGCCCACTGACCCGTCCCGGGGCTCCGGGAGGTGCGACACGGAGAAGACTTTGGCTGGATGTGCTCCCGCAGTGCCCGAGGGTGCAGCCCCCCCCCCCAGGTGCCATGTTGGGGGCCCCT
>JAWWLV010000046.1:7121967-7133140 GCA_035041135.1 Platyrinchus mystaceus
GACCGAAAACAGGGTGCAGATAATCAGGTTCTGAGCCACAGCAGCCCACCACCTTGCCCTGCCTCAGTTTCCCCATCAGGGTGCTGGGAACCATCCAGGCTGTGCGAATGCCACAGGTCCCGCTGGGCTCTGCTGGCAGTGCAAGAGCACCGCTGAAAAACAGTGATCAGGGTTTTTCCCCCTTCCACACCCCCCCACCCCTCCGTTCCCAAAGCCACCTCCCCCAGCGCCCCTGCAGGGAGGTGTTTGCATCCAGCCTGATCCCTCCAGGCAAAGCCATTGGAGTCCAGCCATGGGGCCGGCACAGCCTGTCTGGGGTTTGCTATGGCATCTCCAGACCTGCAAATATAAAATCATCTAAAAAGAATCACAGAGGCAGGGATGTCCCCAAGCCCTGCCCTGCATGAGGACCAGGCTGCCCCAATGCCATCCCCATCCCATTCCCACCAGGGACCTGCTGTACCAAGCAGATCTTCCTATCTGAGTGTAGTTCCCAAGAGATTTCACATCCATGTGAACTCCAGGATGCACGTTTTGGAACCTGGTTTTTCCCAAACTTTGAAGGTTCATTCATTGCTATGCAAGGCAAGTCCATTCCCTACCCTCCTCCATCCTGTTTCCCCCTTCTCCCCCCCTCACCACTCCACCCATCCCAGCCTGGGATGTTAAAATGGGCTGAATTTTTCATGAAGGGCGGGGGGGGGGGGGAATTTTTAGAAATCTGGGGATGGAGAGAGAACCCCTGAGCTGTGACCTCCAAACTCGAGCCACCAAATCCACATAAGGAAAACAAAAGGCAGCGAGATTAGCATTTCCAAACAGAGCAGAGATGGCCCCAATCTTTGAGCTGTTTATTCTAGGCGTTGATTTTCAATATTTAGGATGATTAGCAAGTGAAAGCCGGCTGTTGCCAGAATGGCTCCATGCCAGCCCCACACTCAATGGCGGGGAAAGAAAGACCCGGCAAGAAAGGGAGAGAAAAGAAGGGCTTATGTGTATATTTTTTTCCCCCCTCTGTGAACGAGAGATTGGTTTGAGGTGTCAATGTTTGCCCATCAGGGAAGGATGATGGATGAGGAGACGGCTGGGGAAATAGGAGAAATAAATAATAAAGGAATAATTGCCCTGTGCTTAATAAGCAGTCAGGAAAGGACCTGTCCGGGGCTGCAAAGCTGAGTTTGCAGAGATTTTTTCGGAGCTTGGCTCTTCCCAGACCCACTTTGGTGGGTGATGGTGGAAGTCCCGAAACGCAGCCAGCTCTGCAGTGCTCTGGGTTTCATCGCACGATGTTTTGCCCGCTTGTAGCGGGGGGGACACCGCCAGCGTGGGGGTCCCCACCCTGTCACCGCGAGTGTGCCGGGCGAGCCGGGGCAGCCCCGGGGCTGGACCAGCCCCAGCCACAGGCTCCAACCCCGCTGCCACCGGCAAGCCCGGGCAGGTCTGGGGCTGCCGGGTCCTGACGTCCCTCCTGGCACGGAGCTTGGCCCCGAGCACACCCGGGCTTTGCGTGGGCAGGACCGCGGTGTCCCGCCTGCCCCCGCGCCCATGGGAAGCGATGCCACCACGCAGAGCACCCCCCACTCCTGCACCTTCTGGCTGCTGCTTAAAAAACGCAGCCCCTCCCTCCACAAACCACCTCACTGAAAGAAAAGAAAATTCACGTCCAAGTTGGTTCGGTTGCTTTCAGAAGCAAAACAAAACGAAGTTGTTTCAGGCCTCGCCTGGTGCCTCCTTTATATTCACCCTTCCTCACTTTAAACCCCTCGACTGGCTCCAGCAGGCTGGAATAGTTTTTCCTGGCAAGGTTGTTTTTTTCAGTCCCCTGGCAGGGTGGGGATGCTGGAGGCTCCTCTTTTTGAGGGGGTTTAAATACAGAAACTACATGTTTGTGCCTGGCAAAACAAAATAAAGTGGACCAAGGGACAAGGGGGGGGTGGTGCTAGCTTTTTGCAGCCCTGTAAAGTGCCACCAGTACTGGGAGTAAGCAGGCAGCAGCTCTCTCAGTGCTATCAAAAGGGAGCTGAGAGGAAGAGAAGCCAGGACAGGAAACTTCTTATTGCCTTTTGGTGTTCATGGTCCCCAAACACAAAGGAGAGACCCAGATCTGCCTCTAAAATTCCCCCCAGACACATCAAAGCTGTTCCCCACAGGGATAACCCTACCTTATCCCAAGGGCAGCATCTTGCCTTCCCAGCACAAAGCACATCCAGTCCAAGGCCAGCCCCTACAGTGAGCTCAGCCCTTATTTTGGGTTGAGATTGGCTGCATTGGGAGCAGCTGTGGCAGCTCTGGCTGCTGCAGTGCCTGGTGCTGAGGGGATCCAGTAGATCACTGGGAAGCTGGTAGGATGTTCCTCATGTGCTGGGGAGACAGTAAGGGCCGTGAGAAGCCCCAGGCAGGGTCTGCAGGGGGATCTCTGTGCAGCTCCTCTCATTGCCCAGTGCCCACAAGGGCTCTGAAGCCACTTGGGCTCCTCAGAGCACCTACAGGGCCAGGCAGAGACAAGGCACAAACAGAGGGATAGTCCCAGGCATTCAGCCCATGTCACCCCCAAGAGCTCCCTGCAGGGGCAGGGAAGGCTATTCCCAAGGTTGGGAGCAGCTCCCAGGACTCAGGACACTGGGCACAGCCAGCCTTGTGTCACACATTTGGTGTGTAACCATTGCCCCACAGGGAATTTCTGTGCTGTCACGGGAGTAGGTGAGAGCTCCCATGTCCTGGGGCTGGATGTACAAGCTGGGCAGGGGAGAGGAAACAAGAAGGCAGAAGGTTTTTTTTTTCTTTTTAGTTTTTTTCTTTATTATTATTTTTTTTAATTTGTAAATAACTTTGCGTGAAAAAAGTTAAATTGCACAAGTAACTCTGAAGTTCTTCAACATCATCCCCAAAGCAGGAAAAATAGAAGAAAAACAACAAGGAAAAGGAAACTTTGTCAATACAAACAGCTACAAAGATCCCAAAGCCCCTCCTAAGTGCTTTTGTAACCAAAACAAAATCTATTTACAATCTTCCTTTTTTTTTTTTCTTTTTTTTTGGCAAGTCTATGACACACCACTAAAATTCCAGCTTCTACTTGCTCCTACCTAATGGCTGCTCTACCTCTCACAGCCCACAGCAAAGGAGAGGCAAAAAATCTGGGTTTTGAGAGCTTCAAGTCAGGTTTCAGCAGAGTTTGGCTCTGACCCCACAATATTTCCAAGCTACCCTGCACAGACCCTGCCACACTCTCGCTGCACACCGAGCCAAAGGGCCAAAGTTCCTGCTTGTGTCCATCCCGGTGTCCATCCTGAGCTGCTCCTGGCTGGATGGGACTTCATTTCCACTGCTCTCCCCAGAGCCTGTCGCACGTACAAATCTTTGGCCTGAGCTCCTGGATGGAGCCTGGATGTGGATTTCTTTCCTGCTCAGTCCCATCTGGGAGCGTTAGATGTGGAGTGATCCCATTACCACCACCAGCTGAGGGCCAGGCCGTGGGCCTTTCCTTGCACTTGGAGCCTGATGGAAGAGCTGAAGAAGTGAAGAGCAACAGTCTCAGACCAAAAAAGCGGAGAGGGGCTACGTCAGTGGGTGAACGAGAGGGTGTATGGTGGTCCAGATCCTTTGGCAACTGCAGCAAGGATTTTGGGTACAAAAAAAAATAAAAAAGCCAGTTTTGGGAGCACCCTGGTCCCTGCTGATCCTCTCCTGCCAGGGCCAGTTCCTGGATTCTTCATGAATCCTGTTGCTGCAGGAGTCCTCCTTTGCGTGGTCTTGTTTTACAGAACAGTGAACACAAAACCATTAAACTGTGAAAATAGAAAACAACTCCCAAACTGCATTTCTAGTCTACCCCCTCCCCCCTTAAGAAATTCTAGTGCTAAAAAATATAGATTTATTTGAATATATAATATATAATAGATTATATAAAAAAAATCTAAAGAGGCACACTTGCTGAATTTATAAACCTTTTCTTCTTCCCTAGGCACAAGTCAGCTGGGATGTTGAACTTGGAGAATCCAGAAGGGACCTGTATTTGCTTACCAGCTAATTATCACACTGCATCTACCAACAGAAAAAGGAAAGACAGAGAGAAACAGAGAGACAAAGAGGTGAGGAAATTGCACTTAAGTCTATCAAGTCCTAAGCCACCAGGAATCTCCTGCCTTATAATTCACATTTCTTTTTTAAAAGTAAAATGTAAAAAAAATAAGTAGTGTTATTTTCCTTCTCTTGAGAAAACTAGAGACTCCTGAGGTGTCCTTTGAAGACACAGCAGGCAGTTCCTGTGGTGGTGGGTTTTTTCCCCCCTGGTGTTTCTGGAAGTAACCTTACAATGAAGCTGGTAAAAGTCACCCATGGGCATCTCTAGAAAATCTTAGGGAGAGCATTCTAAAGTCTTATAAGAGGCGTGCCAGACTGCTCAGGTTGATCACATCTGCCAGCAATGAGGCGTCGATGTCTTCAAACACCTGGTCAATGTTGACGCAGTTGGAGAGGTAATCGCTTGTCCCTTCATCCCAGGGATGCTCCAGGTAAGTAGTGGCCATGAGGGTTTCATTAAAGTCCAGGTTGTACTGGCAAGATTCGGTGAGGACTTGCTCCTGCCCCTGGGGACAGTCCATGTGCTGCCCTTGCCCCGTCCAGTCCAGGTCGCATGTTACGGGGTTGATGGAAGGTGGGAGCTCCATATCCACAAGAGTGGAGAAGTCTCCATTGAGGTTGGTGTTAAAGACAGTTTCCCAGTCAAAGACACCTTTCAGCGATCCCACCTCAGTCTGCTCTTCCTGGGTCATCAAGGCAGAGCTGGAAAGCCGGGATGCCTTGGCCATTGGCATGGGCGAGGGCTGCTTGCGCTTCTGCCCAGCTTTGTTACCCGCTGGATTCCAATTCTGGTTTCTGGTGGTTTCCTCAAACTCTTTGAGCAGCTGCTGTGATGCCATGCTGGCCTCCAGGATGCTGTTGGAGCTGCAGGCTGAAGTGGCCGGGCTGCCAACATGCTGTGCTTCCTTCTGGGCTCTTCCGGAGAAGGCCGGGTGGATCTGCACTGGGGACATCCGCCGCTTCTTGTAAGTCCCATACTTGAGCCTGTTGGCATAGTAGGGATCAAGCTTCCAAAATCCACCTTTCCCTGGCTCGTCTTTCTCCCGGGGCACCTTGATGAAGGACTTGTTCAAGGAAAGGTTGTGCCGGATGGAGTTCTAGATCCAAAAGAGAAAGAAATCAAGGCTGAATGCTCGTCTGCTGCCACAGGACCTACCTGAGTGTGGAGGCTGGTGGACAGTATTTTCAGCAAGGACCTTTAGGAAAACAAAGCAGAACTGGCAATGTCAGGACATCCCAGGCTACATGCCCAGCAGAAAGTCCCCCAAACCCCTGAGTTTCCAGCAGAGTTTTCCTGCCTCCTGTCTCGTCCAGCCAGAAGCGCCAGGAGCTAACAGGTTCAAGCAAGGACTTGCCAACCAGTGGGAGGCTTTTGGGCAACTCTCCTTGGCTGGAAATTGGGTCTTTGGATCATGCAGAGCACTGGGAGAAACCTTGAGTTGCTCTAGCCATGGAACTAAGCTGGAGGGGGTTGTGTCCTCCCTCACATCTGAAGAGGAAGAGGTGGGTCCCTACACAGACGTGGCCACAACCCCATTTGAAGGGGCAACACATGGCAGCATCACGGGGGATGGCATTATAGGGCTTTTCTTGCATACCCCAGTTCATCTGCTCCTATTGCTAGTGCTGAGGGGAAAATATTTGCCCAAAAATTAGGCACCATGCCTTCCCACAGCCAGGCTGGCACAAATCAGATGGGAGAACACAGAGAGACATGTGGACTGTTCCATCGCGGCCCTATGTGTCCCCAGAGGTGCCTCCTGGCCTGGGGAAGCTCGGTGTGAAATCACTGCATCTTCATCAGCCGCTGCTCAAATAAGCTGAGGGGGAAGGAAAAAAAAAAAAAAGGGAAAAAAAGAAGAAAAGGTGGAGTTTCTGCTCCCATCGGGCTGTTCTGAAACCCTGAATGTGCCTGGAGTGATGTGAATAATCAGAAAGGAAACTCAGTTATTGGGTAAATAACCCAGCGTTGGATTCCACAAAGCCAGGACTGTACTAACAGATTGGATATGGTAGAGGTGGCTTTTTTTTTTTAATGTTGCCTGGATATCTTTATGCTTATTCATCCATAATCCGTAGTGCCGAATAGGAAAAACAAGGCTCGATTGCTTAGAGCTGTTGAAAAACATGCACACACACACACACACAACAAAACCCTCCTCTGGGCTGAAGCTCCTTGGGTTTGTTGGCTCCTCTCCAAAGCACTCAGCTCCCACAGGAATATATCCATCTCCCCCCTGGACTACGGGTGGCATGACCTTTCCAGGCTGTCTTCACGTACGGGAATTGGTATAGGGGATGAGAACGCAGCTTCAGAAAGAAAGAAAAGGGGGAAAAAAAAAAAGAAAAGAAAGGAAAAAAAGTCAATAGAAACAAAAAAAAAAAAAAGAAAAAAGAAAGAAAAAATAAAAAGCAGAAAATTAAATTAAAAAAAAAAAAAAGAGAAGAAAGAAGAAGCAGGAACACAGACATCCCTCCACACAATCCAGGCGGTAGTAACTTCAATTTTACAGTTTAATGAAATGTTACAAGGATCAGAGACTTGAAAGCTGAATTCCCCATCTCTCCTCCCCATCCCCAAACTTCACTCAGCCTGGGCTGAGTTATTACCAAGCCGGTTAACATATTTATCATTCCTGCCTGCCCCAGTCCAGTGTACCCCCTGGATCTCTGCAGAGAGGGATTGAAAACCTTCTTTCCTTTTTTAATAAACACATTTAATTAAAAATGTTGTGAATTCCCAGCCATGAGTATGCAGGAGAAAGTCAACACTTGGGCACTCAGCTCCTCCTTCCAAATCGCTCCCAGAGGTGCCCTGAGCAAGGAAGAGGCTGGGGGACCACAGTGACCCTGGAGAGGGACTGGGAGGGGTTCCCTTCCCCATGATGGGGTTCAAGAGCTGCTGGAGGCCCACCTGCCTGGAGAGAAGGTGGGCAGTGCCTGGTTAAGGCCTTTGCAGTGGGTTTCCCCAGCCCTGCCTGGCTGGGCACTGCCATCAGAGTTAGTGACATGCTGTGGGTTTGGGCTGGGAATGACAGAAGGATGAGCCACCCAGGTCCCTCTTGCCCTGCTACGTCCTAGAAAGCCTCACATGCCAGAGGCCCCCCTGTGTGACTGAGGAGGGCAGCGAGCCAAGGTGGCTGGGAAAAGCCCCTGGGCTTCAGGCTGTCCCCAAAGCTGGTGAGCCTGGGGGCTGTGCCCAACCTCCCAAGGACATGCTCATGCTTGGTAGGGGCAGCAGCCCTGTTTGACCTTGCTTGGGCTTCCCTCTGCAGGTCTGAGCAGCTCATCCCAGCAATGGAGACTCCTTGACCTGTCCAAGGGGCCAGGAGCTCAGCGCTCTGCCCTGCTTGGAAAGCGGCAGCATTTCTGCTCAGAACCTCCCCAACGAGTGCCTTGTCCAACAAGTGGCAGCTCCATCCCTCTCCTGTGCCTGGTCCTCAGCACCCAGGGACACTTGATCTGCTGACTCCATGTGGAACCCCGAGGGACTCAGGACCCCATGAGAGCTGCAGAAGGGTAGGGATCAAGAGGCCTTTGCCCTGGACCCAAGAGGAGCCTCAGGTGCCAGGAGCCCAGCAGGTACCTCCCTGCCCCCAAAATGTCCCCGGGCTCTCCTCCAGAATGGTTCCTTCCCTCTGCCACCCCTGCAGCTGTGGCATTTGTGCCCAGCCAAGTTCTTTCCTATTCCAGCCCTTCCCAACCTGCTGACAGTGCCACTCTTCTCCCAGCGGGATCCAGCATCCCTGCAGACCTTGTGCTTGCAGGGCGGAGGCTGTGGAAAGCCCTGCCCAGCCCTGCAAGGAGAGGGGCTAAGGCAAGAGGGCTCCAAATCTCCTACCTGCCAGGTGGGATCAGCGTGCCGGAAGTAGCAGAAGTTGTCCGTAATCCACTTGTAGATTGCAGAGAGGGTGATTTTGGGTTTGTTGCTGGCTTCCATCGCCATGCAGATCAGGGTGGCGTAGGAATAGGGTGGCTTGACATGTGGGTTGGTCTTGTAGTCGATGTCCCCTGTGAGATGGGACACAGCCACGTCGTGGTGCGTCGTCGACGAGGTGGAGGAGGACACGGGCGTGCAGGGGGTGTGACGGGTGCCCTTGCACGCTGGGTCAGCGGCCAGGGGCGAGCAGGGGGACTCGAAGTCGACCAGACTGAACAGACTCTCACTCATGGTGTAACAGTCCTGGGGCTCCGAGCCGGGGTACAACTGGGGCAGGCCTGTCTGGGCGACTGTGAAGTCGCTCAGCCACCTGAGGTCTGGCAGGCTGTCATCCAGGTCTTCCTCCACACACTTCAGTTTGTCCTTTGCTTTCAGCGCTTGGCTCGACCACGCCATGCCTCAGGGCTGCACAGGGTGCTCAGGAAGGGAAGGGATGGGACGGATCCTGCAAGAGCGACAGGGAGAAGGTTGATGTTCTCCGAGGCGCAGCTGCTCTCTGGCAGCCAGGCAGGGCCAGGCCTGGGTGCTTCTCGTGCTGCTGAGTGAGACCCATCCCTGGGGTGCTGTGCAAGGGAGCTGCAACACCTGCCCCGGGGCGGGCTTTAGCAGCCCTGAGCCTTGGGGAAATTCCCTCAGAACCCTACGCTCCAGTGTCACCCAAATCCCCATGGGCTAGTGCTGCCCAGCAAGCTTTTGGCTGAATAAAGAATTAAACCAAATCAAAAAACAACAACACACACCCCCCCTCAAACAACCAAAATCCCCACCATCCCACAAAGTGAGGTTGTTTCTTGGGGACACACAGCTCTGGGTATCTGCTGCTAGCAGGACTAACTCTGGGTACAACACCTCGACAAAACACCTTAAAGTTTGCTCCCCTCGCAGCCAACTTCCCTCGGTTTGAGGCTCTTTCTCCTTCTACTTTCCCCTGGTACCCAGAAACAACTCGAGGAGGTTATGGGGGTTGGCGGAGTCCCACCCCAAGCACACCCGCAGAAACAACTTGGAGGGCTTGGGGAGGGGTTGGCAGGGTTCCACCTCAAGCACACCCTCAGTCAGAGCGAGCCGACAGCTTCAGGTTTTGGGGAGCCCTGGGTAGGGGATGCAGCGCCTGGCTCCTGTGCCAGTCTCCAAAATCCTGAGGTTTTGGGCCAGGAGAGAGCGCCAGGGAGGGCGCAGAACAAGAGCCGCTCCCCCCGCGCGAACCTACCGCCCCTTCCAGCGGTTTCTCTCGCCCTGCCGCCCTGCCCGTCCCATCCCACCGCCCTCCCCGGCCCCCCACCGCTCCCCCTTACCCCCGTCCCGGTGTCGTCCCCCAACCGCCAAAGTTCACGACAGAGAAAGAAGCTTCTGGAAAAACAGGAGTGGAGTGGGGGGAAGGAGGAAAAAAAAAAAAAAAAAAAAAAAAAAGGGGGAAAAAAGAAAAGGGAAAGAGAAACCCTGAGGCTGCCGGGGTGCCCGTGCCGACTCCGTGCGGTGTGCCCGGGCCGGGCCGTGCCCGCCGAGCCGCCGTGAGCCGCGGCCGCCCCGGCGCGGGGTTAAGTAGCGGCTCCGAGAGGCTTCGCGCGTTGCCGCGGCGACGCCCCGCCCCGTAAACATCCTCCGGCCCCGCCATTGGCCCGCGCGTTGCCATGGGGACGGGGCGGGATTTTTGGGGGGGTGGTACCCAGGGATGCTGGGGGGTTCTCCACGGCCCGGGGCAAACTCAGCCGCGGCAGCCCCAGGGAGATGAGGAGGCTGCGGGGTGACCTTATGGCGGGTTTTCAGTACCTGGAGGGGAGCGACGAGGAAATGATGCGGGACTTTTTGCAAGGGCACGTAGTGATAGGACAAGGGGGAATGGCCTCAAACTGAAAGGAAGTAGGTTTAGATTAGATAATAGTAAGAAATTCTCTACTGTGAGGGTGTTGGAACAGGTTGTCCAGAGAAGCTGTGGCTGCCCCCTGGAAGTGTCCAAGGCCAGGTTGGATGGGGCTCAGAGCAACCTGGTCTAGTCAAAGGTGTCCCTGTCCACAGCAGGGGAGAGCTGGAAGATGGTCTTAAACGTCCTTCTAACCCAAACCATTCTGTGATTCTATGAAAACCTGTGTCCTGTCCCACACAGACAACCCCAGCCCTTTTCCTCCTACCTGTGCTTCCATCCTGCTTCTGGCTCCCAGTGCATCCACAGTGATGAGGGCAAAGCTGAAGGGGGGCTGGCAGATGGAGTTTGCCTTTATGTAATTCAAAAAATCACACCCATAGGCTTCTGTAAGAAAACCCTGCCCACCCTCTCTGCCATCCTGTTAAAGGGCTTTAACAGAGACCAGGGAGGGACCCCTTTGCAGGATCTGACCATCTGCAACCTGTCCCTGCAGCTTGTTTGGTCACAGGTTGGACTCAATGACCTCAGAGGTCTTTTCCAATCTAAATGATTCTGATTTTGATTCTGATTCAGCTGCAAGGTGCTTCTCCCCACCATCATCAGCCCCCCTATTAAACCCAAATTATAACCCCTCTTACAGTCCTCCACATCTTCAAGACTTCAGCTCCCAGCACAAGTTTTCTTCCCTAGCACTGGAGGGATTTCTCTTACATGAGCTCTCAGCTTCTTAGTGCTCATCTTCTCCAGCAGTTCCCTCTGGGTGACCTCATCTGTCCCAGCAGTGCCAGGGGCCACCCACACCCTGCACCAGGAAGATGCCTCTACCCCAGGTCAGTCTTCCTGCAGAGGTATTTGCATTTGTCCTTTCTCCATCCTGGCCTCAGAGGAGGCAAGATTTAGGATGGGTTGGGAATACAGGTTCAAAGGGACCTTGGGAAGTGTTTTAGGACATTTGAAGCAGCTGGGCTGGTATGGGGGAGGTGCCTGCGTGACATGTAGGTGGACACTTCCATCCAAAAAGGGTTTCCACCCACCAAGTCCCCCCAAACCCCGACTGCCCTCAGCCTGCAATCACAAAATTACTCCAGACACTTTGTCGACATAAGATACCCTTTATTAAACATACTCTTAAAACCCAAAACATGCTCAAAGCAAAGTCGTAAGCAGCAATCTGGTTTCCTTCCTTAAATCCCTGACTGGTGGATCACTGGAACAAGGGGCTGTTACCTTTCCCCCCACGCTGCGCTGGCAGCTCCTGCCCCTTCCTTGTCCCTTCTGGGGTGTCACCC
>JAWWLV010000046.1:7133240-7151026 GCA_035041135.1 Platyrinchus mystaceus
ACAAGGGGCTGTTACCTTTCCCCCCACGCTGCGCTGGCAGCTCCTGCCCCTTCCTTGTCCCTTCTGGGGTGTCACCCATGCCCAAATTCCGTCTCTCCTGTGCCACCCAGAGGATGGATTCTTTGCTCACAGCCAGGCAGCAGCACTTTGCTCGGCCACAGCATCCTCCTGGCTCCTCTCCATCTCCACGGGCTCACTGCCAGCCACGGTCGCTCTGAGTGAGGGGCAGTGCCCACCCACAGTGACGGGCAGTGCCCACCCACAGCCACCCGGGTCTGCAGCCACCCCGTGAGCTTCTTTGGCCACTCCTGCAGCCTTGGGGACACACAGCTCGGAGCAGCCAGAAAACTCAGTCAGTCCCAGGACATGCTTGCTCTGCCCTGACCTGCTGGCAGCCACCAGCACCATCACAGCCCTGTGCCAGGGTGCCAGGCCAGCTCTCCTTGTCCCCTTGGAAACCACGAGGAAGGTTGGGCTTTGGTAGATGAGTCACTCCTGGAGCATCAGCCTGATTTTCCTGCCCCTGCCCATGCTCGAAGGTTATGGACGACGTGGCCTCCCTGGTTTTCTCGGCTCAGCATAGTGGTGAACCTCCAAAGCTCTCCTTGTGCCCAGTGCAGTGCTGGTGGCTCCTTAGGGCTGGGACACCCAAACCCGTGTCCCCACAGGGGGATGCAGCCTGTCCCCAGATGGGACACAGGGCTTGACCACCACTGGAGCCGTCCCTGCTGTTTGCAGCTCCCATCCCACATCCCACAGGATGGCATTTTGGAGATGTCACTTCACATCAAGGACCCAGCCCTGAGTTCCCAGGGAGGAATTTGGGAGAGGTTGAGCTTCCAGGAGACATGACAGAGTGCCAGCCCAGAGGAGGGAGCAGCGGGATGGCTGACTCCAAACCCACCACTGGCAGGACCCACAGCAGGGCCACGGAGTAAGCAGTTCCCGGGCAGAGAAAACACCTCCCAGCCCCCAAAAGGACTTCTTTCCCCTTTAGGAGCCACAGCCATGAGCATAGCCCACGATCTGACGTGGGGATTGGCAGTGGGGACCTGCTTCCCACACACCCCCCACAGTGATGTTGCTTTCAGTGGATGAACATCTCTATCCTAAGGTGGCTCTGAACTGCAGCTTCCTCCTGCAAAGAGGAGGTGGTCTTTGCTATCACACCTGCATGACAAAACCAAGTGGGGAAAAGGGAGGCTCAGCCTCCTACTTTGGGCTGCCCCAAACAGATCCAGAGCTCAGGAGGTTGGGTCTGTTGCTCCTCAGAGTGGCTTCTGACTGTCCCTGGTGCTCTCCGGAGTGAAGCCTGGCCTCTGCCAACAGTCCCATCAGGTCCCCGAGGTCTGTGGCTTCATCCCTAACCCTTTGCTGTCCCTGTGTGTCACTCCCCTGGAGCAAAACCCACTTATGCTGCTGGCCCAACCCTGGCCAGAGGGATGGGGATGGAGGGATGGGGGGGCAGCTCCCACACCCTCATCCACCCCCTGCTACAAAGTGCGATGGGGAGGGCAGGACAGGCGGGATGGGGGTGACACTTTTGGCACTTGTTCCAGAGAGAGGGCGCAGCCCTGAGCCCTGAGCTCACAGCAGGGCGGAAGACAATGAGGGTAAGTTAGCAATGCCCCAGGGGCTGGTGACAGTGCTGGGGGTGGTACCAGGTGCCCTGCCCACCCCTGCCACCCTGCTCCATCTCCTGGGGAAAAGCGACCTCACGGGCCAGGCCCTGGAGCCCACGTGCTGCTCAGGAGGACGGTGGAGGGAAGGGGAAGTGTGGGGGGGCACCATCACTGTCAGTGCATTAATGGGGACATCCAAACTGGCTGGGGCATGGGCCAGCAAACTTGGGGGCAGAGGTGGCCCCCCATGAAGGTCACCAGCTCATGCACCGAGGATGCCAATGCAAAGACTCATCCTGAACCCACACCCCTGAGCACCATCCTCCCATCATCCCCATCCATCCACACCCCAGGACCCCTTTCGTGGGCTGACTCTGTCCCATCTGCTCCACATGCTGGAGGAGAGGAGCCCGGGGGTGTGAGATGGCCAGGGGCAGGAGGGGACCCCAGCCCATCCCTGTCAGGGCTGGAGAATGGGAAGGTGCTATGGAGGGGCTCCAAATTGACATGGCTTTAGCCCCCAAGGAAAAGTCGCGGTTACCGTCTTTTCTTTTGAAAGTCAGTCCTGGTGCAGCCGAGGGGTGGAGGTGGTGACGCCCATGGCACCCAGACACCAGGGTCCCTCTGGGTGGGCAGGGGGGTCCGTGCCCCCGCCGAGGCTGAGCCCTCACACGGGCAGGGCGGCCGCTGCCTGCTCCAGGTCTCGGGTGCCGGGGGGGCGGCGGGGCCGGGGCGTCTGCTGCAGCTGCACGTTGTTGTTGGCGGCCTCTGGGCCTGGGGGGAGAAAACAGGGAGTCAGGGGCTCCCAAAACCCTCCGGTGCACTCAGCTCATCTTTCCACAGGGGACGCAGTTTAATCACCGAAGTAACACCCACCTCCCCAGCCCCCCTTTGGGTTTTGGCTGCAGTGAGGGCTGGCGAGTGCCTGCACTTACCTCTCCAGGCTGGGGGAGCCCCTTGAACCCCCAGTTTCTCGGGAATATCGAGTGCCAAACAAGAAATCAGTGTGACCATGGCTGGGTTTGAATAACCCAAATGAAGGGGGGCTGCCTCTGCCTGCCCTGCCCAGCCTGGGGGCACATGCAGATGCCCCGTGGGGCTGCAGGTTGGGCACAAAGGGATGTCACCGTGGCCTGGACAGCAAGGGGGTTGCCAGCAACACCAGAAAAAGGGGCGCCAACCCGGCGCCAACCCCCCCCCCCCCCCAGGATGATGGGGCACGAGGCAGGCGCGGGCTCTGGGGGTCTCATACCTATTCCTCAATGTTAATGGGGCAGGAGTCCGGCATGGCGGCTGCGTGGCAGGAGAGACCAGAAGGCACATGGTGAAGGCGGGAGAGGAGGCAGCGGCGCGGGGTCGTGCACGCGAGCGAGCAAACGGGGGGGCCGGGTGGGACCGGGGGTCTCGCCGCCTGCGGATGAGGCAGGGAGCTGCCACCGGGCACGGCGTGAGGGGTCCCTCATGCATGGGGCCTCCTGGGGTTTCGTGCCAAGAAGAACCGAGGGGTGGGCATGCTCATGGTGCGGCGCAGCTGGGTCCCCACATGACTCCTCTCCGGCTGCAGGGTCCCTCCAGTTCAGGCAGCACCCTCCAGTTGGGACAGGGTGAGGGCAGAGGCTTTTGTCCCACCACCAAACCCATCAGGGGTTTAGGAAGTGGGTGTGCCCCTAAAGCAGGGGGCTGCACCCACCAGCAAGATAAACCCTGTGCCCAGAGCAGCTCTGAGCCAGAGGGACCGTGTGAGGGCACATTAAGGCCAAGGGCTGAGGCTTTCTCAGAGAAGGAGGCAACAAAATCCTGCTGCCTGCTGATTTATGGGAGGTGACAGCTGCCATTTCGACTGGCTTTTCTTGCTGAGCTCAGGCTGGAAAGCGAGGCATGTTAAGTCTGCAGATCCGGAGGGAATGGATAATTAAACAGGACCACATGTACATGCACACCGAAATCCCATTAAGAGCTTGATATTGCCTAAGTCACTGCAGAGCTGCAGTGCAGAGACCCAGCTCAACTCAGTGCACCCTTGGGAGGCTTCTGAGGAGCAGGGCTGGGTCAGCAGGACAGGGTCTGGCCCTGAAGCAGGGTATCAGCCCCATGCCCATCCCTTGGGCTCCAGGAGGGTTTTCCCCTGCCATCAGCAGCCAGCAAACCTGTCCTGGGCAGACTAGCTCCTAAATCCCATCATAGTGAAACCCAACCAGCTTCCTTGGCCCACTGTGGGATCACTTGGTGCATCTGTGGCTTTAAATCAGCAAAAGCCTTAGGGGGATTTCAGGTCTTCTGTAGCAGCTCCCCAGCCCTCCCACCTTGGTGCCAACCTTTTCAGCAGGAGTCTTCCCTCAGTTTCTCTTTTCAAAGCTGTTTTTGCCACCCTGTCCCCTGATGGTGGCCACAGCCAAAGGATGCTCTGAGCCCTGGGGACAGCCCCTGCAACTCACTACACACCCCATGGCTCTGCAGAGTCCACTCAGGACACCAATCTGTATGTTTTAGTTAAACCTTGTGTCCTGAAATCCCTGGGATGTGGCCTTTCACCTCCTCCCCAAACCCCTTCCCACCAGATTGAAACCTGCAGAGATTTCACAACAACTTTGAGGAACCACATCTCCATTACAGAGAAGGCAAAAATATAATTATCAAATCTAAACATCATTCCATGGGCTTGGAGACTCTCCTAGACATGGCCTCTTGAACGCCACAGATCTCAAAGGCCAGGGTGTAACTGTCTTCAAAGGTCCCCTAAAATCGGTGAATGGGGTTGTCATGCACTGGGTACAAGTCCTTAGAACTTTTATGAATGATACAGCCAAAACAAAACCACAAGATATGGAACACCCCCAGTCTGTCTCACCACGGACCTAAAGGACTGTAAATTGAAAGATACAAAACTGGTCTTATCTCCTCATGATATAGAATCTGACTACAGGGTTTCAGGGTGCACAGTGTACTCCCCAAAACTACTGCCCCCAAAACTACTCCAAATCCCATCAAATTGCCCCTGAATATTTCACTGACCAGACCATATGAGATCAAATTGGTTGGACAACAACAAACATTGCTTCATCTTGGTTCCTTAAAGAGAGCAGAAATGTCCACACAGACCAATGTTTCTACTATCAGACCAAAATGTTCACCTTTTACAGGTACCTCCTCCACAGGATGGTTTTCCTGGCTAAACCAGAGGCCATCACCTCTCACATCTAACTGGTATATTGGGAACCGGAATAGGGAGATTGAACAATATTGATCTGGAAACTCTGGCTAACAAATTGGGCACAACCACTAATGATTTGAGCACTACAGAGCAATCCTTAAGGTCTTCCTTATCCTCTCTCTAAAACACGCAATGTTCACATTCAACTGTCTTTTCTGTCTCAGAAAAATATCAAAATGCTAACAACCAACTGGCTGACGCTCTGGGAATTGCTCAAAGCAAAGTGCCTTCAGCACTCAGCTGTATCCCAGCTCAGTTGTGGCTACACTCCACCAGTGTTGTCATAATCAGAGAAGGGGAAAATGGACTTTTATTTTGAATTTAACTGAAATTCCAAATGTAATTTTGGATAATGCCACTGCATTCGAAAGGGAATTTCAATCCTGGTGGTCTTTAATCAGATTTTATCTCCCTTTTTCTAATAAGGCCACAGTTTTTGTCTTAGCAATATGCAGTGCTTCAGTCTATACCATATACCCAATCCTTGTGCTCATAATGGAACCAGATCCACAAGAACATCAAGCATGGGCTTTTAAGAACAATCATACACACACATGGCAAAACCACTGATGTAGATACTTGTGTGGTGAGAGAATAACGGGGGTTTATATGTGAAAGTAATACTTTGAAAGCCCAAGATGCCTGTTTGGACACAGAGTTGTGTCTGTCATTTTGAAATGTCTCCTGACACTGATCCTGAATCCACCCCAGTATCCATAGAACAAGGGTGTGTATGTCTAAGAACCCCTTGTGATAATTTAAGGGTGGATGACACAAAGATACAGATTTGTAACCACTCGATTCTATATACTTGTAACTTGAACTATAGAGCAGGATGTGACTTCAACTACTCCCTACCAAAAACCGTGTACCAGAGCATACGTGGCAACATCCCTCCAACCACTCCTGGGATGGACATTGCCCTGGTTAAAAACTGTTGGAACATCCTGATCTACACAGACTGGTACAACATCTGAAAAGGGAAAGTTGTAAAACATTAATCACTGTCCATCATGATGTGGAAAAAACACATCATACAGTGAGTGTAAAGGGATGGAGAACATCACTGGTGTTCTTCCCACTTGGCCCTCTGCCATCCTCAGGGGACCACAGGCAGACCCAAAGCTCCCACTCTGCACCTCCTCTGCCCCTGATCCTGGCATGAGTGGCAATTCCCTGCTTTTCCCCGCAAATGCCGAGGCTGGATCGCCCCTCATGCTGGTGGCAGGGCAGCTCCGTGCCGAGGGCTCCAAGCAGCACAGCCGCCGGACACATGGACAGGCGTGGTGGCCAAAGGATGGAGAGTCCATCCTTGGCTGGGCTCATCCCAGGGGCCAGATCCTGCACCCCAGCCCAGGCTGGGGACACGGCCAGTGCTCTCCTCACAGCAGAGCAAGAATCTGACTCTGTGCTGGAGACGTTTGGGCTGCAAAGCTCCCCTTTCCTCATCCTCCCCCCGGCACAACCAAGGGGGATGCAGTCAAGGATGGCTTTGGCTGGTGCCACAGCCAAGGGGTGCTTTGCCAGGCTCCCCAGCAAGGCAGAAGTGCTGGTGGGACACACCCCCAGCTCCCTCCCCAGCCTCCCTGGGCTGGCAGGCCTCAGGCAGCTGCTTCCAGAGGGTGATGGAGGGGACATAGGACTTTTGTGGCAGAAGCCTGTTCCTCCCCAAGAGCCTCAGTTGTGTTTCTCCAGCACAGAAACCACCAGGAACAGGCAAGACAGCAGGAGAGGAGACTTTTCCAAAGGAGTAGGGGGGGAAAAAGAATTTCCCTTCCCTCCAGTGGGTTTCACCCACCCTCTCAGCTCTCCAGCACCTGCTGCAGGTTTGGGACCTGCCACAAAGTTAGGCAAAGGGGCAAGGCAAGGGCAGAGTTGCTTTCAGCTGGTCCACAAATGTATTGATGGAGACCCCTTGGAGGGCTTTGTCTTATTTTTTTGCCCCATTTCTCCACCCACAGGCTGAGGAAGAGTCCCCAGCCCACTGCTGCCTTTGGCCCGTGCGGGGACCAGGGGTCACCAATACATTTGTCACCTTTGTGCAACTCTGGGCAAGGAGGGGACACAAGCGTGGGTGGAGAGAACCGTGTTGGCACAGAGCGAACATGAACTTTCACACGGACGGAGGAGCCTGGGGGGAAGGAAGAAGAGAAAAAAAGAGATGGAGGGAGGGCAGGAGGAAACAGAACTGGAAGGAGGGTGGGAGAGAAAGCATGAAGAAATGGGAAAGAGGGATGAATGTGGGGCTCTGTAGAAAGATGACCCGACCTGACATGCCCCCTCTCCCTGACCTTGGAGAAAGGGGAGAAAGAGAAGGAAGAGGCAGGCAGCTCCTGATGTAAAGCCAGACTGGCTGTGGATCACAGCCCAATGCAAATACTGCTGCTCCCACCACGAGCCTGGACCAGGCTACAGTTGTGTCACCTTCCCAGGCGCCCCCCGGGTTGCCTGCAGCCCCCTGGCCAAGGGACAGAGCATCCCATCAAAGCAGGTCTGCAGCCTGCAGGGGACATTCCAGGGGGGACAGGTCACCCTGACCTATGGGGGGTGACGTGCCTGGTGCTCGGCCCTGCAGCGAGGTGGGTGGTGGGGTGCACTGAGGACAACCTGGCAGGGATGGTGGTGGCTGGGATGGTGGGAATGATGGTGATGGGAGAGGAGGGATGGACGCGAAGGGCTGGGGGGATGCAGGGAAGAGTGGGACTGTCCCCCCCCACCCCAAGTTCATGTTCAGCAGACGGCCACTCACCAGGTAAGCAGGCCTCAGAGCACAGTTTATTGTCCAGCGCTTTCACGTGTGCGATGCCCATGTCATTGTTATTGTCACACCTCAGACCGAGGAAAGCGCCTGTCCTCGGGCCTGGAAGGGAGTTAAGGCAGTTAACGGTGCTGGGGCTCCACGCTGCCTTTTTAGCGCTGCGGGGTGGGGTTTCTGGGGTTTTTCCTCTCCCCTCCCCAGCCTCTTTCAAAAAAGAAAAGCAGATAAAAACAATGCATCTAGGTGGGAGCGGGTGAAGAGCGGACAATAACTCCTGGGCACAGCCCGAGCTGCTCCTTTCCTCGCACCGGAGGGCAGCGGGACAGCGAGGATGCGGCGATGGGCACACGTGTGAACCTGCCCAGGGTTCAGCCAAACCTTCCCCCCAGCACAGCTGAGCGGTCCCTGGTCGGTAGAGCCAGGCCATGGGGGCATCAATCACCTCCTGCCAGAGCCTCTCCAGCACCATCAGTGCGTGTGAGAGCCATGTGGACGCCGGGAGGAGGCAGCAGCTGGATGCGTGGGGCAAAAGAAGCCGTAGCCAAGCTTTTGCAGGGAAATGGAGGCTTTTGGGGCTGAAGGAGGTTAACTCTGCTTCTTAGCATCACCTGTACGAGAGATCAGCCCTCAGGTCCTTGCCTGCATCCATCAGATGCAGGTGACTGAACCTCAGGAGGGATGTTCCCAAACAAGCCCCACTGAGAACAGGAGCAGGACCATGTCCTAAGGAGAAAGGCCATCCTGCTCCCAGAGTTGTTGGGATGCCTGTGGATGTCCACCATAGCCCCTAGTTGTCCCTACTTGTCATATTTGAATCTCCCCATCAGCAAGAGCCTCTCTGCAGGGCAGAGGCCGCATTTTGGGGATGGGTGGTTCCTGCTTTCCAGCTTGGCTGAGTGTCTGGGTTGGACAGGGAAACAATTTTGGTATATTTTTGCTAACAAGAAACTTGCAAATACAGAAGGAGGCACACTATGGGTCTCCCTATTGCCCAAAAGCAATCCAGGGCAGTTGGTGGCTGATGGCACCTCTTTCCTTGGCTATTTGAGCTCAAGCGAGGAGGCAGGAGGAGCCCCTGATGTGCATGTGTTGACTTGCAAAATCACACAGGCGAAAAAACGTGAGGAAAGCATCCCAAGGGGAACAGCTTTGCAGTCCCTTTCCTATGGGAATCAGCCCAGACATTAATCCCTACAGGAGAGGCTTTCAGAGATGTGAGGAAAACGTTGTTGAGGGGGAAAACACAGAGAAGCCCCTTTCCCAACTTGGCTCATTGGAAAAACCACTGGATCCTGCACATCAACTATCACCTGCTCCATGTCCTGCACTGAGCTCACTGGGGTCCCCCATGGCCACCTGGCTCCCCCACCCACTGGTGTTCAACCCACCCTTGGGTGGCCCCGCTGTGATTGATGTTTCCTTGGCTCTGGTGCCTGTGGAGTCACCCAGGGCTATCCCTGATGGCAGGGAGGGGAGCTGGAGACAACACAGCACCCACCACTCGTGGCTGCCCACTGGTGAGAGTGACCTGAACATGAAGGGACAATAACAAGCCAGAGCCTTTTACCGTCTTCCTGCATGGGAGAGGCGTCCTCATCCTCCAGCACGTCGTTGCCCTGTGGCACAGGCGAGAGGCAGCATTAGCCAGGGGCTGCTCCCTGGGGAATGTCCCTGGCCCTGGGGCATTCCATGGACCAGGAGGATGACCATGGCCAGGGGACAGCCCCACTGCCCCATCCATCCCCAGGGCAGCCCACAGGGACATGGATATGTTGTCAGCTCCTTCCCCATCCCAGCCCCAGGGGAATGTGGTACCAGCTGCCCAGCTTCTCCCTCCGTGGGCACCCGGAGACGGATGCAACTGGGATCCCCCCTCCACACTGGGGGTCACCACAGCTCCCAGTCCCTCATGGGTGGTTACAGTTACCTCAGCATCGCGCTCCTCGGCAGAGATGCTGACAAAGTTTACATCTGGGGACTCCACAGGCGTCGACTGCGGGAAGAAGGGGGGAAAACATGGAAGGAAAAGCAAATAAAAAAGTCTGATGCCAGTGGGTTTGGAGGAGAAGTTACATCCCATGGGAAAGCTCTCCAGCCTGGGGGTGATGGGCACCATCAACAACCCTCCAGTCCGTACCTCTCCATCAGAGGCTGTGGCACTTGCGGCCGCGGGTGAGGGGAGCATGTCCCCCTCCTCTTCCTCCTCCTCCTCTTCCTCCTCTGTGCCAGGAGCAACGTAGGAGCCGGACATGGAGGATACGGTGTCGGTGCTGAGCTGGGAGTGCTGGCTCTGGGAGGAGGCCATGGACATCACAGACTGGGCCAGGCTGCTGCTGACGGGCTCTGGGGGAGAGCAGGGGCTGACCGGGGCCGCTGGACCCCCCAGCCCCTCAGTGCAAATCACGGCACAGCACCCGCTAATTAAAGAGGGGGCTAACGAGGAGGAAGGACTGCTATGCCATGGAGGTGGGATAGGTGCAAAGCTGCCAGCAGTGGGTCCTGGGGCTCACAGCCCCCCATTTCTGTGGGGTGGCAACGCAGACGTGACTGGTGCCTCCATGAGCCCCATCTCCAGGTCTACAAGTGACAAAGCAGAGGTGACACCTTGGGGCTCCATGCAATGTCCGTGGCAGGGTGGGAGAGGCCATGGCAACCCACTCTGCATCCCCCTGCAGTGGGACAGTCCCAAGACCACAATACCACTCTCCTGCCTTGCCAGCACCCGCGAGCCCCACCTCTGGGGGGCGCCCCACCTGTACCTTCTGGGGACGAGATGGTGGAGGAGAGGGGTGTCCCAGTGCACGAGGACTGGTCAATGGCTCCTGATGATGACAGGGTGAAGTTTTCACTCTCCGGTGTCGCACCACATTCCTGGAAGAGCAGCCCATGGGAAGGATGGGACAGGAGATATGCAGAGTGGATGAACCGCCTCACCCAGGCAGCCTCAAACCCCAGCCACTCCCTCTGGTCCCAAACCTCCCCAAACCTGCTGCCTCGGCTCGCCACCAGCACTCACCTCCTCGCACCGGGCTGGGGATCTCCTCCTGGAGACCCTCGACTCCGACTCGGTGCACGACTTCTCGTCCTCCTCTTCAGGCAGGATGGAGGAGTTCTGTGAGATGGACCTGTCCAGACAGGGCAAAGCAGAAGGCTTCACCCCCGTCCACAGACTCCCTGGGCCCTCCCAGACCCCTGTGCCCACCCTGGTACTCACCTGGAGATGCTCTTCTTCAGCTTGAGCCCTGGGGGGCCGCAGTCAGGCAGGCGCTGGAGGGGTGAGAGGGTCCTCAGGGCGGGCAGGGGGCCGTCACTGCTGTAGGAGGGGAGGGTTCCCACACCCGGGGGGTCCCCCAGGGCCCGCAGTGGCAGAGCAGCCGGCGAGGGTGTCAGTGGCCCATTGAGGGCCTCCAGCAGCGACACCACCTCATAGCCAGGGGGGATGTTCTCTGAGGACTGGGGAGAGGGAAGAGACAGGGTGAGGATCCTGCCTGGGCCATTTCGCTGCATTCCCTCACTCCCAGCAGGTTGAAGGTGTTCCAGGGAGAAGATAAACCCAGAGAACAGACACCCAACCAAACACCCATTCTTTATGCAATACCAACCCTGCATTTTGGTCCATTTGCATTAAACAAATAAGCCTTTTCTCTGGGAAGCACATGGCTCCCCAGACATCCCCACCCTGATCTCGGCAGGGTGGAAGGGGTGGGGGTCCTGCATTCAGCCAGGCACTGACCGAGGGCTCCTCGGAGTCCGAGGTCTGCGAGGCGATGATGGGGTTGAAGCTGGTGGGCGAGAGGGGACCCAGCTTCTTCCTCATGGCTCGGATTTGAAGCAGGGCTCGGAAAGCTGCAGCAGCAGGGGAGAAGAGTGGGGTGAAAACCGGGTGCTGAGAGGAGACTCCTCAAAAAAACCCGCCACCCCATTTCCCAAGAGGGGCATCCCCATTCTGCTGGGCGTCACCACACGTGGGGCTGGAGGGACTGCAGAATGAAGGATGGGAGATGCCAGCCCCTTCCCAGAGATGCCAGCCACCCCACCCAAGGCACCAGCAGCCCTTACGCAGCCTGCAGATGGGGCAGTTGTTGGCCTGGTAGCGCAGGGTGTCGGCGCAGGTGTTGCACAGGCAGAGGTGCCGGCAGGGCAGGATGAGGGTGTCGCGCACGTCCGACAGGCAGACGACGCACTCGGCGCTGTTATCGCTCACCTCGTCCTCGGCCACCTGCCCCGGGGGAAGGATGGGAACTGCTCAGGGCCCTCAGCGTCCCCAGCCCACATGGCATGAGGGTGGGGTGCTCTGAAATACTGCCTGGGTGCTCCAAGTGCTCGCTGTGAGGTCCTGGTCTATGTCCACAGGCTGCCTCCTCTTGAAATACACCCCTGGACCTTATTCCTCCCCTCCTGGAGGTTGGGAGATGGGGCCAGAGGCAAGAGGAACCCCATAGAGAGATAAAACCTTCACCCCAACTTTTACACATGAGCATGAGGTACATGAGCATTCCTTGAGCCCCACACTGCCTGTCTAAGCCAGCAAGATCCCGCCATCACCTTCCCACAGGACCACAAAAGATGGGGGGAAAAGCTCAATCCTTCAGCTTTCTGCCTCCAGCAGCCTCAGTGCCAACACAAAGTGTCCCCAAACACCAGCAGCTCTGTGCTGTGCTGCCAACTCTTACCCTGAGCATGTTTTAGGGACTGGACCTGTGCTAAAGGAAAGGAAGAGGGTATGAGGGAAGACCCACAAGATGCAGGGACATACCTTGGAATCCTGTGTGTTGTACTTGTTCTCGATGCCGTAGATCTCCTGCAGGAGGTAGCTCACACCATCCACCTGCAATCCCACAGGGAAGGGTGAGGAGCAGATTCTCTTTGCACTGACACAGTCGAAATTGCATCCAAAAAGCTCCCCAGGAGGCAGGGGCAGGGCAGGGGCTCCCCAAAAGCCCCTCAACACCTCCTCTCCAGGGTATGCAGAGGAGCTGCCACCCCCTCGGGGGACACCCAGACACTCACCACTTGCTTCTGCTTGAGGGGCTTCACACAGAAGGTGCCATCACTGTGCTGGAAGGAGGAGAGAACACATGGGTGGGCACCCATGGGCTGCTGTGCTGGAACACCCACCCACCCAGTGGCTGTCACTGCTCTCTCCTCACTCCCAGCCGGTCCATTTGGCAGGAATACTGGCTTTTCCTGACACCCCAGCACCAAGTAGCTATGGGATGTCACAGGCATTGCAAAGCTGGAGACTTGTTGGAGGAAGGAAGATGGAGTTGAGCCCAAATGCCATTAAAGTGGGTGCTTAAAATGAGGGAATAGTGCCAGAATTTGAGGAGCAGCCCCAAGACAGACCCAGCCCAGCAGCACCATCCCCAGCCCCTCAGGGATTCTCCAAGCTCTCACTCCTGGTGGGTGAGGGGATAGGAGGGGGAGGATGGCCCCAGCTTGGCACTTACCTTCTCAAAGGTGGCCAGCAGCACATGGCAGTGCCCGATGTGCTCTGCAAGACACAAAGGGACACGCAGGGCTCAGGGGCAGGCAGAGCCATGGTGCCAGTGAGGAAAAGCAGGAGGCTCTGCCCAGTTGGCATCACAATGCCAGCAAGTGGGAAAGCCCATCCCAACAAGGAACCCCCTCCTCACCCTCTCCTTCATCCACCACCGCCTGCACCACCATGGGATACACCTCCCGGTCCAGGTCGAAGCCCAGCTGGAGAGAGATAGAAGAGGAGGATTGGTGAGATGGAGGTGGGATGAAGCCTCTGTCACTGCTACATCACTGTACTCAGCCCCACAGTGGAAGCTGGGGCTGGGGGGACCCACCTCCTCCTCGCTCCACTCAGAGGGGTCGATGGTGTGGGAGGGCACACAGAACTGCTGGCACACCCCCCGCTTGTAGTGCACTGTCTCCGACTGCAGGCTGTTGTCCCTGGGGATGTAGCTGTCCCATGGAGAGAGGACAGGGTCAGGGCACCACAGGTGTCCCCACACTCCCCCTGGTCCCCCAAGATTATGGAGATATCAGGAAGATTGGAGTGGGGGGGAGGTCACTCCTCCCCTCCCCTCTCAGCTGCTTTCTGGGGCTAAGAAGTCCTAAAAGGGGCTAAAATAATCTACAGGGCTAAAAGAAACACAGGGCAGCCAACACAGCACAGGAGGGGACCTGGAGAGGACTGGGAGGGACAATGATTTCTCCCAGTCTCCCTGGTAAAGAGAGGGAGCAGGATGGGATGGGGAAGAAGGTGGCAGGGGCTGGCAGGGACCGAGTGGTGGCAGCTGGTGGGGAGAGAAGGAGCCCCCCTCAATCCTCAGCACTGCCAGCAGCTGTCTCATGCCCTGAAGAGGAGAGATGCTCCAGGTGCATCAGCCAGGGGCACACACTGGGCTTGGGGGAACACAGGCCAGGCTAGAGGGGAACACGGGCCAGGCTGGCAGCTCCTCACCTGGCCACCCCATTGTGAAACTCCTCGGTTGCCTGGTAGTAGATGGTGATGGCCACGCGGGTGTCCGTGTCGAAGGTGAACTCCACGTTGTAGTGCACCTTGGCTTTGCTGACTTCTTCCCCGGGGGTCTTCACCTCCTCCGAGCACCTGGGGAGCACAGAGGGTCCAGGAGAGGGGCACCCCTCAGGAATGGGCACCCCTCAGGGGTGCTCCAGGACTGATCCCCTCAGCACTGATGGCCCCAAAAAGGGGCTGCTGCCCTCCCTTGGGGGAAACTGAGGCACGCCAGGAGGGCCTGGCACGCCCAAGGTCAAGCCTACAGGCTGGGAAGTGCCGCAGACAGATTTCAGCCTAATCCCGAACCTCACAGCCCTGCCGCAATCCCCAGCCTCCCTCCAGCAAAGCCTTTGGAAGGTGGGGGAGGAAGAAGAAGCAAAGCACTTCAAAGGCAGCACTAAGCTCCTTTAATCCTGCGGCAGTGCCTGTGCTGGCATGCGGGAACCGGGAGGGGAAGAGCACGTTTGGAGAGACAGGCTCATCCCTTCTATCTGCCCGTGCTGAAACGAGAGCAGCCCCGTGCACACCATCCCCTGGGAGCGTCCAGCCAGACCCTTCCCTCCCCGCAGCTCAGGGCCGTGGGGTGCCCGGACTCACTTGACGAGGCGCAGGGTGTCCTTGCGGATATTGATTAAGCTCCTGAGGGTCTTCACGGGTTCCTGAGGAGGTGGAGCAGCGTAAGGGAACTAGGATGAGAGAGACACCGGTGAAGGCAGACGCACACGGGGGGTTAGAGTGGCTGCGGACCCGCCAGTGACCCAGAGCCAACACCCCGTGGAGGGAATTGGGGTGGGCAGGGGTGCTCCCGCTGGCAGCACGGTGACAGGGACATCCCTCGGCAAACAGCAATCCCAAAACCCCCTGCAGGGACAATTTCACTGGGGAGGGATCACACAGAGAGGAGTTCCTTGTCCCTTCTGCTGGAGGGTCAGGATTTAGGGCACAGGCAGGTGACTGCTGAGGAATTTTTAGGCTGCTGGATGAGGCTGGGCAGGGGAGGCTGAAGGTCCCTCCCTTCCCACCAGCCAAGGAACAGGTAGTGGGATCCCTTCCAGCCCCATGCCTGGAGCAGGGAGCCAGTGGGGCAGCTGGGCAGGACCAGGCAGGCAGCAGCATCTGTCCTCCAAGGTGACATTGTCCTTCCCAGTCTTTCCTGCCCACCTGCACAGGGGCTACAGGGAAAAGGGGAGACAGTGGCACCCAGGGGACACCCTCTTCTTGGCACTACAGCCACCCAAAGGAGCTCATGGCCACTGGGGAGGGGATGCAGGACCCATCTCCCCACTGTCAATCTCCGTCTCCCACACAGGTTGAGGTCCAGGAGGGATCAGCCCCAATTAAGGTCCAGCTAGTTGCCCAGCTGTCGTTACATGCCAGGGGACAGCCAGGAGAGTGTCAGGTGCCATCGGGGAGGGCAGATGCTCAAAGAGCCTCAACTGCTGCCTTAGGAGAGGGAATAGTGTCCCATTGTCCCCCCACACCACCCCCAGCCCAGAGAGCAGGGACAGCAAGGCACCCACTGCACCCCAGTACTGAGGGGACAAGACTGAATTGCAGGTGGCACTTGGGGTGGCCTGCAGCGATCCAGGTGCCCCTTCCCCATGTCCCTGGTGCCCTCACATGGGAAATCCATAGTCACCTAACCTGCCCCCAGAGCCCTGCAGAACAGAATGGATGGGGCTGAGGGACCGGTGCTGGGCTCAGAGGGACAGGATGGGACAGGCAGCTGGCAGAAGCCAGCAGTGCAGGCACAGCTCTGCCCCATCCCTCCTCCACCATCCCAGCATTACAACATCCAACTACCCCACGGCTCCGATCCCACTGGGGCCATCCAAAGACAGGTTAAAGCCTAGGCTGGATGCAGCGTGGCTGATGACACCAGAGGCTTTGGAAATGAACTTCAAGCACTGTGGAACTGCATCCCACTCCTCTAGTCCCCTCCAGGAGGGCAAAAGGGCAGCAGAGTCATTAGCCTGGTGTTAACGAACTTTTTAATGAATCGCTAAACGTGCACCTGCAGAACTGTCACCCATGGCAGCTGCAAAGCAGAAAGTGAGAAAAGGCCCCCGGGTTGGAGCTGAGCCACGTCGCCACACGTCGTGCCATGTTGCGATACATCCCCTGCTATTCAAATTAACAAACTAATTAAATCTTGCTCGTTGGCGCCTCTGCCCAGCCAAGCCATACTCTAACCAGCCGTACCCTAACCACCCATGGGTGCAAACCCCCTCTTGCTGCAGCACCCGGGGGCGAGCGGCAGAGGAGGGAGGGGGCAGCCGGGTCCCCTGGGTGCCCCCCACAGGGGCCGTTGGGCTGGGCGGGATGGGGAAGTGCCACAGGCAAATTCTGTGCTGCAGAAACTGCTCTGGGCTCTTTCACACCCACGTGTGAGCAGCTCCTTTTTGGGGGTGGCTGGATTTTTTTTTTTTTCCCCCAAGTTAAATTTTGCAAGCCGGATTTGCACATCAGAAAGGAGCCGTTCACAGGACGTTTTGCATCTCGTCACTTTAAATCGAGCTGAAACACAACAGAAAAAAGTGGGTAACGGTTGTGGTGAAGAACATCATCCACGTGTCTGTAACAACATTTGTTCCAGGCCAGCTTCTGTTCAAGTGAAAGAACCACCCTCAAAAACCTTTCTTGAGGTTTTTCTACAAGCAGACCCCGGCAGGTTTGCGTGGGTAGGGAAACCCGGTGTCACGTTTCAACAGTCCTCGGCTTCCCCTGCGCTCTCCGGGTGCCACCAGCAGCTTCTCTGCTCCTCAGCCACTGCATGGTGGCAGCTACTTAAACCTGCAACGCCCTTCCTGGCCCCTTTGGAACCTGCTCACAGCTGGAAAATCCAGATTATCATGCATCCGTGGAAGGGAGAAGCTGCACAGCCTCCAGGTGCTCTGCATATCCCTGTGGCAGCAGTGCTGTTCGTAGCTCAGACAAAGTGCTCTGCTCAAAGAGTACCTGGGACACCATTTTTCCAAGACCTCCTGACCCTTGATCCTCAAGGAACCCAAAATAAATCCCCCATCAAAAAAAAGCAGTGGCCATTTCCAACGTTTACAGCCCAACCAGGGCTCTCACAGGAGTCTAGAACATGAAAGCATCGCAGTCGAGAAGCATCAGGACAGGATGCCCAAGCGTTGCCTGGAGACAGGTTTGGACCACAACCAACATGGATCCTCCCTAAGCCCTCCCTGAGCCCCCAGAACTGGCTGGCCCAAAAGCCCAGCCCCAAAGCTCCCCTGCTCCCCAGGGAGAGGGATCCTGGTCCCAGCTCAGCAGCCCAGGGCCATCGGTAATTAAGCCGGAGGAGTGAAATTTAGTTTGTGACGCCGTATTAATTTTCTCTGCTGTTTCCAAGCTGTTCCTTCACCTTCCCTGCTGCTCTGCTGTCGGGGCCACTGACTCAGGAACTGCTCACTGGGCAGTTCAGAGGCTTTTACCGTAATCAAGAGGATTTCTCAGCAGTCACTGCTGGAGAGAGACCCTGAGTGCTGACTTGTCATTTTCCAGGAGAGCACAGAGGATGGAGAGAAAGGCTCTGCCTTTGCCCACTCAATGCTCATGGGATTTGGGGGTGCTCCTGCCCTTGGCTCTGCCAGGATCCCCGCTCTGGCATAGCCCAGGGCTGGACACTTCCACACTGAAGGACTGCACAGTGATGCCAAAATGCTGCCAAAGCCAAATCCAAAGAGGAAACGGGAA
>JAWWLV010000046.1:7161730-7202620 GCA_035041135.1 Platyrinchus mystaceus
CGGCGCCCCCCGCTGCCCGCGGTGTCGGCGCGGGGCGCTCCGGGCGCTGCGGGGCCGGGCCGGGCCGTGCGGGGCTGGGGCCGCGCCGGGGCCGCCCCCGCCATGTCGGTGAACATGGAGGAGCTGCGGCACCAGGTGATGATCAACCAGTTCGTGCTGGCGGCCGGCTGCGCCGCCGACCAGGCCAAGCAGCTGCTGCAGGCGGCACACTGGCAGTTCGAGGTACGGAGATGGGCCCCCCCCCCCCCCGCCAACGCTGGCACGGATCGGGATAACCCCTACACTCTCCTCCCATACCGGGATACCCCAAATCCGATCCACACACCGCCGAGCCGCGGGGCGGAAGGAGGGGAGGCCAGGCCGGCCCGGCCGCGGCCCACGGACACGCGTGGCCGGGATTTGGGGGGCCCTCCCCCCCCACTCCCCCGCACCCACGCGGCGGGGGGGACCGGCCCCGAGCTCCGCCGGTTCTATTTATACCTAGGCCGTAACCTGAGCTGCGGCCCAGCGCCACGGCCCCTCCCTCCCTCTCGATCTGGTGGGGGGGGCCCGCTGGGAGGGGGAGGACGTGTAAACAAGGGGGTTGGGGTGTCCCCCCCGCGCGTGGGGAGCCCCTGTGTGAGCGGGGACCCGATCCCCCGTGGGTCGGGCGAAGGGCAGCCTCAGGCTCCCCCTGCCCTAGGCCTGGCGGACTTGGGGGGTGGGAGCACCCCTGGATACCCCCGGGGGTGTCCCACGGGGTTGGGGGCTAGGAGGGGGCTGTGGGGTGGGCGTTGGGGGGCCCGTGTGTTCCTTCCCCCTTTGTCTCGGGTGGGCTGGAGCTGACAGCTTGTCCCCACAGACAGCCCTGAGCGCCTTCTTCCAGGAGACCAACATTCCCAGCAGCCACCACCCCCCCCAGATGGTAAGTGGGACCCCGGCCCCCCTCCTCACCCCTGCACCACTCCATCCCCTCCCCAACTTCCCCCACGTCCCCAAAAAACACCTTTAAACCTTCCCCCAAGGCCAGCCAGCCTCCCTGTCCCCCCCCACCCAACACCTACAAGCACCACACGGCTCAGGACCCCCCAGACAAGCACCCCCTTTCTCGGGGCACCCCTCGAGGGTCGTGCAGCCCCCCGGCCCGCGGAGCTGTCAGCTCCCCTGCCAGCCATATTGCTCTGCGCCCGCAGGAACACGCAGCCGGAGAATGTAAACACGAGCTAAAATGTCTGCCAGGAAATAGTTTGTCTCCGCGAGCATCGCGCTGGAAGTTCGGCTCCCCCAGCCCGGGGGGGCCACGTCTGTGTCCCCCCCACGCTCGTCCTTCTTCCCCCCCAAACGCCACTTGACCTTGGCCGAGGGCACGTCCCCCCCTTGGCCGAAGGGAGGAAGTTATTTCCCCTCCGGGTGTTTTGTGTTGTGTTCCTTGGGGTTTTTGAATTTTTTGTTTTTCCCCCTGGTGAGGGAACTGAAAGGGCCGCGCGCAAGGGAAGGGGTGGATGTGGGCTAAGCCGAATTTTCCCCCTTTTCTCACGCTGCCAGAGAATCTCCAGCCGGCAGTGAGAGCTCTCTGCCCCTCAGAGAAAGTAATTTTGCCGGCCGGCTCCCACTGAAACCCCCTTTTTATTTTAATTCTTCCTCCCCCCTGCACGTTTTATTTGCCACCTCTGGGTGTTTTCAAAGGGGTCTTTTCATGGAAAACCTCCGTTCCCGGTGGGAAGGGGGAAGGGGGAAGGGAGAGCTGCCGGCAGATCCAAGGCCTCGCTGTGTTTTCACACCAAAAGCCTCGTCAGGGCGATTCCTGGGCGGCTGCCGGAAGCGGGATGCAAAGCAGTGCTGATGAAACCCATCCCTGCTCTATCCCTGAGTTCCCTGGGGCCGAGCAGGACCCACCACCCACCCCAAACATGACCCCCCCCCAGCCCATCACAGAGGGTCCAGAGCCAGTCAACTCTCCCCCTCCCCAGCTGTGTGTTTTCCTGACATGATGTGCCCCACGTGGTATAAAAATACCTTTCACCTTCTCTCCAAATACTCCCAGTTTTAGGATTAATTTTTTTTTACCCCACCCATCCCCCAGCACCCTGATTCCTGCCGTTGTAAATGCCCCACAGGGCTCAGGGCAGGGGTGAGATGAGGAGCTTTGTGCTTGCGGTTTCTATTTCTTTTTCAAGCGTCAGGGAACAAAGCTGTGAGAGCGGCAGCCACAGTTCAGAGCGGGGCAACTCGTCACTGTCACCCCTGTGGAGTAGGGGGGACTTCCCAAACCCCTCCAGATTCTGGGCTATGGGAACGGGATTCCCCAGAGCTGTTTGGGGTGGCAGTGTGGCTGCTCGTGGTGGGATCGACCCTCAGAGCTCCTTCACAAATGTTGGAGAAAGAAAACAATAACTAATTACATGGCAATTTTTTTTTTTAAAAATTAATGTTTTAAATTAATCTGGCAAACATCACCCCAGAATCTCAGAGCTGTGTCTCCCCCTCCAGCATCACATCCAATCTCAGTCCAGGGTTGGCAGTTGGGGTGTGTGTGTGTATGGCTGTGGTGGTAGTTGGGTTTTTTTCAAAAGAGAGTAAATTACATTTTTTGTTGTGATGGGGTTTTGTTGTTTTGGTTTTTTTTTTTTTGCAACAAGTATCTTTTCAGATGTTGCCAAATGTATAGGTTATTTAAAAAAAACCCCCAAACTGGATTAGCACCACTTTGAGCTGAGCTCTGAAATGAGTTCTGTGGAGGAACGTCCCTGGCTCACCACAAACCTGTTCAGTGCCACAAACCTGTTCAGTGCCACCCTGTCCTTGATTGATTTTTGGGGTGCCCCAGCTCTGCAGGTTGATGGGAGCTCATCCATCCCACAGCCAGCACAGAGCACCCCAACTTCAAATAGACCTACTGGGACCCCCCAACCAGGGTTTGGCCATTGTTCCTCTGATCCCTGCATCACTAAGGGTGGCCGGGATGGGGATGAGGGGGAACCTGTAACAGGGATTTAGCTGTTGGCCTGTGCTGGGGAGCAGCAGAGGGCTGCTGAGCACCAGCCAGGGGCAAATCCTGGGATAAACCCCTAGAAAGGGGAGATGCAGCAGCTATTCCCCATCAGAAGCTGCCCTGTTGCTAAAGGCAGCAAATGATGCCCAGGCCCTTAACTCTGCTCAAAAGTCCCCGCAGGCATCTGACAGGAGCTGTGGCTCCCTGAGGGCCACAGGGATTTGGGATGGGTTTAACCCAGAGGGGTGAAGCCCCCACTGTGCATGCACCACCCCCTTGTCCAGGCATCCCCTGGCAGAGTATCCCCCTCACGAGAGCAGCCTCATGAGAGTTTGCACACACACCCCCATCCCCTTTTTAGCACTCCCAGTACTCAGTTGAACAAGTGCTTTGCTGAATTGGGGGTCCCCTGTGCCAGCCCCTGAGCCCCAGTGCGAGGCTGGGTCCCACCTGATGGATTTCCCTCAGCTGGGGAGATTGGCTGGAAAAAGGGCCAAATCCATCACTGTCCAGTTGCTAAATTTAGCTGGATACGCAGAAGGCAGGGGCTGTACCAGGAACTGGGGGGGCCTTGAGGGGCACTGCCTGCCTTCTGCTCTCCCTGCCATAGCAGGGTGCAAAGGGGAAGAGGGGTCAAGGAACTGGGCAAAAGGGAGTCCTGCAGGGCCAGGTGGGACCCCAACACCCTCCCCACCCATCACACTGCACCCTTTTGCATCAGCCCTGTCCCTGCTGCTCCCCAAACCTGCCTCATCACTGGGCTTTGAGCATCCTGGATGGTCCAAAATGTCCTTCCCAGATTTACTGGAGACACTCCCCAGGCAGCTCTGGGGGAGCCACACAGACCCTCAAGGCCTGGATACCCCAGTCCCAGGCTCTGAGCATCCCTGGGATCTGGAGGGTGCCGGGTGTGGGATACAGGCAGGATCCGTAGTGGTGGCGAAACATGATGGGTGAAAGGCGATGGCTCTGGCTACTGTGGTTGGGCTGGGACCCCCCCAAAAGCCTCCTGGACTGATCTGACACCCACCTTTCTCCTGTCCCCCGCAGATGTGCACCCCCAGCAACACGCCGGCCACGCCGCCCAACTTCCCGGACGCGCTGGCCATGTTCTCCAAGCTGCGGACCTCGGAGAGCCTCCAGAGCAGCAACAGCCCCATCACCTCCATGGCCTGCTCCCCCCCGGGCAGCTTCAGCCCCTTCTGGGCCTCCTCGCCCCCCAGCCACCAGCCCGCCTGGCTGCCCCCGTCCTCGCCCACCACCCACGGCCTCCACCACCACCTGCACCACCCGCAGCCCTCCTGGCCCCCCACCCCCCCGCCCGCAGCCCCCCCACAGAAAGCCATGGCCACCATGGACGGCCAGAGATAAGACTGGGGTTGGAGGAGGGTTGGGGGGTGGGTTGAGGGAAGGGGGAGGTCTGGGCCGGGGCGTTGGGAGCAGGGGCTCCCCAAGAAACGCACTGGAATAATTTTCTAGGTTTTATTATTTTTAAGGGAGGGGGGTGGAGCACGTGCTGCTGGGGAGGGCACCAGCCCCTGAGTTCCTCTGCAAGAGTCACTGGCTGGTCTTTTCTCCTCTCCTACCCCCCCCCTTTTTTTTTTAAATATATAACTATAATATATAAATATATCTAATGTATATAAATCCAGAGAGAAGGAGCAGCAGTGTGGAGGCAGCTGCTGGGTGTCTCGGGGGTGGGGGTTTCCCTATGGCTCTACCCCCACCCAGCATCCCTACATCAGGGCAGGAGAGGGAAGGGGGGGGACAGGAATAACAAAAATGAATGGATGGAGGTGGCTGTCAGCACCCCAGATCATGGCCATGGGGGCACAGAGCCACTGGACACCCCTCTGCCCCCAGCTCTGGATTTCCTGGACGCTTGACACAGTGCCCAGAGCAAACCAACCTCTCCTCTGGCTTCTGAAATTCAGCCCAGCTTCTTGCACAGACCCCCCTGGACTTCCCCACAACCCCATCCTCCCTTTCCTCCCT
Organism: Platyrinchus mystaceus; assembly: GCA_035041135.1. Classification (NCBI taxonomy): domain Eukaryota; kingdom Metazoa; phylum Chordata; class Aves; order Passeriformes; family Tyrannidae; genus Platyrinchus; species Platyrinchus mystaceus. The sequence continues at coordinate 7,166,697 of JAWWLV010000046.1, forward strand.
CAGCACCCCCAGGGCCTGGGGGATTATCAACGTGATGCCCCCCCATCCCTGCAACTGCCATACATGGCCCTTCCCCAGGGAGAGTTGGGGGGTTTGGGGGGGTTTTGTGGGTTTTTTTATTTTTAAAATCAATCTTGCTTAAAAAAAAAAAAAAAAAAAGAAAAGAAAAAAAAAAAGGAAAAAAAAAAAAGATGAAAAAACCAGCAAAAACAGGTTGAAGGTTTTTTATTAATTTAAAAATAATAAAAAAAACGACCAAAAACAAACCAAAACAAAATCACTTTTTTAACACCAGCTGTCCCTGCTTTTTCTCTCTCCTGGGAGGATGTCCCTGGCTGGGCACTGAGAATGGGGGTGACCCCCCACACACACACACACACTACAGTGTCAGCAGTGAGGACTGGCCCCCCCCAGGAGCTGCCCAGAGTCCCATGCTCTGCCTCCCCAGACCACTGCTGCCATCCCCAAAGAGGTGGGCAGAGGAAAGGGGAGACCCCCCCACACCCCCAAAGCCATGGAGGTGCTGTGCCAGCACAGCGAGGACCCCCCCTGTGCCAGGGGGTACAGCCCAAACCCCATCTTGTCCCCTCACAAAACCTCACAGCTTGCAAACTGCCCCATGCACACCCATGTGATGAGCCCCCCAGGCCTCAGCACTGTTGGGACACTCAGAGGCTGCCAGGCTTTTGGGGAAACCCTGTGCTGGGGGTGATGCCCTCTGAGTGTCCCCCACTGCGGAAGGGCCACCAGCCCAAGGCCACTGTGCTCCTGCAACAACTAACTGGGGTAACCCCCCCCCAAATGGGAACACAGCAGATCTGGAGATGCCAGGAAAGGCTGGGGGGCTCAAAGCACAGTGGCCAAGCATCCCCCAGGGATGGAGAGACCCCCCCCAGGATGGCAAAACCTCCAAGGAGAAAAGGCAAAAATCCCCCATCTGGGGCTACTCACCTGCTCCAGCAGCACAGAGAGCATCCAGGGAGGGATGCGAGACCCGTGCGTGTTTAGGGGGGTACAGGAGGGTGGGGGTGTTAACAGGGTGCAGCTGGGTCCCAGGGGCTGTAAATGGGGCAGGGGGTGGGAAGGGTGCTGAGCAGGAGGGATGTATCAAAGGATATGCTTCATCTGGGCCATATCCTGCAAATGCAATTAGTCCCCAAGGTGTTTTTCAGCCCCTCTGCCCCACCCAGGGGAGCGGGATGGTTCTTTGACGGCTCTGCTCTGGTGTCGGGTGGTTTGCTCAGAGTTCTCCCAGTTATCCTACTGGAGGTGGCACTGGGGAGACCCCAGATCCTGCGGTATCCACCTCAGCACCCCCAAAGCAGGTTTTGAGCACCCATTTTTTCCCCCTGAATGAGCAAACCCACCAAGGAAAACATTCTGGGGGGGGGGGGGGCTCCCTACGGATTAAGGTGCCTGTGGAGCACAGTAGGGTGGACAAGGATGGAGTCTGTCCCTGTGGCAGAAGGGTTGTGGGCTTCCCCCCGCAGTTTGGGGAGAATATTCACCAGGAGAGCAAGGTTTCCATGGGGCAGCCCCTGGGGACACATCGCGGGGGTTGAGGGGATGTTCCCCGCGAGCTCTGGGGTTCCCCCCGGTGTTTCTCACCCTCCCACTCATCCGAGAGGTGCCACCGGCTTGGTGTCCCCCTCCACACGTGTCTCTGCCTGTGTGCAGTGGGGACAACCCCGGCCACGTGTCCTGAGCCGTGACACCCCCGGGATCCCCCCCGCGCTGCTCCCAGTGGTACCTGCCCAAGTGACACGACTTGTGTCAGGTCTCAGCACACAACACCCATCCGGCGGTCAGGGGACGGGTGGCACGGGAGGGGCTGGGAAAAGCAGCGCCAATCCCTGGGGATGGCATAAGGGAAAGAAGGGGGTGTGTCCGCCCCATGGGAGCAGGGACAGGTTACAGTGCTCTGGTCTGGAGGTGGGAAGCAGCGGGGCTTGTGCTTTCCTCTTTCCATTGATGGCAGCACTGGAGAGGGACGGGGGTCAGGGACAAAGAGGGACAAAGAGGGACAAAGGGGAGAGGGAAAAGGGGGTTCCTTCGCTTGGAGATAAAGAAAGCAGCCCGATGATGCTCATCCCATGGGATAACTGATAGCAAACCAGGGGGCTTAGGGTGGGATTCACTTTTGGCATTAAACCGTGTCCTGCAGCTGCTGTTCCCACTGAGGCCCCCCTTTCCCACTGCTTCCCTGGAGGCAAAGGAACATCCTCCTTCTGCTGCACCACCCAGCCCTCCCAGACCTCCTTTGGGTCCACAGGCTCTCCTGGCAGGGGCCAGGGGGTGCCGGGGGGAGCACGGGGCTGACACAGACCCTGGGAGATGCTGTTTTCAGCTCCTCCAGCAGCCCCTCCTTGTTCAAGAAGGGAAGTTCCTGATCCAAGGCCACTCCACTCAGGAATCACAGGTGCTTGGCTGCTCGTAGCCCTTTACTGCAGGTTGGAATAGCTTGCTCCTTGCATCCAGGACCCCATAGGAGTCCTGCCCTGCCGGCCCCGGTAGACGACTCCATCCCTGCCCACCAGGTCAAACACACCGGGCTGGAAAGGAGAGAGGGGAATGGCTGGAACTCTGGGCTGCATTCAGCATCCCTAAGCCAGCCTCCCTACCCAGCTCTTCCGGGGGGAATGGAGGCACGGATCCCCCCAGGGATGCTCAGCATCACCCTCCCAGCCTCGGTTGCCCCAGGCTGTATGTCCCCCTTCATCATCCCTACCTTGCTGGGGTCCGGGAGGAGGGGCTCCATGGGCTGCACTGGGCAGATGCTGGTGTGCCGGCCCCCACAGTACATGGGGGACCTGCGGGAATACCCCTCTGCCTGCTCCCTGTGGGATGAGGCATAGGGATGCTCAGTGCTCAGCACCGTGGCACCCCGTGTTTCACCCTGCTGTGCCAGGGAGGGGGGCAGGGGGTGCTGCCCGGGGGGCTCCCGGCTCCCCTCCAACTGCTGCAGGAGACACGTGCCCGTCCCGCCCTGCAGGGATGTGCCCTTTCCCCACAGCCCCGGAGGGCTGGCCGTGGCCTTGGCAGGTCCCTGTGCCCTCCGCAGGGTTCTCCAGGAGGCAGGAGCTGGGCTGTCCCAGCTGCAGGGCTTGGTTTGGGGAGCTCGTTCACAGGAGGCACCTGAGTCCCCACCAAGCCTGAGCTCAGGCAGAGACCAGACACAACTCATCACATGTGGCTTCAGTGCCATCGAGACAGAGACCTGGGCTAGACAGGGCAGCACACGGTGGGGCTGTAAAACCTTCTGACCCGGGGCAAGCCCAGCTGATCCTCGACAGCCCCTCTCTCCTCCTGGCACCCCTGGGCCCCTCTGCCCCCACCCAAAGAGCTCTCCTTGCTGGGCAGGGCTCCCCCACACCCCCAGGGCCCACGCCCCTACCTTTGGCCGTGTTCATGGTACTGTTTGACGATGGGGGGCAGGCGCGCCGTGAGGCCGGGGGACGGCGGCGGCGTGAAGGGCACGATATCAGAGCGCCTGGGGCAGGCAGGAGAGCCGGGCGGAGAGAGCACAGGGAGGACAGGAGACCCGGGTGGAGAGGGCCTGGAGAGGGCAGGAGGCACGGGTGGGTGACAGGGCCAAACGAGCCATCCCTGCCACAGCAGGGCACTGCCAGCACCCACCCGCCCCGTCCCACCCATGCACCCTCCAAGGCACCGGTGATGCTGCTACTCACGGGCCAGGAAACTGCATGGTGAAGGGCTGGTCTCTGGGCAAATACTCGGGAGAGGACACCTTTAGGAGCTTCCTAAAATAGGGTGGAAAGGGCTAGGTGAGCTCCTGGGGGGATGCAGCCCTGCCTGTGCAGGCAGCAGCCGGTGCCAGGCACGTGGCTGCAGGGAGTTACGGTGTTTGCGGGGGGGATCCTGGGGTGCTGAACATGGTTTCTCCTCCAGCCCACCCCAGCACAGCCCAACCCACCGGCTGGTTACAAAATAAAGGGGGTGCAATAGGGGAGATGGGTTATTTTCCTGGGGAAAAGCTCCAGCTCATACGAGGCAACAGTGAATCTGCAGAGGGAAGTGCCCAAAACCCTCGGGTCCTGCTGGTGTCTCCAAAATGCTTGGGCTGCTCGTGGCTGCCCAGGGCAGCAGGGAGGTGAGGTGGCACCACACCTGCTATCCCAACCAGCCCTCACACCCGTGTCCTCACTTGGTCAGTGCTCAGGACCCCTCTGAGCTGTGCCAGGAGAGAAGTCATGCCTGGCTCTGGCACTGTCACACCCCTGCCTGGGGGTATGACCTGCTGTCCCCTACGCTCACCAGGAGAGCTTTGTACTCACATCCTGGGTTCGATCTGGGAGGGCTCCATCCTGAAGCTGCCCCTTCCCGGTGCCTCCTTGGCTGTCCGGGACCTGCTACCACTGTGAGGACACAGCACAGCTCTGTCACCAGCATCCCCACGGTTCAATCAGCAGATAAATGGGTCCGATGCCAGGGCCCCACATGGGCCCTGTGGAGGAAACAGGGCCAGTGCTGCCCCCAAAGCCATTGGTGTCCCTGTGGCACTCACCTGTCAGTCCCAGCCACACTCTCAGCTGGCATCCAGAGGGTCTGGGATGCTGGGCGGCCTCTTACTGACTTCCTGGGCTGGATGGGGGCGTGGATGCCAGGGGATCCTGGATGCACTCTCAGAGCAGTGACACTGCCATCCAAATTCTTTGTCTGAACATGGGGAGGAGCCTGAGCAAGCAGAGCGGTGTTTCAGCCCCAGCTCTTGTCCCCAAAACTCCATCCCCTTCCCTCAGTGAAGCTCCCTGTGCTGCTGTGAGTTTGGGTTTAAACCAGACCTTGGTCTAAGGGCAGCACAATGGTGGTGCAGACCCCAGGCGAGGGGGCATCCAAGAGGGAGCACCCAGGGGGCTGGGGAGAGTCTACCTTAGAGAAGCTCATCTCAATCTCTTCGTCCTTGATCTGCTCCATGTCATTCATCTCAGGGGGAGTACCCGGCGGGCTGGGAAGAGACTCTGCCTTGGAGATTCTCATCTTGATCTCTTCGTCCTTGATCTGTTCCAGGTCGTTCATCTCATGGGGAGCACCCAGGAGGCTGGGAAGAGCCTCTGCCTTTGCGATGCTTGTCTTGATCTCTTCATCATCCCTGCTCTGTTCCACGTCATCCCATCCCACATCACTTTCCACAAAGGACACTCGGGGGCTGCTAGTGGCCCCGTGCGGCACGTTCTTCCCTCTGCTCCATGCCTTTGGGCTTTGAAAAGCTGCTCCCTTGGAGATGCCCATCTTGATCTCCTCATCCTGGATCTGTCCCATGTCATTCCATCCCATGTCCCTTTCCACGAAGGAGACCCGGGGGCTGCTCACAGCCCCGTGCGGCAAGTTCTTCCCTCTGCTCCATGCCTTTGGGCTGGGAAGAGCTGCTCCCTTGGAGATGCCCATCTGGATCTCTTCGTCCTTGATCGGTGCTGTGCTGTTCCGTCCCATGTTGTTCCATCCCGTGTCACTTGCCATGAAGGACACTCGGGGGCTGCTTGTGGCCCCAGGTGGCAAGTCCTTCCCTCTGCTCTGCGCCCCCACCCTGGACTTTGAGGGCATAGGGCTGGAGGCCCGGGTATCCTGCTGCCTTGGTGAGGGTGTCCTGAACCTGTCTGTGAGGGTAACTGGAAGAAGAGAACAGGGGGAGCTCTCTGGGGTTGGGCGAGCCCTGGGGAACACAGCTGGGGGAAAACGCAGCAGTCCACAGGCCCCCTGCCTGCCCCACTGTGCCCCTCACGCCCACTGGATCCCCTCCCCAGGCCTGCCCAGACGTACTTTCGTTGCCGATGACAATCAGCCCGGGGTCCTCCCAAGGGTTTGAGCGCATGCCAGACCCCTGCGGCCAGTCCGGGGGGACCTGTCCATCCTGGCCCATCACGTCGTTCACAGAAGACTGGGAAGCAGAGAGTGGGATGGCTGCAATGTGGGGCTGCATTCAGCATCCCCACCCAGCTTTTCCTGGGGAAACTGAGGTACGGATCCCCCCCACCACCCTCACAGCCTTGGCTCCCTCTCAGCCTTCTCAAGGCTGAACAGGCCCAGCTCCCTCAGCCTTTCCTCAAGAGACAGATGCTCCAGTCCCCAGGTCATCGTTGTTGCCCTCCACGGGACCCAGCAGAGCACTGATCCCCCCCAACATTGCTGCCCATGCCCTGATGTGGGGGGACAGGGCGCACTGGGGGGTCCCCTGGGGATGCAGCCACATCCTGTCCTGGAGCAGGGCCCGGGTGTGCTCAGGGATGTACCATGACATTGTCCAACAGCTGGTTGCGGAGGTTCTCCATCATATCCTCAAAGTTCACCTGGAGTGGGACAAGGAGAGGGACAGCAGTCAGAACACAGAAGGAGGATTTAAAAGGAGCATCTGCAAATTGCCTCGGGCACAAGGTAGAGGGACTCTGGGCAGGGCTGTGCCCAGGGGCTGTGGCTGTACTGCACGGGTGGATCTTTATCAGCCCTCCTTCCCAGCACCCATGTTACTTTTCTGGTGGCTGTTTAGTTCACAAGTTATCACAAGTGCCTCAGCATCCCTGGCTGAGGCAGGCAGTGACCTCTACCACTGGTCTGACCTGCAGGCAGAGATGCCCTTCTGCCCTCCCTGGGGCAGTGCTCTGAGGAGTGGGGGGGCTCGGGGTGGGTTGGGACACCCTTCCCACTCTTCCCTTCTGGTGCCCTCACACTGGGAGCCACCAAGGGCTGTAGAGCAGGGGCAGCAGGGCAACACAGTAAGGGGCAGCTCTCAGGGGCACCGTTGGCAGCTCACCGTGTCCAGAGTCTCCTGCATCTTCTGCATGTTCTCTGTCATCTGGGACTGCTGCTCCTTCACCTCGTTGATCTCCACACGGAGCTCCTCGCAAAGAGCCCTGACCTAGGAGAGGGGGATGGCAGGGTGAGCCCCAGGGCAGGGGCACTGGGGAGCAGGTCCTTCCCCTCCACTATGGTCTGCACAGAGCCAGGGGCAGTGCAGGGCACAGGACAGGCTGGCACAGGACACTGCTGGGCCTCCATCACATCGGCAGCAGCTGCCCAGGAGCACAGTGGTGGTGCAGACCCCAAAGGAAGGGGCTGGGAAGAGCCTCTACCTCAGCGATTTCTTTTTCATTGGCTTCTGTTTTCTGCTTTAACTCCTCAATGTTAGCAGCCATGGAGGTAACTGAGGGGATTTCTGGAGTCCCCTCTGGGGGTTCTCCGCTGTCCTGGACGGTCAGATCCCGCAGGCCCAGGTTCACAAGCACCCCATTCAGCAGGTTGCGCAGCTGCTCGAAGTTGATGGGCTCAGTCTTGGGCGTCCCGATGGCCAAATCCAGCATCTGGCCCAGGGTGAGCTCTGCCATGGCTGCTGACCTGTCCGAAAACACAGACCTGCTGTGAGCAACGGCCTTCTGTCCTACTGCTCCTGTCTGGAGCAGTGGGATGGCAGGTGATAGGAGGTGAGGCAGGAGTCAGAGCAAAGGAACGCAGCTGACGGGCTCCTTCCTCTTCAGTCTCCTCCTCGTTCCTTGCTGCATGTGCTCTGTTTATGGTGTCCCCTGTTTCAAGGTGATGGCCCACCCTGGCACAGGTCACCCATTGTTACACAGCAGCAGCCCAGCCCTCTGTGGAACCTCCCCATTGTCCCTCACTGCTGGCACGTCCAGGTACTGGCAGCCGCCGGTGGAATCCATGTGCTGAGGCACTTCCAGCTTTACCATTTTCAGCCCCAAAATGACCCCAGGGACTGCTCACATTGGGCAACCCATGCCCCAGGTGCCCCTTGCAGGGTGAGCTGTGCCTGCCCAGGAGAGCTGTGCCCTGTGGAGAGAGGTGATCCATGTGCTCACACATGTTGGGCCGTCCTGGAACACTGGTGGCAAGGGGGGAAATCGGTTACTTGTGGGTTCCCACCTGGGAAAAAGCTCCAGTTCATATTAGACAACAGTGAATCCACAGAGGGAAGTGCCCCAAACCCACCACTGTGGGAATTCCTCCCAGGGGCACCCACAGCAGCCCAGTCCCATAGGACTGGGGCAGGTGGCAAGGCCAATGTGGGGCTGGGTGCTGTGGCTGTGGGAGCTGGGGGGGGTCTCTGTGGGGTGGGCAGCCTTTGCCTTTGGCCTCTCAGGGGGTACTGGAGTTTGGCTCCATCTCAGGGGTTGGGGACAGGGACTGGGGACAGGCTGAGGGGGCAGCCACTGCGTTTCAGAGGGGCTCCATCCCGAAGCTGCCCCCTGCTCCTCGTGCTTCCTTGAGTGTCAGGAACCTGCTACGGGTGGGAAGAGATGGGACAGCTACATGAGCATTCCCAGGGACTGTTTGCTGGCTATATGGGTCTGGTGCCAGGGCACCACACAGGCCCTGGCTGGGACAGCCAGAGGGAATGGGCCCAGTGCTGTCCCCATGGCACTCACCTGTCAGCCCCAGCCACACTGTTGCCCAGAGGGTCTGTTCTGCTCCGTGGCCTTGTGCTGGCTGCACCCTCAGGATGGAGATGTGGGTGCTGGGGAACCCTGGATGTAGGACCTGGCACTTGCCTTTGTTGGATTTCAAAAGGTTCCTCCCCAGCCCAAAGGGTTTCGGGTGCCATGTGTCCCACAGAGGGGCTGTGGTGGGATGTCAATCCAGGCTGGCCCTCAAGGGGCTCCCAGCTCCTGCTGTTTTTCCCACCACCCTGAACATGGCTCATTTCTGAGCAGAGAGCAACACACTGGACCAGCCAAGGAGCTGCCCTGGCTCTGCCTATTCCAGGTCCTGCCTCCCCCTGGGATGTGCAGGGAAGAGGAGAGCTGAGCAGCCCTGCCAGAGGCTCTGGGGTGTGCAGGGGCTGGAGGTGCTGGGGCTGCCAACAACTTTGTTGAGCTTTCACTTCTATATTAAACCTACTTTTGCCAGTGATTCTGTAAGTGACCCCAAAACATCCATTCACCACAGTGACCCCAGGGACAGCAGCGCAACCCTCTGCTCACTGGTGCTGTAGTTCCATCATTTCTACCCAAATACAGAGAAGAGCAGTACTGCTCACATTTTTAACACTGCCTTTCAGGATGGAGATCATGGTCTGACACTGGCTTGGAACAAGGGGGCACACAGACATCTACAAGGACTTCATACGCTTCAGTTGATCCTTTCAATACTTGCAGCACAACAGGGTTACCCCATCAGGCTGAGGAGCCACACTGTGGCCACAGAGTATAGCTGGGATTTGTTTGTGGTACTCTGAAAATGCAGGAAACCCATCAACAGCTTTGAGACCTCATGCAGCTCTGCACATCCCTCGTGGGATGTGGCTTGGAGGTTTAATCCATGCTGGTCCAACCACTCCATGCTGAGGTACCTTTGTCTGCCTGGTGTTCAAGGCTTGTCCTGCTCAGTCACTGCCAGCCCCTTGGCCCCATACATATTTTAGATGCTGGAGTGGAAGAGAAAGGTGTAGAATAAAGATAAGCAAAACTAAACAGTTCTTAGGCTGTTGAAGCAACCGCTTCCAGCAGCTTTTATTTGTTCCTCACATCAGCAGGCTAGAAAGAGGTGTAGGTTTTACTGGAGTGTGTCTCATCAAGGGGAAAGATCACAGTTTGGGAATTTATCTTTATGTCATCCTGGAGACAAAGCCCTCCACATGCATCTTATGCTGCTTCCTCAAGTGTCCCCTCCACCCAAAAATTAGTATCACTCAAGACAGGAGTGATCAGCAAGCCCTACTTCTCTGTGGGAGGAGGCTGCAAGCTGCCAAGTGAGCCTGGTTACAGCAACAGCCCCACTGAACACCCCCAGCAGCTGCTCAGAGGGCACAGCATTCACAGGAAGCACCGACATTGAAAAATCTTATGCTTTTTATTGCAGGTTCAGTGTTAGTGTTTTGGAGAGCACAGCTGCATTAGAAGCAGGTATTGTTCCAACTTCCCTTCCCCACGAGACTGCCACAAACTCATCAGCCCCAGGCAACTCCAAAAATCGGGCCTGGCTTTGCAGTGCAGACAAGTGTTCAAGTGAGGACCAAGACCCTCATGTGACTTGTCACTGGAGAACAATAATGATCCAAAAGCTCGTGAAATGAAAAGGCCAACACATTAACCAACATTCCCTGCTCTGCTGGGAGACACGTGAGCTTGTTCCCAGCTCCCTGACACAAGGATGTGAGTAGCCCTGTGAACGGGTTGCCCTAAGCTGTCCTTTCGGGATGTTCCGCTAACTTAGTTCTGATGAAAGTCCTTGCTCTGCTGTGCAGGAGATGAGAGGCCACTCACTTGGCAAGGAGCTGCTGTGCTGCTCAGCTCAGCCAGCAGAATGTTCCCTTCTGTGCTCTTGGGTGAGCCACAGGCAGAAACAACCCCAAAGGCTGCTCTTGCTTGCCCACACAGCAATGAACAGTCCCTATTCCCTTCTCATAAGCTGACAGCTACTTCTGTTTAGCTTTTCTTTCCACTCCTACAGGGCAAGAGATACAACACACTAAAAAAAAAAAAAATCATTAAAGGAACTTAAAAATTCAACACCACCTCTCTTAATTAAGGTGTAACCCTCCCCATTGCCAGTGGCCTCTTCTATTCAACTGTAAAGTGCTGGTCAGGTTGACTTTTTTTCTATTAGATCTCATGGCTCAAAGACCCTGAAAACCTTCACGCTCCTACAAAAATAAACAGTTGTGTTATGCCTATATTTTATGGTATTGCCTTTTCATGCACATTTCCTTCTCCTGTGGAACCCAGGACGGGGGCAGCGCCGGCTCTAGTCGTCGACAGTGATGTTGCGGAAGAGATAAGCCATGGACTCGCCGTTGTGGATCCGCCGGATGGCTTCCGAGAGGATCAAACTGATATCCACAGTCTTTATCTTGGGGCACTGCAGCTTCTGCACCTCGTGAGGAACTGTGTTGGTCACCACCACCTACGGATGGAAAGGAAAGAAAGTTGTGCCACTGAAACACTCGCTCCCCCTGAGAAGCCACCCTGGATTAGCTGCAGGAGGGGTGTGCAGCTGCTGTTTCACAGTTCAGCGGGAGAAATCCTTGTGGGATTGAAATAAATGGTCTCCCCCACACGACAGTCAATCTGTTGAGGGGACCAGCATAACCAGCACTCTCCAACAGCCACCTCCACACACAGGCTGATGGGTCTGCTCAGTTCACAGGATCTGACATGTTTGTTACTAAGGGTGAGGTGTGAAATCTTGTCCTCCTGGTGTCCCAACAGCCCCTCAGCAGCTGGGGAAGAGGGGCAGGGAGAAGGGCTGCACAGTGAGATGGCAGCCATACACCACCAGCTGCAGTAAGGGAAGTGTCCAGGCAGGGATGACTAATACCTGCATTAGGGAGAAAACATACTCAGGGAAGCAGATCTGATCTGAACGGGTATTAATCACACACACTTTTTTTGTTCCAATGAAGAACCAGCTAACTGAAAGCACCTGATTACACCAGTGATTTCGGAGATGAGCTGTGTGGCACGGGAAGAACATCAATCTGTAAGTTTTGATGCCATCAGAGCCAGCCCCTCCTCTGCAGAAAGCAGACTCACCTCGTCGATGGAGGATTCCTCTATGAGACGGGGGGCATCTGCTGACAGGAGCCCATGAGTTGCCATCACAAAAATCTTGTAGGCTCCACGCTCTTTCAGGATCTCTGCAGCAGCTACAAAGCTTTCCACATCATCAATGATGTCATCCTAAGGAGAAACAGAAGAAACATCAAAACCAGAAGTTTACAGTGCCTGCAAGGCAGGAGCGGATCTGCAAGGTACTGCAGCTTTGGCCATGCACACAGATGAAAAATATAATCCCTGTCTACTTCAGCAGCTGGTGAGAAGCAAGGACAGCCATGTGCATGACTTTAATCTGTGAATGCCATTTCCCTAGTGTAGGAACCCTTCTTCTAGTGTGGAGAACAAATACTGTGTCTTGGAAACAAATCAGTCCCTGCACATGCACACACACACAGAGCTTTATCATCAGCAAGGTGTTTTTTCATGGGGGTAGGAGCTGCATGTTGATTGCTTACACTGCAGCATGGCACAGCAAGTATGAGAAGCTCAGCAAGTTTTCTCATTTATTTGTTGTTTGGGTATTTTTTAAACACTTCAGGAGTTTATTCTGCATGTCCTGGATTTATTCAGTATTTGCAGACATCTGACATTTGTAGAATTAAGGGAGCAAGGAGATTTTAGGGCTTAAAGTGCTGAAGTACAAAGGGTTTTCAACAGCAAGTTGAAATAATTGAAGCCACCAGCAAAACTGGAGAAAACAGTGTCTAACAATCATGTTCCCACCCCTACACCAGCAATCCCTCCTACCCTCAGGGACAGAGCAGCTCAAGGTAAGATACTGTGAGGAAGCCACCCCCCAACTGCCCCTGTCACACTCATACCACTATGATGGCAATTCTTCCTCCAACATCTCCAACCACAGTTATTGGCGGTTTCTCCTTGGCCATCATCACTAAAGAAGAAGAGAAAAAAGAACTCCAGGTCAGTCAGGCTTGAATCAAACCCCAACAGCTCCACCACACAAGAGGCTGAACCCTTAAACATCTTATATTGCACAGACACAGACGTGCTTTACATGATCCTGACACCCACCTCAGTGGGAAAGCACTGGTTTAACCATCATCTTCCTCCTTAAATGAACAGCACTGCTGCACAATGAGGAAACTCTGTTTCTGTGGGGATCTCACAGACAGCAAGCAAATCCAACAATCTAACAGGTCCCTGTGCAAGGAGAGCTACAAAGCAGCACCTGGTTTATGGGACATGTTGGTGACTTTCTTTTTCCCCCAGAACAAGACTGGAAAACAGGTCATGCTTGGGAGCAACAAGCGGGATTCTCTGAGCAGCATTTCTCAAAGGGCAGGTGCTTTACAAGCTGCCACTTTTCACCTGTTGGACTCAGTAATACATTTGCAGGATCAGAGACTTGCACTGCAGCCCTTGCTTTCTCACATCCACAAACACACAAGGCTCTTTCAGAGGGTGTAAGGACCTTAATACCACCTGCTCAGGCAAAGAAAGCTTAAGGAAGTTTGCAGAAGCAAATTTGCTGATTTTTTTTTCTTTTTAAGTGGATTAATGGAAAGAGCAGGACAAAATCCAGTTGAAACACAGTTGTACAAGCTCAGTGCAACCAGCAACTGGATCAAAAGGATCTGACAACCACTGACAATGCAGCACTGACAAGCTGTGCTACCTGAAACAGTGAAGAGATGTACTGGGAAATAACATTCCACTCCCTCGTGACTCTGCTTTTGCACTGACATGGTTTATGCCAAACTACATCCTGCCAAACTTCCAGCAGCAGTATAAAAATAAAGAGATATGAACTAGGATGCACTGAGAGTATCCAGATGTAACACAGCCTTCAGACTTACATCAAACAGCAACTGGCCTCTGATACAGGCCAGGGACTTGCCTGGCAGCCAAACCTGTCACTGCCACAGGGTGCTGGTTTGTACAGTACAAAAACTTCCAGCATGGAAAGGACACTGTGGTGGGCATACAGGTGACAATCTGGACTGATCTAAGCACTGAAGCAAAGAGGAACATCCAGCATTTTGTAACACTTACCTGGCCCATCTCCACACACCCCCTCCCAGATTTGGTGCTCTCTATGGGGAGTGCAGCAAAGTGTCCTGCCAAGGCACTTGGTACCCCTCCTTTTGTAAGCTCAGGTCTTGTCAGGATTCTGACCACAGAGGCCTCTCAAGTGCTGAGGAGTTTCAGACAACCTACACAGCAAGACTTTTCTGCTTTAAGATAACCTACTTTGATGTAATACCTGAGCAGCAGGAGAACAGAAGCTGTTGCCCATCAAAAAGCCTGTCTGAATATTGATTTCTGCCCTCCTGGATCAAAACAGTTCTGCATGAAACTCCCCATCCTGCACAGCAGGCTGATCCAGTAGTATTCCCACATCTCATGAGTGCCTGGGAATGCTTAGAGTGCAAGCACAGCTGAGTGAGTGAGTCACACTGAGGGATGTGATGAAAGCAATTTTAAGGACCACAGCTTCGAAGATTCATGTGTAGAGCTGTTCTTCACACACACAACCTACTCCACAGACTGGTTCTCCATAAACCTACCAAAACTGTGTAAGAGGTGTCCACTAGTTCTGTTTGGACCAAAGTTCCATCACTCATTGCCAGGTTTTGCAGTTAAAGTCACAGCTACCTTGGACTGAAGAGTTAATAGCTCTTCTTGGCACAGACTCCCCAGCCTCCCTTGCATGGTTATTGGAGTCTCCTATCAAATGCAAAGTCACCTCTAATCCTGAAGGAAAAACATTCTTATGAGAAGGAAGAGTATTTGCAATAAATGCAGATTTAGCACCACAAGAGATAAGCAGATCATAAATTGCAATTACAGGCACTACCGACCTGCTTAGATTAGTTATTAGTTTGTTCTCTAGTTTGGACAGTAATAAAGCTCCTGGTGGGAGCTGGGAAGTATCAAAAGGATTCCACCTGGCTGCCATCCCATCCTCCACGTGTATCCACAGATGAGTGCCATCTCTGGTTACAACAGCCAGGTTAGGGGGAATCTTTCTGCCCAAATGGTGAACAGACCTAGAGAGCTGAAATTCAACACTATTTTACTCACAGAGACATGAAGTTTCACCAAATCAGTATCCTTCTACTCCATAAAAGAAGCAGACACTCGCTATGCTTAAAGGCTTACATGGCAACTAGCAGCATTAGCAGTGCTTTGCATCTCTGTTTTTAAAAAGCTGTATTTCAATTTTGTTTTATTTTTAAAGAATGGTAGGCAACGTGTCGACCTACCCGGATCTTAAAGAGATGTTCTCCCTTTTTCTTGTTCAATTTTCTCTGCAAAAAAAACAGAAAAAAAAAATTGCAAGCCAAAGATCCACCCACAACCACATCAAATCTCAAGAGAACTGCTCCGACGTGATGAAGGTTTACACAAAGGTTACTGCAGCCAGTTTCTTCTTCCAAGTCTTTGGACATATCAAGATGTGCAAGTCAGAACTGCTACGAGAAGGTGGCTTGAAAAATGATTCACATAATAAAGAGCATTTTCCTCCCAGACTGAAAACCTCTGTTTACATGTAGACAAAAGGAGGGTAACAGAAATAAGCCACGGTGGTACTTTTGCCTGGTGTAACCCCTTGGATCATGTACAAGTTTAGGTTAAAGAGTTGCTGACTTTTTCTGGAGAGTCAGAAAAGATGCTTGTGGTATCTGTAGCTTCTGGGGGGAAGGAGAAATAAAAGAGAAAAAAACAGACCACCATTTTTATAAAACAAGAATATCAAAGAACACTTTCATTCTGATGTGTGTAACATATACTCAAGTACCACACGTTAAAGGCCAGATTATCACTGGCATGAGGAAACAGCATTCCCAGGTGTGTAAACCTGTTGCTGTAATTAAGCAGTTAGAAATGGGTTAAGAAACGCTAAAATAAATTCTGTTTGGAGCTGACAGTGTGCATTAAAGTGATAATCACCAAGAACTCTAAAGCTGCATTTACAACAGAGCCTGTGAGCAAAAGGTTGCTCAAAGAACGAACTGTTTTGAGTAGAGATAGCCCTGGAAGGACAGAAAACATCCCTGTGCCCAGCCTAAACACAGGAAAGATGGGGGTAGGGAAGGAGGAATGGACCTATGGTCACTCCAGTTTTTCCCCCCAAACTCTCTTCCTTCATGGCAGTTTGCTGGGCCCTGGGTTTGAACCCTCAGCTCTGAATAAAGTACTGAACTCCAGAGCCACTGGAACGATTTAACAGATGGTGTTCCGCTCTTTTTCTCTCCAGGACGAGGAGACATGCAAAGAGTCCACATGCGTTTGTTAAGGCACAGCCCCGAGCCAGCTGCAAGCTCTGAGACACAAAAGCACACAATCAAAGGGAATAACCCTGCAGTGAGGTCCTGTCTCAAAGGCTCTGCTTTCAGCAGTGACGTGGGCTGCTGCTGCTGCTGCTCCAGTGCAGCATTTTAAGTGCAATTAGAAGCACTTCTGGCATTTTTCTGTTGTGGCTCCACATGAACCACAATATCACATCAGGCCACACTCACAGGACAATAAATAAGCCATTACACTGCACAGCACTCATTAATTAGAGGCACATGATCTCTCCCAGGACGGGGAGACAAGGTGCATGCCAGGACACAGGAGCCCAGCCAATTCACTAGGAAGCCCATAAGGAATGGCACAAAGCACAAGCCATCGCTGTAGGGCTCTGGGGCTGCTCCCAGGCACAGGTTTCACCTCTCTCCTGGCTGTAACACAACTGCCTGGAGCCTGAAGTGCCCAGTCTAGGATGCTCCACAATAATCTGGTTGTAGCCTAGGGCAGGATGCTCCACAATAAGTCTCAGCCACTCTTCCAAGAGAAACCCCACCTGCCTGACCCAGGCCAGGGTTCCTGAGCCAGGCAGAGCCAGACTGGTTCTGTTTTGACAGTCAGAGGGGTTTTGGGGCAGTTTTGGTGTAAGGAAGCATCCAGCTCTGGGTGAGCAGCATGTCTGACCTTTCATACAGGGGCACAGCTTCACTCTGCCCTCAGAGCTCACACCTCTCAAAATGCTGGTGATGGCACATGGCAGGAAGAGCTGATGGAGGATTTGGTATGATGTGACATTTGAGGTGGGAAGATGCTTTTCAAATGACTGAATTGGACAAGAAAGGAGGCACAGCAGAGAGGGTAAGTACAGACACTCACAGCACTGCCATCCCTAAACCCCATCTGCATTTGCAGCTCTGTCTGGCAGAGCACAGCTCCCTGTCAGAGGCTGACACACAACCAGGATGCACTAGAAGCTTACAGACTACTTTTAGACAGGGACTACCTCAGAATTCTGCACCTCCAGGAACAGAGCCCAGCTCACTCAAACCCGGGTATTTATCAGGTTAGAAAACTGGGCAGAAAAGCAACTTCCTACTGAGAGTTTTGGACAAGTTTGCCCCACAATGCACCCCATGACTGATAGATACCAAGCCTCAGCTTGACTGTTTTACATTTGTGCCTTAGGCATGCAGGGAGGTCATTGGTCAAGTGCAGGAGGTAAAATAAGAAAGTGGTGATACACAGCAAATTAGTTTGTGTTTGGATAGCTGAGGACTGAAAACAATTTTCTCCTAGAATCATAACTAAACTGGACAAGGAGAAATTTCTGTATGAGCTACCATTCACAGGGCTCTCCAGCAGCACAAGCTCCCACAGCTGAGCTTCCCTGAAGTGACATATGGTTGGAAATAAAAACACAAAATCATCAATGCCTCAGTAGCAGACAAATGTCAGCTAGTGATATTTTGGAGGACAGCATCCTCTTCAGAGTAGGAGGGGAGAGAAAAAGGTAAGAGCAACCATGCAAATTCCTGTTCTGTTGGAAGGGCATGAAAAAAAATCCCCTTGTCAGAAAGGAGGGCAATCAAGATGAAGTCCCAAAACTTCGTTGCCAAACCCCACCTGGCCCTCAAGGCCCAAGAGGAGTTTCACCAGCAACATAAGCACTGTTTGTATTCTAGTGAGCAACGACTGGGGTGATGTGAAATGCCTGCAGTTTTACTTGCCTGCCCTCCATGAGCTGCCCACAAACTGGTTGGATGTTCTCCCTAAACTTCAAAAGAAGAGAGGCTTATCAGTAGCCCCAACCTCTGCTGGTGTAATTAAGTCTGGCTGCATGATGGAGAGCTCCTCACCACACAGAGCAGCACACAACCTTTCCCACGGTCGCTTCTCAGCCATGTTCACTGATCCCAATTTCTGTCCTACCACCACATACCTGGAAAGCTAAAATCCTCCCAAGAGAGACGTATTTTAATTCTACTGTTGTTACTGGACTGCTGCAGGAAAACAAGCAATCCTGAAGATGGCATTTCCCAGAACACAGGTTTCCTCCTTTTTCCTTTGCTGTCTGCTCCGAAATCAGCAGCTTATCAATCAGTGGCAGAAGCTCAGGAAACAGCTCAGCAATGCTCTTGGAGAAACTATTCACCACAAACCTCAAAACCTTTTTAAAACAGACGCTGGAACATGATCACCTGGCTGCCAAGATGAAGAGAATTTCCAGCAGTAGCAATGGCTGCAGCAGAAGAGGAAGATAAAGGCCAGCCCTCCCCTCCAGGATGGAGCAGCAGCTCCCTCATTACTTGCACTTTTGCATTTCTTTTGTTTCATTATCTCAATGAGTTCAGTTGCTGAGTGCTGCAAAAGCACCACCTTTATCAGAGGTTTGTCAGTCTGACACTGTTGAGCAGGCACAGCCAAGGAAAACAATACTGATGCTCTGCATGGCCAGAAGGAGTTAAATAAAAACCTTCCCCTGTGACTTCTCCTACAAGTTGCTGATATCAACCTTTCCATGAGAAATATTCCACCAGTCCCACTGCCATCAGGCTGGTTATAAACCAAGATGAACTTCCCAGCAAACTTCTTTTTTTTCCCCCAAAGGTAAGCAGAGAAACTTGATCTTACAGGGCAGCTCCAGGCCAGGGTGCACAGTTGCATTTTTGAGCATTGGAGGGGAGTGACGCCCGTCATCCATGTCCTGCTCCGTGCACTGAGCCTCCCCATGGATCACTGCCAGTCCCAGCCGCAGCCTCTCGGCGTAAGACTGAGCCCTGCAAGACAAACAGCCCGTCAGGAAGGAGTTGAGCTGATGCAGCTTCACAGCCCAGCCCACCAAGTCTCTCCCCAGAGCCAACAGCAAGCAAAGGCTGCACCTCTGTAGCTGTTCCCCAGCAGGAAACTTCATTGGAAGTGATTTTTCATTTGTCCTTAATATCCTAAAGTTCACTCTACCCCTTGGCTCCACCGTGGGGCCTCCTGTGTTCCTCCATATATCTCCATTCTGAGATAGTCAGGCACTGCTCAAACTCAAGCAGCAAGTCTGATCCTAACCCCAGGTGAACCACTTTGCTCTGCAGCAGCAGAGACCTCCAGAGTTTACTCCCACCCTCCCATACTTTCCCTGCTGTATTTCCCACCAGCTCAGGTATTTTCCAGTTTAATTTTAACCAGCTAGTAAAGCATCCATTTACCTTTTAGCTGCACCAGGAGATTTGGCTACAATAACTGCATTTCTGTAATCTGGAATCTGGATGTGATAAAAGGTTATTTAATTAAAGACCTTCTTGCCAGTAACTGTTTTGATGCATGGCTAAATAATCATGCCCACCCTCCTCCCCAGACCCAAATCTTCATTTTTCCTTTCTCTCTCAAAGAGAGAAAGAGGCAGCTGCACTTGCTTTCAACACCAGTATTTGTGTATTCTGCAAAAGTGGGAATGTTCATGGTGTTTAACCCTCCCCATATGGGGAAGCCTTGCTCTCAACCATGTGGGAATAAATCACCAGCTTTTGCACATGGAAAATGAAACCTCCATGCCCTGCCCCCAGCTCAGCATTCCTACACTCAGCCCAAGACAAAGTCTATCAATAATTCAGAACAGTCAGAAATCCCCACCACTGCCCAAGGGGTAAGGGGAGGCAGTGGAGCAGGATTTTAAAGGTGTTTAGAGGCAGGAGCACAGTCAGCATCTCTCCAATGGCACTAACTCTACAGAGAGCAAGCTCCTCTCCTGATTGTGGTGGAGTTCAATTTCCATCCAGGTACAATCATACAGTGTAACATCTTCCCACTTTCCTAAGAAACATGCAACAGGTGCCCCCTAAGAAAGAATTCCTTAACAGAAGGGTTGACCTAGACTGACAAGACCACCTCTATTTAAGGAGAGGTTCAATGCTGCTGCCATATTAAGATAAGACAAATTGATATACACAGAACTAGAGTAACCTCACTTCTTCCTGTATATACTGAAGCAAGAAAGGGGATGCTCTCAGGTTGTCTACTGGAAAGCTGAAGAAGCCTTGGATTTCCTTTTGATGAAGGTCCATAGTGATAATGTGTGTTAAACCTAGAGGCAAAAAGAAGAGAACAGTTAATGGAAATTATTCCCACATGGCTGGAGTTCCTTGAATATCTCCATTTTCCAAACTGTTTTAGCTGTTACTCAGGCTATTGTGCAATGTCATAAAATAATCATGAACAGATGGATGTATGAAGTTCCAAGGACACAGAGACAAACAGGCAGGCAGTGTCACAGCACCGGGCTGACACTATTTCACTACAACACTTCCAGGCCACTTCCCCAGGTGTGAGTTACAAAGAAATGCAAGAAAGCTGAAGGAAAATTAATTCCCCCGAAAGTGGCTCAAGAGCTCAGCAGCACAACCCCACATCTGATGGGAGAAGAACTGAAGCACAGATGCCCTCTGGCTGCCCCTCCCTTTGACACTCACCTGCCTTGGCCAGCATGGAAGCCAGCAGCTTGCAGACTATAGAGCCCCTCTTCCTCATCTTGCTCTGTTTGCTGTAGGGGAAGTAAGGGATGACCCCGATGATGTTCCTGGCACAGGAAGTCTTCAGTGCATACGCCATTATCAGCAGCTCCATGACAGCGGTATTCACATCTCTAGGTCATTTGAAAAGCAATTCCAAGTATTAGCAGGTGTTCTTCCAATGCAACTCTTTTTCCATTTATACCCAGACCTCTCCTCACCAAAGTTCCAAGGAAATAATGCCACACCTTAGGCTAATGTATGCAAGACCCAGATTGCAGCCATATAGCTCCTTCCACCACGCCACAACACATTACAATCAACTCTTAACACGTACAGGACACGACTGCAGCACTCAAGAGCTGCGGACTGGAATTTGGTTTTATAGTCTAACATGAGGTATATAATGATTTCTCTGCATCATCACACAAAAAAAGGATTTCTCTAAAATTTATCTTGGAACAAATATTACCTGATACAGTGTATTTTGAAATAAAATAGTCTTTTAAAGAAGCAGCACATATGCAGCCAACACAGCTTCATCCACACTGGATTTATTAGGGTATTTTTATTTTTTAACAATGTAAGGCAGGTTATTTTTCCTGCCTTAAGAAATATTGCATTTTGGAGCATACAAATTCCACATGTATCACTTTGGTGAAGTCAGCATCTCCACACTCTCCAGCTTATCTAGAGATGGAGGGAACAACAGCACAGGAAATGCTAAAGGATGGTTTCTTGAAAGAAAAAAATAAAACCAAAAAGCAACATAGGCCGAAGAATCATAGAATAAGCTGAGTTGGAAGGGATCCACCAGGATCATCCTGTTGAACTCCTGACCCTGTGCAGGACACCCCAACAACCCCACCATGTGCCTGAGAACATTGTCCAAATGCTTCTTGAGCTGCGACAGGCTTGGTGTTGTGACCACTGCCTTGGGGACCCTGTTCCAGTGCTCAACAGCTGTCTAGGTGAAAAACCTTTTCCTGATATCCAATCTAAACCTCCCCTGACTCAGCTTCATGCCATCTCCTCGAGCTCTGTCACTGGTCACGAGATTGAAATATCCCATTTTCAGTTTGCTCCACCATGATGACTGGCATGGCCCAGCAGGAGTGTATTCATCTGCATTTTAATTCATTTTAGGAAGGGGAAGAAAACCCCAAGCCTCTTTAGTTCCTTAAAGCCAACAAAGAGACACTGTCTGCATGGTCACAGACTGACCTGAGACCAATGAGGAACTGAAGAACACACAGGCACACACTTCAGACAGTGGGACAGATAATCCTCCTGCAACACAGACACCTCTGCCTGGGAGTTTCCAGCCTCCAGTGACACACCACGTCCCCAGACTGGTCAGGAGGGCAGTGCTGGGGCTGACTGGGCCATCTTTCCACACAGCAGCAGAGGAATAAACAGCACAGAGCAGCCTAAAGCTCCGCAGAGCTTTTTGGACGTTGCCCAGACATTGCTCAGGACCTGTTTTCCTCCCGAGCACCAGAGACAGCTTCTCCAACTGCTCAGAGACACGACCCATGACAAACCTCTGACCACTTCCATCTCCCCACTGCTCTCCCTTCCTTTGGAAGTTGACCTCCACTTGTGCCTCTTCATTTGTGAGGCTCTGGGTCTCTGTTCTCCCGCTGGCCCCACCGCAGTGCCATGTACACACAAGAAAGCTTTGTTGGCTCTGCAGCACCCAGCCAAGAATTACATAAAACACAGCCCCCTGTCACACAGGACAACGAGCAAACAAAGAACTGTTTCTTCCTTTTGGTGTCTTAGCTGTGCCAGTGGGGCCAGGAGAGAAGAAAGAGATGCTACTATCAGTGTCATACAAAAACAAAGTGGTCAAGTTTAGGCCTATTTAAAGTTCATTATTTTTCATCACTATTTTTCAACTTACTCCTTAAAAAAAACCCCCATATATATATCTATTCACATGGAAAGCAGATAAAAGAACAAGACTGGGAGAAATGTTTTAAAAGGCACCTGCAGTTCTGGTGCTGCTGTGAGACAGCGGTAGCCCTCTTGAAGTTACTCAAGGAGGAGCACTCCTCTCAGTATTCCAGCAGGATTCCATGCTGGGCTCCAGAAAGCTCCTGCAGACCAGCTGGCACAGGCACTAGGCAGAGGTGGGTGTGTCTGTCACTTCAACAGGGCCTGGGTGGTGGCCTGGGGGGGTTGTCGAGGTGATGCTTCATGCTGAGCCATCACACTGATCTGCTCCTCTGCAGGGGGGCACTGACCCCATCCAAGGGCAATAATAGGGGGAAATAACATCTGTGGTGGAACCCCACCCCACAGCATCTCCAAAACAGGGACCAGGAGAGCATGCCAGCCCCCTTGCTGCCCTCCCCACCTCCTGCCTCGAAGCCGTGCTCCCAGTTAGTTACTGCTGGGAATGCTGAGCCAAGACCTCACATGGGGACTGTCAGCTCATTACCAGGACATTTAGAGCCAGCTCAGCAGTCCCCCTCACTCTATTTACCACTCCTCTCCAGCAGCCTGGAGCCTCCCTTGCTGCTCCCCATCCCTGTCTGGGACATCCCTGGACATTCCTTCTCAGGAGGCTGAGCAAACACCTCATGTGACACTGTCGATGGACTTTGCAACAATCAGCACCAACACTCAGCACTAAAAGGCTCCTTTCACTTTCAGGGTATCACAAAACTGCCAACTCCTTCATTTTTCTACCACCTAAACATAAGCTACTTGAATTTCCCTCATACAAATGCCAGTCCACACACCCACAGTCTTGCATACCTATCTTTGTCACTTTTTTTATTGTGCTCTAGGCTTTTAGGACAGGGAGCCTGTATCAAATATTCAGGTCTCTCCGTTCTCTGCTGCATTTAAGATGCAGACTGTGAATTCACGCTGCAGCATAACAAGGTTGTTTCCCCTCTCTACTCCTTTCCTACCAAGTCCTAATATTTTGTTTTCTTTTCAAACCACTGCTGAGTGTGGAAGTCCTATTCTTAGATTATTCCACACAGTTGGCTGTTTTGACTCTTCTGAAAAGCTCCCTGAAACCCACTGCAAAACTGAGATGCCCTTGAACCTGTCCTCTCAAGCACTGCAGCAAGGCACAGCTGCAGTGTGGGAATAAAAGATGACTTGGCTGCACAACAGTGGCTCCTCACCTGGAGGGCCTTGAACATTTTGGCTAAAAACAACCCATTTCTTGGCCCACAACGCCGAATTCAGTTAATGGAAAAACAAGGGGATCAACAAATTAAAAGCAGGGGAGGTTTTCTCCTCCCAGCACTGTTGCTGTCCCTAATGCTCTGAGTTGCCTCCCTGTGAACACTCGATCTGTTTCATGTTTACACAGCTCTCAGATACAAGATATTTCAGAGAACTCCCTCCCAGGGGACAACAGAATGGCACCATTCACCCGAAACATAATCCTATAGCAGGGGATTTTCATCTGGCGGAGATTTAGTTGCTCCCTGGGGGAGAAAACACTTGGAGCATCTCTCTGGAAAGAGATGAGCCCTAGGAAAATGTTCCTGCCTGCAGGAGGAATTCCAGAAGTGAGTAAGCTGATCTAGTAGTCCTACTGATTTCTTTAACAACAGGCCAAGCATTACAAAGAGGAAATGAATTCTCAGAAGGCTGTATTTCTTTGGCAAGCAAGGAAAAAACTCTGTTTTCAGGGTATTCTGCTACCTCCTTGAGCTCTGCTGCTTATTACTTCTTGGGATCCCCAAAACCTCAGGAGGATTTATTAGCTTGGAAAAAACTAACAGAGCAGGAATATTCTTGTTTTGCTAACTGTGCAACAGGCATCCTAACAATACCTTATCTCTGAAAACAGTGCCTTCCCTACTCATAGTTGGTTGTTTTGCAGTTATCATTTAATGTGTAGGCTCCTTTCCCACCACACCAGTGCTGTATCATTACTCTCTTCCTCAGCCAGGGAGCAGCAAGGTTCCTGGGGTTACAGATGGTTTTCTAGCCCCCTGGTTACTTGCAGCACTTCTCGTACTCCAAGACTAGAACAGCCCAACATAAAACATGAAAAGACCCACCATCAAGAACTGTAAAAATACCAGAGGGAAGCCACCAGAGGCTGTAAAAATACCAGAGGCTTCCACCTGAGCTCAGTTTCACATCACTACAGCAAAAGGGCAAGAATAATCCAGCCTATAATTAAAGCAATAGCTGCTGTTTGATGATGGCTCTGCTGCTTGGTAGCTGAGGAAATCAGCCATCCCAGAATGGAAGTGCCAGTCAGAAATCACCAAACAACTGAGCCTGAAAGGCCACCACACACAGAGCAGGGATGTTTCACTTGCAGCCATCAGTTCTTGCCTCAAGTGACACACTGGAGCTATTTGATGGGAAGAGTCTCAGCTTGCTGTGGCACAATCGATCCTCTGGGAATGTTAACAGCTTAACACTATGTGGGGTCCTAGATGTGAGTCAAAGCAATGACAGCACTGGCAAGAGTTCCACTGGTTATCCTGTGAGCAGGATAACCATCCAACCCCCTGCTGACCCAGGTATTCACAGCACACCACGGGTGTAAAACTGAGCCACGAGTCCCTCACCTGGGGATTGTCTGTATGATGAAGATATCCTGTCCCCGGACGGATTCTTTTATTTCAACTCTTGTTTCTGAAAAGGATTGAAAACAGAGTCAATTTTGTTTCCAAACACCAGGTTGACAGTGACAACACACCATGTTTTAGCAGCAAACTTGCCCCCTGGTCAGGGCAGATGAGGACTTGCTCCCTTGCCCTTTGTGCACATACACCCACTAAACACACAGATGAGCCAAGCAGATTTTCCAAAGGCTGGTCCTGGGTAGAGCTGGCACGACACACCAGTGAGTTAGCTGTATTTACAAAGCAAAGGCAGGCTGAATAGCTGTTTCTTATGCTTAGAAGACAATTGCCTAATTCTCAATTAGAGATCCTTTTCACTCCTCCATGTCAACTGAACATCTGAGCATTTTGAAAGCAGTCAACAGAACATTTGTTAGTGAGCAATGAACCACCCAAGGCAGAACAACCTTCAGGACTCACCAAGAAGGTAACTCAGCTCTTTTGCATTTTGCTCTTTCACAGCTTAGCGTGGGATCAGCTCCACGCAGGCTGGACAGCCCAAGGCAACACCAGCAGCACTGAGAACTGCCCCATTTCACTACCAAGGTCAAGACATTTCAACACTGACACTGGAAGTCTGGGTCTGTGCTGAACGCCATTCCTACAGTCCCTGACTCAACTGCAACAGCTGAGCCCCGAGCAGCTCTGCAAAGCCAAAGCAACGACTCCAGGTTTCCCAAACGCCTGTCTCAGCCACTCATATCCCACACAGTCGTGAACTGCAGGGCAGGGATAAGCAAAAGGAGAGAAATAGCTGCACAGCTATGGAATTCAAAGTCTAATTGCCTGGGCACTGGTAGTAACCTGAAGGGACTCTGCTGAGAGCAGACTGATGTGCTGTGCAGTGATGAAGAACGACTTCAGACCTTGCAGCAAGCAACCTGATTTAAAACCAACCCCAAAGGGCAGCGAGCTCTCACGAACATGAGCACACCAGCCAACCCAACCATAACCACCCACGGTGTGGCCCATTCTGGCTGCAAGAGCAGCAGCACTATCATAAACCCTCCATCCCTTCCTCTCACCTGCATCAGCTCTCTGGCTCTAGTCTCTCTTGCAAGTAAGGTAACAGAGGTCTTGAAACAGGAAATGACTCTCAGCCAAGCTCCAAGAGGTACATTCCCCAGCACAACCTTGAATTCTCACTCTTTAAAGCAAGAGCACAAGTCCTTGCTAAGGCAGCTGTAAGCTGCCTGTGGCAGGGGAGGGCTGGAGGAAGGGGATAATTTAAAAGTTCACGAGGCAGACACTTAGAAAGCAGGGCATTACTTTCAAACCTGGAGCTGTTTTGCTAAGCACAGGAGCCAGTAAAATTTGGCAGCAGCCAACACCCGAGGTAGGACTCCAGAGGAGAGTTTGCTGATGGGCAGACAAACAAGATAATAGGGGCAAACAAGGAACACATTTAATTGCTTTGTCCAAGGTCAGACACAGAGGTTTAGCACTGCCAGGAGCAGCTGTAACATCACAGCTGAATCACTGCACTTATTAGACAGGCTTTGCTGATGGATTTACCCAGTATTTCTAAGATTACCTCAAATAGTAAAGACTTCTCTCACCTCCATTGGTTTCCTGGTACACCACAGATTTCCCCAGCTCAGCACCGAGACGCCTGGAGAGAAAAAAAAGGAAATTAAAAATGGAGGAACCCAGCAGTTTGTGACCCAAACCAGGGACTGGACCAGACATTACACACCAGTAAAAACAGTGTTGACCAAGAGGGAGCTGGGTGAGCCAGCCAGGCTGCTCATCTTCCCCAGGAGTCTCCTTCCCTCTGACATCCCTGGGGAGGGCCCTGGCACACACCACTCTGCAGCAGGTCACTGCTGTGCTCAGAGCCAGTCCCTCTACTGACCACAGGCTGCTTCTCCTGCTGGCAAAGGACACCTTGCCAGCCTGTGCAAGGCCACCTTGGGAGGGTTTTGATGTGCAAGTGAAGTTGAATGATTTACTCAGACTCAATTAATGGCATCTGAGTTGCCTTTTTTTTTTTGACTCCCACATCTTTTTCTCTTTTTTACCTTTCCCCAAACCTTCCTTCTGAAATAACTCAGCTGACTGAAGAGATTTTAACTTCAAAAATTTATTTTTTTTAAATTACTCCTTCCTCTACTCAAATGTCAAGTCTACAACACTCATCACAACAAAGATTAGTCACACCCCCCCTTTTTTTTAATTTCTTTCTTGCATACTAATGATTCACTTTGAAGAACATTTTAAAAGGTTCCAAAAGGCAGACTTCTCCCTCAGGTGACATTTCACTATTTAACTGTGCTGACAAGTAATCCATTAGTAAGTATTTAAAGGCATTTGTGCTTCAACCATGAGCTTCAGCTGCAGTGAGATTTTTGGGACAACTGTGCTGCTGAAACTGGGCAGGATGGAGCAGGTAAGTCCCTCCTCTCCCAGGATCTGCTCAGTGGCCTTGCTCACATGCTGGATTAGGCAACAGTTTATGCCTGAAAAATACCTTTGCTCACCACGCTGATTGCAGCCGTGGTTTCCTCTCTGCACACATACTGTATTTACCTGGGCATGTGCCAAAATTTGGCATATCAGGACTAACCCTAAACGAAAGTCCACATCTGTTGCTGGCTTATCCCTGGTTTACAGACTTCTGCAGTCAGTCCCTCTTTATCTCCTTACCCAGACTCAGCCTTGCACTTCAGCTGTCACCAAGATTGGTTTTTTTCAGGATTCACTGAGAGAGGAAGCCCAACCCTGGCGTGCTTCTGTCCCACCAGCTACTGCTGGGCTCAGCCATGAGCCAAAGCTGCAGGTCCCAGCTGGAAGCCGGCCTGGAGAACGTGCCCAGGACAGCTGTGATAACAGACACTCCAGTGCCACGGGATGTATTTGCTTAGCTGGCTCTAAAGGATGTATTTGGCACGATCACACTCCCCATCGTGTGTCTGGCAGCACGTTTTGCCATGGCTGGGGCTGCTGAGTAAACTCCACACTGAGAACTGTACGTGTGAGGCTGTGCCCAGCCCGGCTCGGGTACCAACTGCAGCATCACCAGGGCAGGGAAGCCTCCCAAATCCCTAATTTGGCTTCTCTCAGCCCAGCTGGGGTAAAACTTGCAACTGCAATGCAAAGGAATCTTCAGTACCTTCAGTATCTTCAAAAAAGAGCTGCTCAAGCAAGGCAATCCTGGGCACCTCGGGGACAGACTCACAGTGAAGGTGAGTTTAGCAGGTGGGAGCTCGTGCTGCCAGTTGGGATCCTGCTTCCTTCCAATGATAGTCTGGCATTTACAACCACTAAGCTTAGTGCCCCTGCTGCCAAGGCATCCAAGTCCAAACAAGCTCAGCAATCACACACACATAAAACAACCTGGTGGAGGGGTGAAACGTTTAATGACTCACACTCGCTCCTCCACAGCTGCATGGCAAGTCTTGCCTCTGGATGCACGTGTGCCCTGACTCCACTGCAGACAGCACGTTCCAACCTCACTACTGGGGGAAAAACATTCCATTGGTGAGACTGTGCAAGTCTCTCAGTCAGCCCTGAATCTCATGGCAGGAAGGAAAGCTTCAAAACCAGTCCAAACCAGACACATTGAAGCAAAGCACCCCCTGAAAAGTGGCACTCCCAGTGCTAAGTCGTGGCAAACAAAACCAGCAGAATTGTGGTGCTCGAGGGGAAATGGTCTCAAGTTGCACTAGGGAAGGTTTTAGATGGATATTAGGAAAAACTTCTTCCCTGAAAGGCTTGTCAAGCACTGGCTGCCCAGGGAAGTGGTGGAACCACCATCCCTGAAGGGATTTAAGAGACATGTAGATGTGGCACTTGGGGACATGGTTTAGTGGTGGCTTTGACAGTCCTGGGTTAACAGTTGGACTCCATTTTAAAGGTCTTCTCCAACTCTATGATTCCATGATGTATCCAGCAAGAAGAAACCAGAGCCCAGTGCTCCCCTGTTCAGACCATACAGCAGCAATGCAGTTTCTGTGCTGCTGAAACAAGAAATCCTAAAGGCAAGTTTGCTCCCCCACAGCAAGAAGGACACTGAACAACTCAGCTTGTCAAATCTGGACACAGAGAGCAGCAGAAGGCACAGCACAGAGCTGCCACCCTAAAGGAATGGGCAGCAGTGGATTGGTCTGGTCAGACAATAAGTCCCAGCTCTGCTCCAACTGTTGCCTAAACAAAAGGGATGGCAGTGGGAAGGACAGGAGATAAAACTGAGTCACAGATCAGCCCCACCTGCACCTCCATAGTCTCATGAGCCACAGGCACAGCAGGACCCACAGACAGCTCCCCCAAAGCAGCTCAGGTATGTGCACCCCAGGGGCACACCTTCCACTAAATCCCTTCCTGAAGGCTTCGATTAGCTGAGATATCACCACTGAAGGAGTCTCATAAACACTGATTTGGCCAAGGACAATTAAGAGGGGACTGTTTGTGCAGCTCCTGTTGTAAAGCACTGAATTCCAGAGCACTTTTATCAAAAGGGAGATTTGCACAGAAGTCAAGGGCAGGGCATGGCCTTACCCACCACACAGCCTGGGAGCAGCCACAGACTTCAAAGATAAACTCCCCCTTCCCACCACCTCTCCCTTTTTTTCCCCTCTTCCATCCCAACTCTTTTCTCTCTAAATCCTCTCCATCCAGAAGCTCCCGACTGGTCATTGCTTTAGGGGATGGAGGAACTGAACTGACAGCAGGAACTCTGTTTGCATGTGGCTTCAGGACTAACAGCATAACCACATGAGCATGGGCCACCACAGTTACTGATCACTGTCTGCAGACACAGGACAGAAAAGGTGCCACTGCAGGTAACCCAGAGCACACACCCCCTGCAGAGACACAGCTGCTCCTGGCAAAAATAACATTTTAGGTCCTGGTAGATAAATCACATCTCCAAGCAAAACAAGCTGCCAGCCTCGCACTGGCTCTACTGCCAAACCAGCTCCTCTGGGGCATGACAGAAAAACATCTCTTTGTGGCTTTAAATATCCTCCTCAGAGCAATTGACCACTAAAAATTCATATTGATCTGGAATCTCTCTCTCTCTCTCTCTGTAAACACTGAGCAGGAAAGATGATCTAACTTTCCGCAGTCTCCACACGTGCCAAAAGGATATTAAGCTGTGGATACAGGAGTGTTTGTAAAATCTCACTCAAATTCACATCTAAATGCAAACAGCTCAGAAGTCACCTATAGTTTAATGAGGAAGTGACACACTGCAGTATTTTGGGAAACACTGTGAGGTGGTATTAGATTGTACTTTAAAATGCTCCTCTACAGACTGTCAAAAACCACTGTCCCAGACAAAGGAGACAAAGGACAGTCAAAGAGACTTGACATTCAGCTGAATCAAATTTCAAGAGGCAAATGCACTTGCAGTATTTTGTGCCATCAAAACCTGTTTCAGTGCCACTGAGAAGGGCCCTCAGCCCAGGCTGTGTTTCCTCCTCCCCCTCTGTGACCGGCATCCAAGACATTTGTAAGGTTTTCTCCAAAGGAAGCTTCCAGAGGAAATCTGCATACAATTAATCTTCGTACCCTTAATTATGGTATGATTTTATTTTGGCAATATCCTCTTTGTTACAAAACACTTTCACTGGTCTCAGCTCTGCAAACACCCAACTCTCCCCACACCTAAAGACTCCAAGGACTGCTGCAGACTCCGGAAGGATGTGGAGCAGAGGATCTGTGCCATGACCAACCGTGGCCAAAGCAAGTCACAGCCCGACTTTGAATTGCTTTTCAAACTTCTGCAAATCTTTATTTAAAGATCAGTCATGGTCCAGCCAGCACAATGGCAGCTCTGCAGTCTATTTCCTAATCTCCAAGTACTTGAACAGCCAGGAAAGGGGAAGGGAATGGCAGCTTCCTGGACACAAGACAGTCTGTTCAGATATCCTTAAAACTATCTGAGCTCTCCTTTACCACTCTCCCATCCACCCAGCACAACTGGGTACTTGAAGAACAGTCCCTACTGCTCATCTGCCACTTGGATCACTTGTTCCAGCCATGCCAAAAGCCATGCAGAACTGGCAAATACCAGGCAGATTTTCCTCTCCTCTTCCCAGCCTGCTCCTCGTGAAGGAAATTCCCCTAAAGCTGGTGCTGGCCAGCACAGAAAGCTCCACACAAGCCAAATCTCCTCAGCTACGTTATGTGCTCCCCCTAAGCTGCACAGAGAATCCCAAAGCCCAGCTCCTGCAGGCTCACCCTACTCCAGCACTGTCCCCCCATCTGAACCCTCTCCACCTGTCCTGCTTTTTAGCTG
Source organism: Platyrinchus mystaceus (assembly GCA_035041135.1). NCBI lineage: Eukaryota > Metazoa > Chordata > Aves > Passeriformes > Tyrannidae > Platyrinchus > Platyrinchus mystaceus. The sequence continues at coordinate 7,197,823 of JAWWLV010000046.1, forward strand.
GTTATTCTTTTCCCTTTCCAAAATCCTTTGCTGCACCTTCACCCTGTAATATCTATTAGCCTCCTGCCACAGTGCTGCATCTTCTGAGATGGAAAAGAGTTGGTGTCACCTCCCTTCCTCACACAGCTCCACACTGGAGCTGTTTCCAGAAGGCAAGAACAGGGTTTGGGCATAAGGGAGAGCAGCACCCCAAGGTCTCTGTGCTCTGACTTCCCTCTGCCGCCCTCTCACACGCTGACAAGATGGCCTAAAGGGAAAGGCTGACATTACTCTTCCTCCATCCTACCAGAAATCCTCCTTCAGCTGAGGGAGGCTGCTGCAAGTCCTCTGGATATCCTGTCTCATCCAAAACCAGGGCTCACCTCCTGGTTACAGGAAACACCACCCTGGGTTTAGCATGACCCAGCTCCCTGCAACCAGAGATCAGAACACAAACCCCCATATTTTCCTCCCTGCTCCACATGGTTTAGGCTCATGGCATTGCTTTATCTTTAGATCACCAGCATTTTCCATGCTGCAAAGCAAATGAATGTCTGGAATACTCACATCCACAGATGGCAATGACAGTATCACGTCCCCCATCACGGAGCTGCAGGAGCACTGGGGAGGCATTAGCAGCTTCAATCACCAATCACCTCCAACCCAAACACATAAGCACTGAGTAGAATGTAAAATTTGTACCCTCTGAGCCAAGCACTGCAGTCAGAGGGAGATCTAAATGCATCTGTTGGACTCTGGAGACCAAAAAGACTTGCCAGACCTCCCTCCCCCCAGCAGCACACAGGCCCATTAGGGATCAGCACTGGCCACAGAAATTATCTCTCTCCCCTGCAAATGCGGCTCATAATCAGGTGCCAAGTGTCCTAATTACAGCAGGAATTTTCTTTCCATCTGGGAAAGAATTTTAAAAAAATAATCATCCCTCTCAATTTACAAGATGGTATATGGTATACGGTTTAAGTTACGTTTCAGTGGTGCCAAATCTAAGGAGCATCTTCATTCTTTAAAGTTTCACAAGGTATTTGGTTCTTATAATCCAGCACCATCTCCTCTCCCTGGCAGACACTGATATCAACCAAAGCTCTGAAAACCCAAAGTGAAAGTGAGACTGACCATCAGTCACTGTCCCATAACCAGACAAGAATGCTCAGTGGGAACTGTAAAGATCAGAACTGTGCCAGAACAGGACACTCAGAGCCAGAACCGAAAGCAACTCGGAAAGTTCTGCAGTAAACAAAGTGAGGAGATTGACCTGATTTATGTCCCATTGCTCCTCTCCACGCTTGAGGTTTTAGAAAAGGATAAGCCAGGACTACTCATGTACAGATTTTAAGATTATACCTACAGGCAAAGAGCAACAGAGCCCAAATAGACAGGAGCCTCAAGGGGCCCTACTCCTAATATTGCGTGTTGTTTTAAAGTTCTTTTACTGCTCATACCAAAGGTCATAAAAAAACTTTAAAAAGAACACACAATATTACAGGACAAACTCACCCTTATAAGATTGCTCCAACTCTACTTAAAGGTGCAACTGACCTCCCCAGCAAAGTACAGGCTGGGATGTGAGACGGGGAAAAGGCAGCAGCACCCTGGAGAAACAAGGGATGTATTACAGACATGTTGAAACAGCCCTTGAGCTCCCGAGGGAGGTTAGTGAAAAACCGCCATAGAAGATGCTGAAAATACCTTTATTTTTTGGGAGACTTTTTACAGTGGGCAAATCTATACTGTTAATGGTTCTGATTTTGCACCCACAATGCAGATACGCATCCTTAAGTCTCAGGTAAGCAGCAGCTGTGCTCTTACCACCCCAGCATCCAACATCCCACATCACTCCTATTAGAAATCTACTTGGTGAAAGACAGCTGGGAGGCCACTCTGGATCTGGATCCTGCTTCATTCCCCCTCGGAGCATCCCTGGGAGCCCACACAGGGTAACATCAGCACGTCACCCAGCCAGCCGTGCGCGCCATGGCCCGGGGAACCTGCTCCGTGTCTCTTCTCGTTACATCTTCAAAGAGAAGGGAGTTATTTTTAAGACAAAAAGCAAATAATAAGGATTGCCCCTTTGCTCTTTCAGTCCCCGAGAACTCAAAGCTCGTCCTCAGGGGACTTGTGTTATGTTGCGTTGACCCAACAGGACAAGCCTTGTAAAACCCTCTCCCATCTGTTGCAGCAAAACTTACTTTTTTATATAGACAGGCTTTAGTTTCAGAGTTGTATCAGTGAAGGGAAAGTGATACAGAACTGACCAAGCATAGCAAGAATACATGAGCCAAAAAAACCCCAAGCTTTCCACTCCCAAACACAAGGATTTCCCTCTCTGCCTCACACCCAAAGAAGTCCATCGGTGTTATCCAACACACATCCCAGCCAAACAGCCAAGTCAGCTCCGTGGAGATAATCAGTGCTAACGACTGAACACAGCGTTTATTAAGCTAACGGGACGAATAGCAAAGTGTTCTTGCAGTTTAAGGTGGCAGCACACCTGTACTTCAGTCACATTTCCAATTTAAGCACGCCCTTGGAGGCAGGAATGGGACAGCAAGGGATAGCAGGGATGTTGTCAGCTGCAGCAGGCAAACAAGCACTGAGCCCCCTCGATTTTGGGGGCAGCTTCCTATGAGAAACAGCAGCAAAGAAACCCAAATCCTGCTTCAAGATGACAGCCCAATATACAGATGCCCATTTCAGAAGAGCCCCTTTGGCTGGGAGTGCCCCAGTTTGAAACAAACTAATTCAAAAACAAAAAGATCAAGTGCTGGGGAAACTCAGTGCTCCTCTGGTTGCACCAGGAGCCCCGTTTTGGAGCCAGCTGTCACACCCCTCATTCCACAGGACCCAGGGCATCCATCCTGGACGACACAAGGTCAAACTCTGCCCAAATTGATGGGCTTCTCCCTAAACTAAGCTATCTTTTGTCAGCACGTGCTGCCCACCTCCCCTACCTCACCAAAATCCACCTTGGTCAGTGCAAGGGCAGGTGCTGTGCCCAAGGTGCACATGAACACTCCCCAAGCCCCGAACAGGGAAGCTCTTGGGAAAAACAAGGTAGCCAGACAGAGAAAAGTTTTAAGCATCTCGCAAACCTGCTAAAAAACGCACTCTGAGGTTTCCTTAAGCCGAGTTTCACCTCCTGCCTCCCCAAAAGCAGCAGCCTTTGCTGCAAGCCGGCTTTTCCAGCGCCGAGACGGATGTCAGAGGCGCAAAGGGGCGGAATGCAGCGGGTCCATCCCCACCGCTGGGTCGGGCTGGGATAACCGGCAGGGATGAGGAGCAGCAGGAGGTTCAGAGCTGATGAAGGTTCCCAGTGCGAATCCTCCGCGGGCGAAGGTGTCGGCAGCAGATGCCTTGGGAAGGCGGGAGGATGCCAGAAGCTTCTCCAGCCGCTCAGGAGGCGCCTGAGGAGCAACGGGGGGGAGAGAAAGAAACTTGAAAAGAGAGGGAACTTACTCCGTGATCTTCTTCGCCAGCTCGGTGGAGGCTGCCGTAGAGTTGGCCGAGAAGACCCGGTAGCCACTTCTGGCCGCGTTCATCGCCAGAGAGTCATGCAAACCCCGCGGAGCTCGAAAGTGGGAAAAAACAGATTTATAAGGCAACAACAGCTTCCGTGGCATCCTTTTCTTCCTCTCCGCCGCGATCGCCGCCCCTTAAGGGGTGGGGAGGAGGAGGAGGAAGGGGAGGGGGGGAGCCCTTCCCGCTACCTATGGACTTGCTGGTGCGCTCCTATGCAAAGGGAGGGTGGAAATTATGAATATTGCAATAAAACGGAGCAGCAGATGCCTTGGCGGGGCGGGGGACCTGAGGGGTGGGCAGGCAGCAGGTAACCCCAACATACACCTATTCCGTGCCCACCCAGTGTCCCCTCCTGCACCGGGGGAGGGACGACCCCCAAAATGAGCGGAGGTATTAAGGCGGAGAGGGGTTGCCTTGGCTGGGGGAGGTGGGGGCGAGCTGAGGGGTCACAGGGGGTTTTGTGTGTGAGGCAGCAGGGCTGGACGGGGGTCTCTGTGGTGGGGTAGGGGGCCACTGGGAGGCGGGGGAATCCCTGGAGGGGACGGTCCCCTCCCGCTCCCCTCACCCAGCCCACCGAGTTCCGCCACACGGCCAGAGCGCCGCTCCCCTCCGCCGCCATCTTATCGGCGGGGAGAGCCCGCCCCCGCCGCCATCTTAGATGAGGGCACTGCAGCCGCACCCCCCCCCCCCCCTTACAGCGTCCCCTCCTCTACTGCCCCAGCATGGCCGGTACCTCGGGAGGAGAACGGCGGGAGCTTCCCTGTTCGGGGAACAGATACACCTCCCGCTCCGCGGGGGCCGTTCGCAGCGCGACCGCCTCCCGCTCCTGCGCGGCGGCGCAGGGCACGGGTCGAAGGCGGGGGTTAAAGTGCCCGTGCCTAAGATGGCGGCGGGGGAAACGGAAGCGTGGCGGCGGCGCTCTGGCCCGCCCGCCCCGCCGGATCCAGACCCGGCTCCCGCACCGCTTCCCAAGGGAACGCTCGCTGTCAGGCACTCCGGTGGCCTCTGGGAATAGGGACAAAGTCCCTCTCAAGTCCGGGGACTAAACGGCTTAGCTAAGCAGAAAAGTTCACCTCCAACCCATCCAGCAGAGCACTGCGCTGACCTTTCCCGGCACTAAGAGTGTGCTTATAAATACAAATATATAAATACAACAATATGTATTCTATATTAAAAATATGTACTATATATGTATGTATTATATATGTATGGGGACCCCTGGTGGCCTAGCGGTTAAGATGCTGGTCTCTCAGCGCCAAGGCCACAGGTTCGAATCCCGGTC
>JAWWLV010000046.1:7202747-7414037 GCA_035041135.1 Platyrinchus mystaceus
CCTAAAAAATCCATTGCGCAGGCTTGAAAGGTAAAAACACCTTTCCCAGATCTTCGTTTGCGAAGACTGGCCACTTATTATTTATTAGACTTATATATGTATATCATAATTGTATGTTATAGATGCTATTTATATATGCCATGTTATATATGTATAGGAAGGAGGTGAAACTTGGCTGAACAAATATATATATGTATTTATTTTTATTTATATATATCCCCTTGGTGGGTTCAACATGGAAGGGAGAGGTTTTTCCTGGAAGTTTCCTAAGTTGCTCTGTAAGATCATCATCCCTTGGCCTGTGTCCTTATAGCTGGGAGTGGGGAAGGAGGAGGAAACCTGGTGGGCTTCATTGAGGCCACGGAGGATGGACATTCCATGACTCAGTGGCTCCCCGAGCTGCTCTGGCGCGTGGGGCTGGTGTGTGACGGCAGCGGTGCCTCTGGCAACGACTCCCTGTCACAAACATTTCATGCTCAGCTGGGAGCTGCAGCATTGCCATCGCTCCCCTTCCGCTGAACACTTCATTAAAGGTTGTCCCTCTCCAGCATCCTCTGTGCAAACGAGACAGAACTGCTTGTGTCCCCTCCATATGGCACCACTGTGCTGCCCAAGCACCAGGATGGAAAGTTTCATCTCCCTTCACCACACCTGGTGACATGTTACCTGTCCCTGTGGCGTGTTCCATGCCCACATCTCCCTCCTGCCGTGTCCCCTGCGGGTCCTTCATGCCTGGGCAGAGCAGGGGCTATTCCAGCTCGACTCCCTCATCCCACGAGACAAGACGAGACCTGACAGCATCAGCTGCCCGAGTTCACTCCGAGAAGGCAGCACAGCCAGGCGTGGGTTCTGATCGTGCCTTCAGGCTGGAATAATCCTGGGATGAATCTGCAATATCCATTTGTCAGGCAGCCCAGATCCCTTCTCATGGGCACCCCAGGCCAGGCTCCCCCTCGGCCCCACACGCAGATGTGTGTTATCAGCAGATGCTCACAACAGTCACAGCACCCTCGCTACAGCACCAACCTCCTCACGGGTTGCTGGCTTTGTTTTACAAAAGGAGCCAAGGGAAAAAATCTGGGGGGGGGGGAGCCAGACTGGTTTTGTGAGGTAAGAAGTTGGCTGCTTCCCTCCTGCACCCACCAGAAAAATGGCAGCTCCCAGGGGAGCAGGGACATTGTCCTGCAGGGACACCCAAACGGGGGAACAAGGATGGGAAGGAACCCTGGCACTGCGGGGGCCATGGCAAAACACTTCCACAAAACACACAACCCACCCAAAGACCTCCTCCTGCCCTTCTGCTTTAAAGCCCTTCCCTCCTGACTGCCTGGAATAAGGTATGTGGAGAAGGAAGGGCTGTTTAACCCCTTCCCAGCTGGATCCTCACTTGGCAGCCTCAGCTCAGGGATGATGCTGTGGCCTCTGAGTGCCCTCAGCCTCTGCTTTGCCCTCTGGGTCCCTGATCACCCTCCTCCTGCCCTCATTCCTGCTGCCCTGTTGGGTGTTCAGAGCCCTTGCAGCCATTGGGGGTGGATCCCTCTGGCATTGTCACTTCCCTGTGCTTTTCCCTTTGCAACAAGTTTGTTCGTTCTGCTGCAGGGCAGTCCCTGGCACAGCAAGTCACACCTTGTAGGGGCTTGGTGTCCCAAAAGCATCCCGCCCTGTGTTCCTGAGATTCTTCTTCAGTGAATCATCAGCTTCACCCCTGAGGGGGTAAGGCCCAGCAGCCTAGGGGTCCCACTAGGATGGCTGTTGGAGGTGCAGGGTTGGGATCAGCTCCCGAGGAGCCCGGGGAAGGGTAGCGGGCAGAGATCACGCTGTTATCGCTGCCACAGCCAGCCTTTCTCCTGGAAAAGGGAACGACTCTGATTTCTCTGCGGGCTGAAGGTCACGCTCAGTTTTACAGCCAGGCAAAGGAGAAGAAAGGAGCAATTTTGTTTACTTAGGGAGTAATTAATATCCCAGCTCCTGGCATGTAGAGAGGCAGCAGGAACCTCCCCCACAGCACAGTGGAGATTGAGGCTGTGCAGCCCTTTATTATTCCATTATGAGCTGGGCAGGATTAGGAGGGCGGGTCAGGGAACAGCGCCGGCTTTGAGCAGGTTTAGCTCCTTTCCAAAGGCTTATCCCGGCTCAGTCTCACTCTCTGGACACCACGCAGTTATTCTTTGCAGAGAGGGGTTTGAGCAACGCTGGAGGGGGAGAGTGGGCAGGGGATCATGGAGCTTTAACAGCCCAGCAGGGAAAACCTGGGAGGTTCCTTTACCAGGAACTCGCTTTAAAGGTTGAATTTCAGCGACCAGGGAGGGCAGTTCCTCAGCTTTGCCAAGTCTTGCATTGCTCCCCAGGGAAAACCAGGCCTCAGTGCTGCTCGGGGGCAGTTCCGTGGGGTGGGACAGCCATTGCAGGCAGTTTCCTGCAGAGCCGGATGAGGTTTTGCTCTTTATTCTTCACCAAGTTTCTCCCTGGAGCCCGGGTGGGGTGGCCAGAGCGTGCCTGGCAAGGAAAGAGGAGCCGTGGGAACTGAGGCAGCAAATCCCTCTCCTTCTTTCCCAGGCCAGAAATGGGGGCTGCAGTGGGATGCTGTGCCCCTCATAAGTAATTCCACGCTGGGAATGCTGCCCGAGGGCATCGAGCCTCGCAGCAGGGATCACCCCTGGATGGGGATCAAGCCTCCCAGGCCAGCCCCAGCCAGGTGGTTCTCATTGCAGCCTCTGACTCATCTCCCAAAAATTCCTGCACTCCCATCATGGCAGGAAACCGCTACAGGGAAGTGGCGAAAGCCCAGCAAGGGCCTGAAATTCGGCTTCCCCCAGCCAAGGGGGAGATCAAACAGCAGACTTTGGCCTCAATCCCTCTGACGCCAGGGCTTGTCATCGCAGGGGGGGTGTCTCGGCCGAGTGAGCGGGGCGTGTGGTTCCTTCAGACTCAGCAGCTTTTTGCTGGGTGTTTGGGAGTGTTTTCCCTGAGGAGGCCTGAGCTCAGAAATATTTTTGAGCAAATAATCAGCTGGGAGGAATGATCTCAGCTGGTCGGCATTGTTCAGGCTTCCCGGCGAGCCCTGTGGTCCCAGGCTGTGCCGGCAGCTGCTGAGAGCTCGGCGGTGGGTCAGGGCTGGGGAGCAGCCCCCCAGCAGGTAGCAGACCTGGCTGAGATTTAGGAGCTGTCAGAAAACCCCCAGCTCCTTGGAGGCTGGGAATCCTCCAGGGTCAAGCCTTGGGTCCTGAGTGAAGCTGGATTGTGGGGGATACCTGCTGCTCCTGGGTCATGGAGGCAGGGAGAGGGTGCAGCCACTTGCCCAAGTTCTGCAGCAGATCACTGGCAGAGCCCAGACCTGTGTCCCAGCTCAGGTGGGATGTGATCCCACTCACTCTCCTGCAGGAGATACCTCTGTTAGTTCTGTCCCCTCCTGCTCCGTGCTGGTCCCGTGTCAGCACCAACCCCAGGGCTGAGAGGGGCTGAGCCGCAGTCCCTGGGCTGGCTCTGCACAGAAACGGCTCCGGCTCCGCACCGGCCGCTCCCGCAGGCGCTGCCTGGAAAGTTCCGACTGCTGCAGTCGGTGCCTGTCCCCCTGCCAAGCCTGCAGCCCTGCCAGCCGCGGTGCAGCGCCGAGCCGCGCTATTTCTGGCTCCACCTTGAGACATGTACCTTCAGCAGTGGGAACGATGCTAAAAGAGATGGATCCGGGATGAGTGCATTCCCCTCCCGTCCCCGGGCGGCTGCCGGCGGATGTGGCAGAGCGGGCAGGGATCTGGAGGAGCTGCGTCTCTCGAAGGGAAACGCTGCAGCTCATCTTGCAGCAGAGCCACGTCCTCTACACAACTCCTCGGGGGCTGCGATGAGGGCAGTGGCATCCCAAAATCCAGGCCTGCCCTGGCACAGAGCGCTCCAGATCCGTGCTGCAGCTCCCGGGATCCTTCAGCTGGGGGCACAAAGGGTTACAGCAGGGCTGAAAAGTCCCCAGCCTCCGTGCTTTCTTTCCCCAGCATAAGCTCCCTGTGGGGTCTAGCTCCTCTAGCAGCTGGGGGCCGGAGCAGGAGGAGCCTGGAGAGGGTTAATTGCCATATTTAACCCTTGGCTTCTCGCACAACTCAAGACAAATCTTGTCTGCTGCTTCTGCCTCAGCTTCCCCAGACTCAGAGCGTCCACCACCTTCTCCAGGAAGCCAGAGGCATGGTGCTTCAAATACACAAGCCTTCTCTCCCAGATGAAGTCTGTGGGGTCTGGGATACCCCACAGGCCCTCCCAGTGATCTCAGCTGGCCTGGGCACGCTGCTCCATGGGCGATGAGGAAGGAGGTGGGGGGATTCTCCACCGGCTGTCCCCGCCGGCTCCGTGCTGCATCCCACGGCGCATCCCAGCGCTCCCGCCCACGCACACGGCCTGTGGGCGGGAATGGAGCCGATCAGGACAAACCCGACCGGCAGACGCCTGCCCACGGCCCGGGAGCCCCGGCTGCCGAGCACCCCTCAGGCTGACGTGGGGGTCGAGGGAGCTCGTTAAGGCTCCCATAACTACCACAGCCCCAAACTGGTTATCAGCACCAAGCGCGGAAGGAGGCGATCCCACTTCCGTGTTAGCGCATCCGAAGGCAAACAAGTGGTGTCCATGTGGGACAGGGTCGGATCAGCCTGTGGCTGCAGGGAGCAAAGGGACCTGCCTGGGGCTGATGGTGGTCACAGGGCTGGCCATGGCACGGAGCGGGTGTCCAAGAATGGCACAGCATTGGGATGGGCTCATGTGAAGTTGTCACAGACCAGCACCAAGATGAATAAGCTCTGCCTGGGTCTCCCCTGCCATCACAGAGGCTGAGTATACGCTGGTCCCATTCCCCACTGAGAAAAACCTGGCTGCAGCCCTCTCATCTCCCTGCCCTTGGCATCCCTGCCATGGGCAGCCCTTCCCGAACCCTTCCAGCACCCTTTGCCATCCTCAACACCTCACGATGAGGCAAACTCTCAGCCCCTTTGCCCACAGCATGGCCATGGCCAGCGGAGCCTTGGATGGGCATTCCACTCCTATTTCAAGCACAGGCACACAGGGCAAAGGGGGATTCCTGTGGCACAGGGCCATGGACGGATGTAGTGCGGTGAGGACAGAGCCCAAAGCAGCCTCATCGCCCCGTGGCACCTGCCAGGAGCAGTGTGACAGCTGCTCCCACATCCTCCCAAAGTGACTCGTGCCTTCCTGAACGGAAATTGGGAGCGAGTTAGTCACCAAGAAGGGTGAGGGGCAGGTCAGGACGCTGCACTCCCCGGCATCCAGCTATTTCCTCCCATGACACCTTGCTGAGGAACCTCAGGGCTGTTTACAAACGCTGGACTGTGTCCTGGCAGAGGCCAGGAAAGTGGCCTTGCCTGAATCTCACCCAGAATCTGCTGTGAGTACTGCAGTTCCCGAACCAAAAGCATCAGGGTTGGGAGCAGGTTTTGCCCCATCTGCCCCTCTGAGCAGCTCTTTGTACCCACAGCACCCAGAGAAGTCTTTCTGGAAAGTGCAACGCTCCCAAAGCATGGGACCTGGACTCTCCTCTTAGGTCACTGTGGGAAAACAAGACTCAACAGCATTATCTGCCCAGCTGGTCATCCCATGCCCTCCCCACAATGTTTTGGCCAGTTCCAGTGTGTTTAAGCAGGGACAGAGGGCTGACGGCTCTCTGCTAATTAAACTGCCCTAAGTGTGAACAGTGATGCCCCCCTGAGGTGTAAGCTCAAGGTTAGGGCAGATCTGCATCCACGGGGAATTGGTTGGCAAAAACATAATCCTTGTTAGGCTGGGCCAGACCCCCTGGAGCCCGACAGTCCCTTGGGAGCGTGAGGTCAGTCCTGTCGCCGGCAAAAGCTTCTGTAAGTGATTTTTGCCAGCTGCCAGCAGGCACGGAGTAGCTCACAGCCATGCTGGCACCTTCCAGCCTAGGTCCCCTAGGCTCTGTCCCCAGCGCTCTGTGCCCCGAGGTGGGGTTCATAGCACAGCCCACCTCCACGGGGCTCCGTGCTCATGGCACCCTCCAACCGTCACGGATACCTGATGGCGAGCCACCAGCGACAGGCAGGACATTGTTCCACTCCATCCTCCCTCCTGGAGGTGTCCTCCGCCGGCTGCCCGCTGTCCTCAGCCCTCGCCGTGCCTCGATTTCTCCAGGCCCCCGCTCCGCTCCTCTCCTCTCTCCCCTTCCCAACTGGAGAGAGGCAGAAATTGTGTTGAACGCCGTTCAGCCCAGCGTGGGGGCTCGAGGGACCTCTGCCAGCGCCCATCTCTGCCTGGCTAGGAGTGATGTGCAGGAACCGGGACTGGGGTGGCTGCCCGGTGCCGCTTTGCCGCTGCTCTCCCGGCGTGACCGTGGGCCGGTTCCTCGCCCGCCCCAGCACCCGCAGGAGCACCCACGCCAGACACCCGCCCCGGCAGCGCAGAACCACCCGCGGCAAACCCGCGGCGTCGCTTTGCCCCCGCCCGTCTGCAGAGCCGGTTCCCCCCGGAGCCCTGCCCGGAGCGCGGGGCGGCGCTTGGGGAAACTGAGGCAGCGGCCGGGGAGGTGCGGGGGGTGCCGGAGCAGCCCCGGGACGGCCCCCCCCCGCCACCGGGGGAAGGGGTGGCTGGGGGGGTGGGTGGGTTAAATTTTTATGAATGGGGCCGCCCCGCCTGCCATCGCCGGGCGTCAGCAGCGAGCGGCGGCGGGCGGCGCTCCCCGGTGCCTCCCGCTCCGCTCCGCGCCCGCTCCGCCGATGGCCGCCGGCCGCCGCGCTCCCCCGGAGCCCGGCGGGGGCCCGGTGCTCCTGCAAGGCATCTTCGGCGCGGGGCCGGCCCCCGGTGCCGCCGCCTGCTCGCTGTCGCTGACGGCCCGGGAGCTGCAGGTGCGGCGCCCCGGCTGCTCCCCGGGCGGCTCGGCCGGTCCCGACGCCGCGCTCCGCCTGGCCGACTGCGTGGGCTCGGCCGCCTTCCCCGCGGCCGCGGCCGCCGCCTGCTTCTCGCTCGTGTGTTACCCGCTGCGGGGGCCGCGCTGGGGGCCGCCCGCCCGCCAGCGCCTGGAGCGGACCTTCCGCGTCTCCCGGGGGCCCGACGCCGAGGGCAACCTGCGCATCGCCCAGGCCTGGAGCCGCCGCATCCGAGAGCTCGCCGTGCCCGTCGTGCCCGCGCAGGACGGTGAGTGCCGAGCCCACCCCCCTGGGAACCCCCTCCCCGCGCCCCCGGGGGCTCGCCCCGTCGGAGCTGTGCGGGGGTCGGGGCCGCTCCGCCGCCCGGCCCCACGCGGGACGGCTGTTGCCGAGCCGGGAGCGCTGCGCGGTGCCGGGTTCCACGGGGGGACACACACGGGGTCACCCGGACCCCCCCCCGCCCAGGAGTTTGGAAGGGACGGGGACATCCCTGCGCGCAGCCCTGCGCCGGGGGTGGCTTCTCCCCCCCTTTCACCCTCAGTTTGAAGGGGCAGCAGGGTCGTGGTCGCACCACAGGGGCCCTTTGCACGCAAACACCCACCCCCCCTTCCATCGCTCCCGTTCGATAACTCCAAAGCTCCAAAGGGCAGCATGATCCAAGGAAAAAAAAGTAATCATTGCTGACGCAGGCAGGACGGGAGCCAGGCACTGTCCCCTGTCCCCAGCAGGTCCCATCCATCACTTGGGATTTGGGGACAGACAAATGCTCCCCAGGACCCCCCGGGGCCCAGCGGGGTCCCAGGGCAGCCCAGAGGGGTCTGGGTTTCCGATCCCTTTCCCTGCGGGAATTGCCACTGTCTGGAAGGGGAGGGTCTGGCCCGGGGGCCACGTCCCCCAGCTCCCGCAGCCAGGGCAGGGCGCGCTGGCAGATAGTTGAACATCTGAGCAGAGATTCAATTATATGCACTACTTCATTTATTTGGCTGTCCAGTCGCTCTGATCAGACTTGGAAATTAAGAGGCATGCGGTTAGAGGGATCCTGTCAAATCACATTTAGCCCAGCTCTTCCCTGCTTGGATTTTAAAATGCAGCTTTTTTTACATGACCTGCAGCTACAAAACAACTTTCTGCTCCTCTTCCTTAAGAATAACAAAAAAAAAAAATCCGATGGAATGGGGTGAGGGCAAAACCAGTTCCCCGGCTCTATTTCCAGCCTGAACTCTGCAGCTGGAAGTCTTGGAGCGCTTTCCAACCCTCGCCCTGTGAGCAGGCGGCGCGAGGGTGCTGGGGCAGGAGCAGCTCGTTGCTTACGGGGGCCCCGGGGGAACCTGAGGAAGGAGGACGGGAGAAGGCGGTGCGAAATTTTGCAGTTATTTTTCTCACTGAGGGCCGGCAGGATTTGCAAACCTCCTCCCACAATTTTGGGACAGGGCTGAAAGTGCCCCTGGCCCACACCCTGCGCTCGCACGTGCCGGTGGGGAGGCCTGTGCGGGCAGATAAGGCCATGCTGGGGAAGCTGCGTGTGAGCGAGTCCGTGCAGAGCAATCCTGCCACCCTGTCCCCACTGGGAGGGGACCTGGGAGCCACCAGTGATCCTGTCCTGGTGTCATCTCAGCTCCAGCATCCTCTGGGATAAAAGCTCTGTGGAATGCTGCAGCAAGGATGAAGCTTCCCCCTTCTTATTTCACCCCAAGGGATAAACAAAATGTCCCTCTGCAGTTGATAACCCCAAAGCTGGCGCTGCCCGTGGAGGGCAGGGATGTGTCCCAAACTGCAGTCATCTGGGAGGGAAGAAACTGTCCCCAGGCTTGTGTTCTGACAGGGAAATCCAGCCCCAGGGAGCTCAGTCCCAGCCTTAGACCAGCCTGGCATGCTTATTCCTTGTGCCCAGAGAGTTTCTAGAAGGATGCAGGGACACAGTGGAGTGGCTGGGGCTGCAGATGGCGGGGCTGTGGCAGCGTGGTCCTGGCCTGAGCACGGCCAGGACACATGTGACATGGGGGGATGTGGGCAGAGGGACTGGAGCAGAGTTTGTGGACTGGCAGCAGCCAGAGCCCCTTCCTCCTGCTGACTCAGTGTCTGCTCTGCTCAGCATTTGAGGCTGAAAGCGACCGCAGTGTGCCAGGAAGTGGCTCAGCCTTGCTGGGATGCCAGGGACTGGCCGGAGTTGCGCAATGGGAAGGGATGCTCTGAAATCCGTGTCCCCTCCGAGCATCGCTGCTGCTGGGCTCCAGCTCTGACCTAGCACCTAAGAGTCCCACTATGGGGCTGAGCCTAGTGCTGCTGGTATCACTGGTCCCTCACTGGGATCACATCCTGTCACTATTTACACCCCGACACCAGCAGTATTGATGGAGTCATGGCCTCCCTCTGTGCCCTCCAGGCAAGGACTGGGTCCTTGTGGTCCCAGCCATACCCTGCTGCCCAGCGGTGGCCACGGGGCAACAGCCACAGATCCAGGCAGGATTTTCAGGCAAGACCCGACTGCAGCTCCGTGTGCGTGTCTGAAATGATGTGCCTGGTTAACAAGTGGGGGGGTTAAAAACTGCTTTTATGTTCTTGAAGCACCTCTTGCTCTTATTCTGCATCTTCCAAGCTTGGAGTGGGAGAAAGAAAGAGAAAAGCTCCCCATTACCTTCCTCCAGCAGTTGGGGTTTGAGCCCAAACCCCTGCCTAGGGGCTCGTCTGCATTTGCAGTAGGGGATTTAGTGGCTATCAGGGCCAGGGAAGCTCCAGAGGGAAGGGAGCAGGGCAAGCCCAGCCCCGGGGTTATTGCCTGTTATCCCTGACCCGAGTTGGAGCGGCTTCTGCTCCGGGCGCTTCACTGCTGTCCCCGAGGGAAGCCATTCCCCTCTTGTCTGGCACCCACTGATAAGGGGCCGGGAGTGGCAGCGGGGAGAGCCAGCCCGGAGCCAGCACCCAGAGCCAGGCTCAGCCCCACTGACAGGGCCGTCACACGCAGATCTTTCCTGGGGACTCAGTGGCAGATCCCAAACAGGTGGCGAGGGGACAAGGGGCTGTGCTGGAGGGCGACAGCCTCACCCCCCAACCACGGGGCAGGAAGTAATCCTGATGGCGCTGAAATCAGCAGAGCTCTGTGTGCTCCCAGAGCTGGGACGGGCAAGGAGATGGGATGCTCCAGTCATATGGAGCTCGTGGCTGTGACTGGTGTGATGCTGGGTGTCACCCAGGGGAGGTGACACGTGGTGACCTCCATCACCCAGGCTCACCTCTCCCCACCACCATCCCCAGAGTGGGCAGCAGGAGGGGGTTTTAGCTCTAAAGCCCCAGCTGGTGTGTTTAAACAGCTCAGATCACCCCAGATGAGGTGGGGGCAGGTGGACACCCCCAGCCCCCTCGAGTGCCTAGGGGGGGTTCCCAGCCCAGGACAGTGCTGGGAAATGCCTCTGCTGTCCTGACTCAGCAGCTCTTCCTGCTGAGTCAGCAGATGCAGCCCTCGTGCTGTCCCACAGAGCCTGTGTGCAGGGGTGGGCGCCCACCACCCCCCTGGGGCCAGATCACGGCTTAGGAGGCCTAGAGCTGGTGGGGACACCCCCAAACTCCCCCAAACCGGCTTCACCCTGCAGAGCCAGGGATTTCCAGAGGCGCTGCGGGAACCTGAGTCGCACTGCCCTGTTCACTTCAGGGGTCAGGGTGCCCCAGCAGCACCGGGGGGTCCTGCCCTTCTCGTCCTCCCTGTGCTTCCCTCGCAGGGCAGCTCAGTGGGCTCTCCGTGTCCCCCTGCACGGGGACCACTGGTCTTGAGGAAGGTGACGCTGGAAGCAAGTGGGGGGGGGGGGGGGCAGAAGAATGGGACCCCTGCCAGGCTTGTAATTACAGCCCGACTGAGGCCTCGCACGCGAAACCTGAGCCCCGTGGGGAGCAGGAGAGGCAGAAGCGTCAGTCTGCCGGCTCAACTGGCTGTCCTGGCCCCGCTCCATCTGAGGGGATGTGGGGAATTGGAGCCCTCTTTCCCCTGCTGTGGCATGGCTGGGGTGCTGCAGGGCCCCATCCTGGGTGTAAAACATCCCTGCTGATTGTGGGGGAGCTCAAGGTGAGTCCCTGCAGGCCCCCAGGTCCCATCTCTTCCTCAGCGTTCCCAGCAGGGACCCTCCATCCCTGCTCACCCCCCATAGCCTCTGGGTAGGGATGCTACCCAGGGAGCTTGTAGGGATCAGGGAGGAGCTTATAGGGATCAACTCCCCTTCCTGCAGGGTTTTGGCAAACACTGCTCCAGATAGTAAAGCCCTCCCTGGGCAGTGCCATGACCCGGCACCCTGAGCCCCCTCTCCCCCCTCCAGGTGACAGCTATGGGGTGCTGCCCCGGCCCTGCCGTGCTCTGGTGCTGCTGAACCCGCAGAGTGGCTCTGGCCGCGCCCTCGATGACTTCCAGGCCGTGGTGCAGCCCATGCTGGCCGAGGCCGAGATTGCCACTACCATCTTCATCACTGGTGAGTCTGCCAGCAGCTCCCTCCTTCTCCTCCTCCGCCTCCCTTCTCTGGGATTTTACCTGGTCTCCTCCGATGGCCTCGTTCCTCCTGCATCACCACAACTCTTGGGTCCTGTGGGTTGGTTGTGCTCAAGAGGGGTGAAAGCCTCGCCTCCTGAACCCCTGGTTGGGACGTCCCTGGGGCTGGGATCACCGTCTTCGGGGGTGGTAGCAGGCACTGCAGAGGGATAGAGGGTGATGCTCAAATCTCTCCACTCTCCCCTGCAGAAAGACCCCACCATGCCCATGAAAAGGTGCGGGACGAGGACCTGTCGCAGTGGGACACGCTGGTGGTCATGTCCGGGGACGGGCTGCTGTATGAGGTGAGGGGCACCATGGAGTGTCTGGGCTGGGCAGAGAGCCAGGAGAAGGGGGGTGTCTGGGGCAGGAGCCAATCTCTGGTACGAGGAAGGCAGGCAGGGAGTGGCAAAGGAGAGATGGCACCAAGCTTGGAGTAAAGCAGCCATGGCCTTTGTACTGGTCTGGCCTGGGACACCATGAGCTCTTTTCCCCCTGGGCTGGGCAAGGGCCACTGGATTCCTTGGGTACCACAAACTCCTTCTTCTGGGCAGGTGGTGAATGGGCTCATGGAGCGCCCAGACTGGAAGGACACCATGAAGAAGCCTCTGTGCATCCTGCCAGGAGGCTCCGGGAACGCCCTGGCCGCCTCCATCAACTACTATGCAGGGTGAGTCCTGGCCCCGTGGGGCACCTGCTGTCCCCACTGCACTGGTCAGCACAGAGGGCTGTGCTGGCACCAGGTGAGGGAAGAGAAAGGCCGTGCAGGGCTCTGTCCCAGGGGAAGTGTGCTGGGATGCCTGTCGGGGTCCTCACCTCCCCACAGTTCAGTGTAGAACAGCCCCAGCCGTGAGCATGAGATTGCATCCTTGTGTACCCACCTCCCCCAACTCCCTTTCTCCTCTCTGGGCTTAGAGTCTAGTAAAGCTTTACCCTAAAGGATCCACCCCAGGCACAGCCAGTCCTGCTGTGGAGTGGGGGGATCAGGATTGCCGTGACTTGGTTCCCTCTTTCAGGAACTGGTTTATCCTTCCCACTTGCAGCTAAACCTCTCCCAGCAGCTGTCCCTGAGGGACATTCTCACCTAGCTGGAGTATGTCCGAACCATGACAATAAGGGTTTCCAGGTGGATGTTGGGACATGAGTGGCCCCGAGCTCCAAACTCACCCTCTCCATCCCCTCACAGCTATGATCACGTCGCCAAGAAGAAGCTACTGACGAATTGCACCTTCATCCTGTGCAAGGGGCTGCACACACAGATGGACCTGGTCTCACTGAGCACGGCCTCAGGCAAGCGCCTCTTCTCCTTCCTTGGCTTTGGCTGGGGCTTCATCTCGGACGTGGACATCGACAGTGAGAAGTACCGCTGGCTGGGCAGCGCCCGCTTCACCCTGGGCACCCTGCAGTGCCTGGCCAAGCTGCGGGTGTACCAGGGCCGCCTGTCCTACCTGCCTGCCGGCCCCGAGCAGGGCACCGCCCCGGTGCCCAGGGACCCTTCCACGCCTGTCACCAACGGCCAGGCCGGCCATGTCCTGCCGCCGGCAGGGACGGATGCGCCCGGTTCCCTGCCCGCCGACTCGCTGCTGGCGCCGCTGGGGCAGCCGGTGCCGGCGCACTGGACCGTGGTCCCCGAGGAGGAGTTCGTCCTGGTCTACGCCATCTACCAGTCCCACCTGGGCACCAACCTGCTGATGGCACCGGCAGCCCGGCTGCACGACGGCTGCATCCACCTCTTCTACATGAAGGCCGGCATCAGCCGCGTGGCGCTGCTGAAGCTCTTCCTGGCCATGTCCAGGGGGACCCACCTGGACTTGAACTGTCCCCACCTGTGCTACGTCCCCGTCCGGGCGTTCCGCCTGGAGCCGCGGGTGGCCGCGGGCATCATGACGGTGGACGGCGAGGCCCTGGCGTGTGAGCCCGTGCAGGGCCAGATCCACGGCCGCCTCTGCCGCGTCGTCAGCGGCTCCTGAGCTCCGGGTTCGCCCTCCCTGCAGCGCTGAGCTGCCGGCACGGCCCAGCACGAGGGTGGCAGAGCCTTCCTCCCACTCAGGAACCTCCTCCTCCTCCTCCTCCTACCGTAGCAATAGGTCCTTGGGGGCTGCGGGGCTTGTCCCCTCGCTTGTCCCCGCGCTTAGCTTTACCCCCTCGGGGACAGCCATCAGCGCTGTCCCAGACATGAGCCAGGAGCCCCATCAGGTACTCGGTGCTGGCGAGACGCCAGAGTGTTTCATCCTGGTACGAGGTCCGGCCCCAGGCGGCTGCGCCGGCACAGCCCCGTCCCCTCCCCGGCTCGGACGCACACGGTGGCATTGCTCGTGTCCCCGCCCGCCGCGGAGCCAGTGCCACCCCCCCAAGGGATGGTCAGGACCAATAGATCTAATACAGGAAACCGACTTTTTTTTTAAGAATGTTTCTACCCAAAGCTTCCTGTAGAAGCAGAGTTTATTCTTGTGATAAATGCAATAAATATCTAGCGTTTGCAAAAAAAAAAAAGAAATCACCCTCCGGGTTTTAAATCCCAGCTCATGGCTGGTGTCAGGGGCAGGGCTGCGGTGCCATCACCCTGGGCTGGGCTCACACGCAGATGTCAGGACGGGTTTAGCTCAGTGCCGTGGCCCTTCTCTCCCTGGCATCCTGGGGCCAGGACCAGCACGGAGCGATGGAATCAGGGGATGCTCCCAAGGCAGATGCCGAGGAGGCAGGACATGGGACATTGCTGCCACCCACCCCTATTTTTGGGGTGTGTCGATGCCTCCCGGCTCAGCCTCACACTGTCTGATCGAATCCAGGGAGCTCAGCCCTGCATTGACACTTGGGGACATCTTAAGGAAAGTGCAGTGCCTCTGGGGGAGAGCAGGGAAAGGCTCATGGAAGAGGTTCAGGGAGGGGGTCCTTGGAGCCGAGGGATTTGGCTTTCTGCCGGGAGCAGGGGGCCTGTGGAGGGCTCGCAAATCCCCTTTCCCGGGCAGCCCGGGGCCAGCTGGAGCCCTGCGACAGGTCCCTGCCCGGGGGGGATTACTCAGCCCGTTTGGTATAAAATTGCAATAATTAAACCTCATTTGCAGCGCTCAAGTACAAAGTAGAAGAGTAAACAGTGTTGGCTGTTTGCATTTATTCATCTGCAAACTATGCAATTAGGATGGCAGATCCGGGAAAGAAGAGCACGATTGTCCTCCCCTCCTGGCCCCACTCGCTCATGGAGAGCCGAGTTCCTGTCCCTGAGCCAGCAGGGCAGCCGGCAGCTGGGAACCACCTCCCAAAATAAAGTTATTTCCCCCGTGGCATTGGGCCAGGTGTAAAAACAGGCTGAGCAGTAACTCTCTAACCCTCTTGAGCTGCTGGAGGGAGAACCCAGGGCAGGGGACGCACTGAGCTCTTGGCTGTCTCTGCCAAGGGACACAGCTCAGCAGAGCGGAGCCGTTCAGGCTCACAGCACCTGAAAGGCTCCCTGTAGTCTCCACCGGGAATGGCTGTGCGGATCACAGCAGCGGGTCGGCTGGGATCACCCCTGCCCTCCCCTTTCCCAGGTTTTGCTGCACATCTTTTCCATCACCCATCTGCTTCCAAAACCTGCTGGACAGCAGCAAGGGGCTGATCCTCCCACACAGCCCCTCGCTCCCGGCACCCGAGGGAGGTGGCAGAGCTGCCGCCCACCCCTCAAGAGGTTTGAACAGCTCCTGCAAAGCCGTCTCAGCACACCAAGACACTGCTCCTGCAGGCAGAGGGGGTGCAGGGAAGGCACCCACGGGGGGCAAACACGGAATCCCCCCCCTCCAGCCCAGGGATGTGCCAGAGAACTGCCAGAAGCACGGCAGGGGGTGGGGAAGGGAAAGAAAGAGACAGCAGTCAGAACTACTCACAGAGGCAAAATTTAATGGCAAGTCATCTTCCCTCCTTTATTACACCTTGGTTAGCCAAACAAAAAAAATCTGCAGGTAAAAAAAGTTTTAATGGTCACACAGCACTTTATACATATATTGTAAGCAACCAAGCATCCACATCTGCACGTGAACAACACACCTCTAAGCATGGCCTCAATAGTCAGGTCTGGGTTTTTTTTTTAATTCATTAAATACTGTACAGAATCAAGGCTACAAACTGATTTTGTAATGCTTCTTCCCCAACCCCAGCACTTAAAACAGTTACAGGCTGCTCTCATTTGTACATCACACAGTCGTGTAGCCAGTTTTAAGGCTAACAATATGCATCATGCTTTGGCTTTTTTTGTGTGTTTTTAAATTTTTTTTAAGGTTTTAGCCTTTTAAATTTTGTTACCCTTAAATATTACATACATACACAAAAAAATTACATAGCTGCAGTGTGCTCACCACCAACCTCATCACCCAGGAGCTTCACATTATCAAAAGCTTTAGAAAATTTGTAAACCTCTGTGCACGCTTGGGTTTGGGACAGCTGCAGAGAGCGAGTGATGCCGGGGGGAGCAGCATCCCATTCCAGAAGGCCTCACACACCTCCTCGGAGGGAGCCCCAGCAGCCTGTGCAAAAGCTCTTGACTAGAATCAGAGACTTTTTGGGCAAAGGGGAGGACACGCTGCCTGCCCAGCCGCTGCCCTGTGAGATGAGAGCTGCAGAGAGTAAAGGGGGGGGGCACAGTTGAACCCTACAGCTCCTCCACCCCCAGAGGGTTTCCCTCCCTCCCTGTCCGGTGGGGGCTCAGGGCAGCCACAGGCTGGCACTGGGGACAGAGGAGGTAGTGTCTGTGGATCACCAACCATGGTTTTGCCTGGAAGAGGTTTAGTCATTTGTGGAACCAGCCTCTCTGCCTGCCCTTCCCCTGCCCTGGAGCAGTGGCCTCACCCCTCAGCCCCAACACTCTGGAGACACTCCCGTGCTCTGCTCAAAGGGATCCATTCACTGCAGAACGTGGCCGTGGCTGCAGCTCACAGTGCCCTGCCCAGGGCTCTCAGCACCTCTGCACCCCAAATCGGGGCCTGCCAGACCTCCCACCTGCCAGGCAGGGAGAGCTCCCGGTGCCAGAGCAGGGCCAGAGATGCACAGGTGATCCATCCCCAGACCAGGACCTGGAGAGCCCTCAGCCCAGGTCTGCACTCACAGCCAAGTCCCGTGTCCTCCAGAGCACCGGGAGCAGTGTGCACCTTCCAAAAGCCCGGCAGCGTGGATGGGGAGATGGGAAGGGCTTTCTGCAGCCACCCCTGGAGCATCAGGGGGGCAGCTGGAAAGCACAGGGAGCTGGGTGGGGAGGATTTGGGCTGGCGGGTGCAGCCCTTGGTGTTTCAGGGAGCAGAAAGCACCATGCCAATGCACGGCATTCTCCAGCTGCTCCTTGTTTCTAACCGAGGCCAGACCCTGGCCCAGGGTGAGGGGAAAAGACCACAGCCATACTGAGCAAGAGCAAAGGAGAGCTTCGGCTCCATCCTTACTTCTGGCAGAGCCATCTGCTCAGCCCGACTGGTCCCCGGGAAGCCTGGCACCAGTGTCTCCCTGTGCAGCTGGAAGGACCAACGGACTCTCCCTGACAGACTGTGCTCCACATGGATGCTAAATGGGTGCCTCTCCAGTGCCTGAACACTGGGCAAAGGCAGTAGTGCTGGAGTGTGACCTCCCAGCTCCAAAAGTGAAGGTAAGTGTGTGCAGACAGGACCAGAGGCCTCGGGAAGGTGTTTTGACCATGGGACTCTGGCAAGTCACTGCTTCAAAGTGCTCATGGTCACCAGCTCAGGCTGCTGAGGCACTGCCTGCCCTCACCAGCTGCTTCCCAGAGCATCCAGCAGTGCTGTGGCTGGGATTAGGGAAAGGAGGTGCTGTGCCCACAGCACTGCAGGCAGAGCTGACCCTCCATGGGAAATGGCTGGCGAGGGAAGGAGCTGATAACAGCCCACACCAGTGTCTGATGTAACAGCACAGGAACCGCCACAAACTGCTGCTGCAACAGGGCCTGGCCACAACACAGCAGCTCCTTCCCTTGCGTGACCCTGGCTCAAGCGGCTCCAGAACAGCCCTGTACAGCTGGATGAGGGAGCAGCAGCCATGCCAGGTCCATCCAGACTCCTGCCAGATCTACAACAGGGTCCAGGATCACTCGCTGCTGCCTGCCCGGGTGAGGAGGGGATCCAGGGTGGGTGTAGTGCTGTGTGACAGCCGGGATCGCTGGGAACGGAAGATGTGGATACCTAAGCAAGAAACGAGGGCAGAACTCTGAATCCCATGTATTTCTAGAAGACAGGCATGCATGGTGGGGAAAAGGAAAGTCTGCCTTACTCTGGAGAAAAAGAAGTGGGGATGGCTAGACTTGTTTCCAGAAGAACTACTGGAAGTTGCAGAACTGGATGGAAACCCCGCAGAACTACCAGGGCAGCATGAGAGCCAGTGCAGAGCTCTGGCCCTGCCCATCAATCCCAACTGGAAGAACCTTGTAGCTATCAGTGAACAACTAAGACTCAAGCAACTCTGTATGGTGTAGACAACTCCAATGCAAACACAGTCCAATGTCTAAGTACAGATAAGCTGGGGGAGACTTCATAGAACCCATGGGAACGCCGAGAAAAATGAAAGACTGGGAGGGCATTGCCCTTCATTTCCAGAAACTACAGCAATCCCTTCTCCTGGCTGGAACCCCATCAGAAAAAACTGCTGGGTGTAGCACTGGGTGGGAAGAGTCCTTGTGTGGAAAGGTGCCCCAAGATGAAAGTGCAGAGGGAACGTGGCTGCAAGACTGCTTCTGTGCAGGTCTCAAATCTTACCATTGCAGGGTCAAACTTGCAAGAAGAGCACGTACATGGGACGGGGGAAGGAAAAGGGGCTGGGGGCAAAGAGTTATTCATGCTTAGACAACCTTTCCTCAGAGGAGCAATCAGGCCTACCACCTTCTTTGGATCAAACCAAGCTGAGGAAGAAAAGCTGGAAGGAGAAGCCAGTTGATTGGTAACAGCATTTGCCAGTTTACTTTCTGCTGCTTTCCCTTCTCCCCTGCACCTGCCTGTCCCTATCCTGATGGTTTATTTGTCCTCTGTCCACTCTGGGATGTTGGCCCCTGCTAAGGCAGCCCGGTACTGCTGCAAGACACCGCGGATGCTTTTAATGAACCCCTTGGACAAAGGGAAGAGGGGGAACCCAATATCAGGGTAACCGCTCTTCTCCGGCAGGAAACTCCGGTAGCTCTTTCTCCGTTTCTTTGGTTTCACGCTGGGCTGCGCGGCAGAGTCCTGGGCAGCCTTCCCCTCGTCCGTTCGGTCTCTGGCCAGGTCCCCCCTGGCTTGGCCTGTGCTCTCTGAGTCTGAGTACTGTTGGAGGTCACCGGCGTTGGGCGTCGGGGTCGTGAACTCCAACTCGTCCAGCTCCTCCTTCCCGTCGAGCGCCGAGTCGGACAGTTCGGCGGCCGCCCCCTGCTCGGAGCTGCTGCCGTACTCCGCCAGCGATCCCGCGGTGTCTCCGGGGCTCTCGGCCAGGGCGGCACCGGCGGGGAGGGAGGAGGCAGAATATGCCCCGTTGGCCTGTTCGTGGCTGCGCTCCACCAGCTCGTTCGTCTCCAGCCAAGACTCGATGCGGGACACCAGGCGCCAGCCGTGGCAGCGGAAGTGCTCCCGGATCTCGTGCTCAAACACCTCCACGGGCCGGCGCAGCAGCTGCATCATGGACTGCACCACCCGGATCAGCGTCATCTCGTTGTAGCAGCGGCTGTTCTCGTAGCCCTCCTGCAGCCCCCGGTCGCTGTCAAAGCCCGCCTCGTTGTAGTAGGGCTCGTTCACCAGGATGAGACCTGCCGGGACAAGGGGACACCGAGGCGTTAAGGGAGGAACAGCACTGGGAATCGCCATCCTGGGCTGGCACTAACGGGCCACGACAGCTGCCAAGGCAGCAGGGATCAAGGGTCAAGCAGGCAGCAGAGGCCAGGCTGAACAACCAGAACCTGCAGGATGCAAGGGACTGGTGTTGCAAGAGGAGCACCGTGTGATGCGGTGGGGACCTCAGCCACTACAGGGAGCGGCCTCCAAGATCCTTGGCTGGCAAGAACAATCCTCCACCAGCACAATGCAGAGGGCACATAACAGCAGAGGTCAAAAGGGCAGCAGGGGAGAGGTTTCACAGCTCCTTTTCCTTCCCTCCCACTCCCCTCCTCCAAAAAAACCCACAAACACACCCAAAGCTTTTTTTTTCCTCCTCGTCTTAATCAGAACAAAGGCCAATCTTGGGTAACAGGCTTTGAGCTGGCCAGGTCCTGCCCTGTACAGCACAATCCCTTCAGACAGTGGAGTTCTGAGACAGAGAATACTGTGACAGGCCACCCATACCAAGATTTCTCCTGCTTGCTTCTGGTCTCATGAAGTTACACGTATGTAGCAACAGCACCAGTGCTGCCAGGCTGCTGGCAGCCTGCCACAAACTGCATTAGAGCTGGAGGAGGTGAGATCATGAGTCTCCCAAAGCCCAGGCAGCAGGAGAGCAGATTTTTTTCCCTAGCACCAAGTTGCTCCAGTTAAAACACTTAGTATTTCACTTTCTAAATTTGGATCCTTGGCTTTGTAAATGAGAAAAGGCTTTTCTTGTGGTGTCCTTCCCCCACAGGAGGATACAGGTGGACTGTGGGGGTTCAGGGAGCAGGAGTTGCCTGCTGACTCGAGGCAGAAACCCTTGCTCTGTGTCAAAGGTTTCTCATCACAGGGCTCCCTTGAACAGAAAGTTGTCCGTGAGGAAGTTATGTGATTTAGTCTGTCTGCTCTCAAACTGGATAAGGCAGAGCAAAGCCCCATGGCAGGAAGCCCTGGGGCTCGTCTAGGCACACCCCTGATTATTCTCTGCTTTGGAAGGAGCATAAACACCAGCATCATGTGCAAAACATGCCCCATGTAGGATGGGCGGGTGACTCAGTGGGGATAAAAAAAAGTCCTGCAAACGAGGCCCAGTTTAGCAACTTCAACTAACTTTGGTAGCTGGCTGAGGACACAGTGGTTCACCTTTGTCAGCTCAGAGCAACAAGCAGACCAGCTCTGTGCTTGGCTGCTGCAGTGAGAAGAAGGGAAAGCATTGTGTTAGAGCCCTGGGATGCAGCCAAAACTCTGGGCATAAGAAAAGCTGGCACCTGCTTCCACTGCTCAAGTGAAGAGATAAGGACACTGCTTTGTCCACTAAAGTGAGAGCAAAAGGCAGCACTAACCTGACTGGTGTGGCAGATCCCAACTGTGTGCCCCCCACAGCCAACATCCCCTCCTCCCACCACCACCTTGTCCTGTCCCACAGGCTCAGCAGGAGCATTTACCTTGGATGGAAATGAGTACTTGAAGGAGACTGGATTTACTGGTCCACCTTTCTGTCCCCTGAAATGCACACACAAATATGTTAAAAGGCTGAAGCACCATCAGTTTGCCCTGTGACAATTGTCAGATGAAGTGAGGCCCCAGTTTCTCTGCATTCCTGTGGCTGACAGCCTGTGGCTCACAGCAGGAACAAGGAACTGACTCCAGAAGCACGTGACTTACTGGTGTCCCATCTCAACAACCCATGTCTCCGTTATTTTTTCACCAGCACCACACCCCATCAGGCCAGTTCTGCCTGGAACACTGTAACCCTACACACCAGGCATCAGCTCCAACCCTTCCCCAGCTGCCCTGTCCAGCTACCTGCTCATAACACATAATGTCCCTGGCTCCCTGTTTATTCAGCTAAGACTTCAGCTGGACTTTGTACCATCCTACAAGATTTGTCCACAGTGTGGGAGACAGGGACCTAAGCAACAGGATGCCAACACCCCAAGCTGGCGTTGGCATCTCTGCTGTGGCACAACCTGGCTGTTCTGACCACAGGCTTCTCATTGAGGAAGGACAGACCAGCCAAATACAGATACAGAAAAAGCCAAACTCTACCAGTTACCTACTCCAGGCATCTAAAACAAGAGCCCAAAGCCACCCACAGCTCAAGCACCACCAGAAACCACAAGTCACCCAGGTTTGGTTGGAAGTGACTTGTTCCCAAAGCAGCTCAGCACAACCCCTGCTCCCCACAGACAGGTGGATGACAGCGTTACCTTGCCTATCCACGTCCCCAGGAGGCTGACACACACTTTGCCATTGTCATACAGGTTGGGATTCAGTCTCCCACTGCACTGGGAGAGGTAGCGGAAGAGAGGCGGGACCGCAGGGTAGATGTTGGGGAGCTGGATGTCGAAGAGAAAGAGTCCATCTTCATAGGGCGTACGTGTGGGCCCTTTGATAAGTGCTGAGAAGAGATCCTGTGGGGGAGAGGCAGCAGGTCAGACACTGGGAAACATCCTCTCACCTTGCAAGGGCTGTATTTATGCAGAGGGAGAGCAGGGATGTGATTAACTCAGCCCTCGTAAGAGTCAGCTCAGGCAACACACCTCGGGGCACCTTGCCCCCAGAAACTGCACTCAGGCTTTTGGTGTGCAGCAGGGCTTCAGGGATGGCCAAAACCCCCCAAGCTGCTCACTGCTGACACCAGCCCCTTTGCTGGCTGGCTGCCTGTCTTCCTGCTCAGCACCCAGAACCAGCTTCCTGCAACCAGCAGCTCCTTTTTTGGCCACCCTGACTCTGGGAATGCAAAAGCAGCCGTTTTGGGTAATTACAGCCCTGTTTCACATGCTGCACACATTCCTGCAGCTCTAATGCACTGGATTAAGGCTAAGCAGGGAATTCCAAAGAAAGGAGCCCAGCATTCGCACAGAGGCATTTGAGAGCAGGCACTTGCCATTCGATCCTCGAAGGTTTTAACCATGATGCCATCGGGCAGGGAGGTGGCCAGGAGAGCCATCTCCTTCCGCACAGTGCTGAAGAACTTCTTTGCTTCTGGGGGCTGGAACTCCATTTTCTTGAAGGCATGGGAATCTGTGGGGCAAGGAAGAGAACAGGATGACAGCCTGCCTTTGGAAACTGCTACAGGTTCCTCGTGAAGGTAGATCTGATCATGTGTAATATGCCTCGTGTGGAAGAGAGGAGCTGACTTGCTTTGGTGCTGAGCCAGGAGGCAGGAGAGACTATTTGATGTTTCCCACAAGGTACAGCAGCCACAACCTGCACCTCCTGTTCTCAGAGTCCCAAGACAACACTGTCCCTGTGCCCCAAGGTCCCACAGCCAGGACAATCCCACAAGGTGATGGCTTTTTCTCTGCCAAACCGAAGCACAGCTCTCCTTTTTTCCTTTACACACACCTGCAGGTTCAGAACAGTTTGTCCACCTTTCCCTCTCAAGTCTGGCCTGGCTGTCTCGTGAGCACCTTGGGCTCTGCTGTTACCAGTGTTCCACACAACCAGATGCTCTTTGTTATTTCTGGCCATTAACATTGGCAGCACTCACCCACCAAGGACACCCAGCCCAAGAACACCAGCTGTCCCTGCTCTGCTTCTCAGCCAAGTCAAGCAAAAAAAGCCTGAACAAACCCTGCAACTTTCAAGGAAGTCGCTGCAATAGGAAGTGACTGATCTCTGCAGCCCTCCTACATCAGTTGCTAGTGTGGAAAAGAGGGAAGCACACTTCTGAGGCTTGAGGAGGTGCAACAGAGCCTACAGACAACATGACACTAGAGACACCTAGGGACACTAAAAGCCAGGTTTGGGTCCCAGAGCACACTGTGCTACAGAAGCTGTGGTAATTTCTCACCCCCAGTTAATGAGCTGTGGAAATGACTAGGAAGAAGAAAATACACAATTCAGAAGGCCTTGAAGCAAAGGTTTTGGAGAAAGAAACGCTGCAGGACAGCAATGAAGGACACAGTATCCCACACTCACCTGGAGCATACTCCAGCACAGAGAACACTTCTCCCTTGGCACTGGTGAAGGTGACTCCAGGCTTGCCTCCACTCTGCTGGCAGAGCACTGGTGTCTCACTGGGCCACTCTGACCTCACTGGTGTCTGTGCCTCTGCTTTTTCTTCCTTCTTCTCTGTCTCCACCATGGCTTCCATCTTTTCCTCCTCAGCAATAGCCACGTTATCCAAGGTCTTCTTGAGATTTTCCTGCAGCTTCTTAATATCGTCCAAGAACTTCTTCTCCCGAGTGGGCTTTTCCAGCTCCACAGTTGGGGAGGTGGGAGAGCCAGTCAGCAGCTGTTCCACAGTCATATTTTTCAGGCTTTCCAAGATCTTGATGGCCTCCTTTAGCTCCCGGAAGCTCTTTGGGGCTCCGTCCTTGCCACCTTTCTCTGTAGCAAGATCTGCAACTGCCATAGCCACAGCTCCCTGGACTTGTTCCTCTACTTTTTTCACCTCCTCTGCTGCTGGCTCCTCAGGCTCAAAGTCCTCAATTTTGGGGTGGTCATCATCCATGAGGCCATTGTCTGTCTCCCAGCTGTCACTTTCATCCTCCCACTCCGAGGAAGCCCCGCTGGTGCTGCCGTCCACAGAATCATAGTCCGACTCCTCAATTTCTGATTCAATGTTGTACAAGTGCTAAAGGAGAGCAGAGTTATGTGAGACTAAGGGTGACGCACAGAGTTTTAGTTGTTTTTAAAAGCAAGCCATGAAAAAGGAGCTTCCATCTGGGATTGGTTGGGCTGTTTCAAACCCTTCCATCTATAAAGGGTTGACTGGCACAGACTATGAAGCCACACAGCCCCACTGTTCAAAGTATTGGGGGAGAAACTAGGACAAGTTTTCAGTGGGCTGTAGCCATCCCAGTGTTTGGGATCCAGCCATGGAGAACAGAGAGGTGCCAAACACCTACCTGGATGCCCCCAGGTTTCTGAACACAAAGCTAGTTCAGAAGGTATTTGGTACCATGTAAGGAGTTGGTATTTCTGGTCCTGCTTCTGCACCAGCAACTGTGTTGGCACAGAGCCTTAGTTTGGCTGCCACTCCGTCCTTCCACAGAGACAATGCTGGAATCAGGAAACATTCCCATACCAGCTTTCCTTTTCTGTGGCACACACTACTTGCTGTCAGAGCCTTGCTACGCTGCTTTAGCTGTTATATGTGGCTACTGCTTAAAATTCAGCTGGGACAATGAAGCCTCACCCAAGCTGCTGAATAAGCTCTTACATAAAATGTTCTCTTCTTCTTCACTACTGGAAGCTGAACCCATCCCCACTCCATCCAGCCTCACTTTCTACAACCTGCTTTTGCACAAGCTACATCTCTCACAAGTCCTGCTGCAGAGGTTTCCAGGTAGGAGCACCAACACAGAACCAGGGGAGCAAGACCACCTTTACAGGGCCGTGTTTGGAGTTACAAGATGGGAGCATTTTATCCACATGCTTCTGACACTTGAATGACAGCCCAAAAATCCTCTTAATGTTGCAAGATATGACCCCAGAGGCTAAAGCACATGGACACTCAGTCATCTTGTCAAAGCCTTCAACTGAACCAGCACTGTTGAGCCAGTCCTGTGCCACTCAGAGACAGGCAGCCAGTAGGGGTTAGTTGGGTTCAACACAAGTGACTGCAGGCAGGAAAAGCCATCAAAACTCACTGCCCTCAAAGCTAATCCAAATCTGAATCGGAAAGTTAATTAGCCAGTTATGCCATCTTTATTTTTAGAGCTGAGAAAAAGCACCCAGACAGCTTGTCTCTGGGCACATGGTCAGGCATTGATAAATCACAGTTTTACCCACTGATAATTCATGCTCCTGACATTTCCCCGACTCCCATAATTACGCAGACGAGCAGAATCGAAGGGACTGGCGTGACACAGCAGGAGCTGCTGCAGAGCCCCGGCGCTGCAGTGTGAGAACAGCCCTTTGTGGAGCACACATCAGACCTCTGATTGTGCCTGTGATCCAAGCACATGTGACAACAGGGGGAAGGGAGACAGCAGCCTGCTTTGTACGGCTCCAGTCCACTGCCATAGTGCGGGCATTGACTATTCTACTGTAATTAATGCAGAGCTGCTTGGTTTAAAAAGAAATCTTGATCAAGTGCTTTGTACTCGCAAAAGGCATCTCTGCGGCAGAGGCAGTGGTGTCACTGCCACAGTGATGGAGATGGGACCCTACAGATGCAGGTTGGCTCTTATCTTTAGGCTGTCTGCCTTAATCCAAGGAAACAAGGAGAGAAGACAAGGAATGAAACTGTATGGGGAGTAGTGAGCACAATTACAAGACGATACAACAAAAAGCTTAGAGCAATGCAGAAACCTCAGGGGTACAGTGGATTAGCAGTGTGGCTGTATCTGTATTTTTAAGCTTGCACTCAAATCGTTTCCCTCCCTGCCCTGGGATAGGATTCCAGTCTGATTCCTAGGTTAGCTAAGGTGACAATTTGTGGCTCTAGCCCAGCCCCTGGAGGAGCTTATTTATCCAAAAAACCCCACTATGGTGCCATTTCACAAGCAAGACAGAACATGCAAGAGTCTTTCAGCAGTGCCTTGGTTGGGCAATGCACCAACCCAGGCTCCAGTCAAAACAGATGATCCCTGAGCTGTGCAGAGCAGCAGGTGCTGGAGGCCAGGAGCAGGGCTGTGGGCAGAGCTGTGAGCATGCAGTGCATGTGTGAAGGCAAAAACAGTCTGCCCAGGCTTTCCTATTCTCTAAATTCAAGAGCAGTGATGACCAATTAGTTGCCTAGACCTCCTGACAAAAGAAGGATTTTCCTGTGCTAACAGAATTGGGAAGCCACCCTACTATATGGGAATGCAGCAATCAACAGAGAAGATTCTCTTACCCAATAAATCTCTCTACACCCAGGATTTAAATCCAAGAGTCGTCACTCAGCTAAAAATTACAGGGATATTGTGAGCTGGAACAGGACCTCACCTGAGGCAGAATGATAGTCTTGGAGTTATCAGCCCACACCACTTCCACCTTACTGCTGACATCCACACGAGCCACCTGTCCAACTGAAGGCTGTGGAGACAAGAGTGTTTGTCAGTCCCTTTTCTTTCCCAGGCATTTCATGCACAAGCAGGAAGGTTTTGACCAACACATATTCCCGAGCTGGAGTACCACTTAAAGCAACACTTGCATCCTACACATAGAAGCCACACAACACTGCCATGGAGATGGGGAAAGCTCCCCTCCACAAGGAGCAGGGCACCAGCAGGGCTGGTCTGGCAGGAGATCCTGATCTGTCATCAGGACCAGTGGTCTTTCTGCAGGCAGCAGGGCTGGGGCTGTGCCAGCAAGGGACAGGAATTTCATGGAATGGGGGAGCCCTCTAGTGGGGTGCCCTCAGCTCCCCCCTCCCCAGCACTGGGGGCTCCCCACAGAGCACAGGCGTGAACAGACAAGTCACAGCTGCTCAGGGTGTGCACAGCAAGGAGCACCTTGCCCTGGCAGCAGGTTATTTAGGTCAGCTGAGCAGGCTGGGATGTTGTTTCATACCGCTGAAACTAGAACTGCAGAAAGGGCTGCACTATACCTTTTAACCCTTTTTTAGAGCAGCAGGCTCACAAGCTGGAGGTCTCCCTCCACAGTAAGGGTGTTTCCTAGCAAAGGGTGTATCCTCTACAATATAAATTGTTCCCTCTTCCTCCCCAGGAGATCACTCAGCTTAACAAAATTAACATATACATAACTCAGGTGAAACCCAGAACCCCAGTCTTGTGTTGCCAAGTGAAACTGGTTTCATGACAAATTCACCTTCACTGTTGTTCAGGAGCCCACAGAATATCCTCTTATTAGAAGTTACTCTGAAATACTAAGCAAGAATTTGATTTAAAGCCCTCAGGCTTATGTTCAGTTCTTGTCTCAACTTCACTCTTGCTCTGCTGTAGACTGTCATCAAGGTCAAAGGATTTCAAGGTTACATCTCCACCAGACAGAGATCTGATGTGTTACTCACGGCAGCAGGGGACACTGACACAAAATTAGCAAGCTAGGGAGTTTAGGATGCCCCTGTGGGGCCTAAAGCACTCCTATTGACTCTTTGAAGTGTTGCCACCAATACTTGGTGACAATGTGGTCACATAACTGTGCCCAGGACCCACCTCGTCTTCCTTAGCCGTGGCTCCATCCGAATTGCCAATCCGGATCACGATGTCAGTCGTGCGGAAGCGAAAGTCCGGATGATCAGCAATGTCATACACACTCACATCCTCCTCCTCCCCGATCAGCTGCACCGGAGACAGAATGAAGTGTCAGCCTCAGGATGCTGCACTGACCCCCACAGCACACCTTCAGCACTTCAAAGTACTTTGTGTTATATTTTGGCCCTGTTCCGCTGCTCCAACAGCCTGCAAGGAGCTGCTCCTGTCCCTTCCTGTCACCTCATCCTTGTAGCATGTCAATCAAAGCACAACAATGAAAGGAAGCAGATATTCTGTCTCATCTGCTCACCTCACCTTTACTTCAGGTTCCACATCACGAGGATGAGACATGTTTTATTCCCTTCTGAACACCAAGATTTCTCAAAGCAGTTCACTGGGGCCCAAAGGGTCAGAGTTTACTTTTGAAATGATCCAAGGCAATAGGAAGTATATGACAAAAAAACTTGTCATTTAATGGGAAATATCTTTCCTTTGATTTCTCCTGGAGGAAGAGAGCTCACAAATAATGAGAAATGGGTAAAGAGGAGCACAACCCCAGGCCAGACTGATGTTCTGCTTCTGGATGTGAAGGGCCCTGCTCACCTATGACAATGTGGTCCCAGCCTAAGGCAGAAAGCAGAACACCAGATGTATGTGGTTTGAGTCCCCCTCTCATCTCCAGCTAGGCTGCAGTCTGTCAAGACTCTGGGAAATACAGTATTCCCACAAATCCCAAGAAAAAAGCATTAGGCTGACTATGGGCAATGGCACCTGGCAGAGGCAAGCATGACAACATGCAATAGATTAATCCTCTTTCCATAAACTAGCAAAGACATGGGGAGGAAAAATTTTTATACTGAACTCAAGAAATCAACTGCCCGTGAAAGCTTCAGAAAAAAATCTTCATGCATATGGTTACCACTGGATGTAAACTCTCTGCTTGCTCTCCACTGCTTTGCAGGCATCTATGAATATGAAGTGACATTACCTCCAGCTAAGCCTCTCAGGCCCAAAAGCACATTGCTGTTCCCATCCTCAAGGACACACTACAGTGCAGAACTGATTCCCACGCTTATCTGTGTTTATCTGTGAAGCTTGTGCTGTTTTGTGGCTGCTTTCTCTAAGCTGGTTCTAGCAGTCACTCACCTCCACATCATCTCCACTGGATTTCAGCTTGAACCACTTCACCACACAGGTACGGCCGATATGGTCCCCAGACTGCACCACTCCATACAACCCGGGGTCCTGGGAGCTCTGAGCTTTGGGTCACAAGGGTGGGGGAGAGAACAGACAAATCAGGCAAAGGAGCACAGGCTTTGCTCAGTGACTGAGGCTCTCATGGCTGTTGCCTTCCATTTGTGAATGGCATGAGGAAAAACAGTTCTTCCTACACAGTCAAAATTGTTGCCAAACTAGATTGGTAGAGCTGGAGCTGATGGGTAACTTCAGTTTCCTCACACTATGTCCAACCCAGAAGACCCATCAGAGTATTACTCATTGGAAATGGCCACAAAAAACAGCCTCTGTTTTTGCTAAGCCAGCTTTCCTGCTCCCCAACCTGACAGTGTCTTCTGCTCCCCACTGTTGAGGGTCTACCCTTGCTAGAAAAGGAGTTGAGAGCCAGAATATGTCACCAGTATTTCATATCCAAAAGCTCCTAAGTCTCCTTGAACTTGTGATCTTCACTAGCATCAACAATTTGTTTGATGAAGAGAAGGGATTCAAGAAGGTGCCTCTGGATCCCAAAACTTCCCATGAAAAAAATGGGAGGGTCACGATAGACCAGCCACACAGAGAAAGCAGCCTAAAGTGAGCTGTTCATTTCTTCCCTCATTCTGTGAGAGAACTCAGAGCTGTTGGCACTTTCAAGGAAAAGGTGGGCCACCCCTGCTCTGCAGAAATACTGAAAATCCTAGCTTGGCTCCTTGCACTTATTCTTTCCACATCTTGCCTGCTGTCACAGTTCAACTCTGGTATGTAAATAAAGGCTCTCTCCTGCCATTCATGTTAAGTCAGCTGAATCACTGCCACCCCTCGTAGGTGCCCACCTCAAGTGAGCACTAACAGCTACTTAAAAAGGGTGACTGTACATGAGGGGAGCCAGACTGAACAATACTTTGCAATTAAAAGCATGTTTGTTCCCTGGGGAGCATTGTTTGTACTCTCAATACCTCTTTTGTCCACCACGAAATCGCCGGGGCAGAACTCGTTGTTGTCCAGATGATGGACCGGGATGAGCTCGTTGGAGCGGATGTTTGTCTCCACGGTGCCATCCTGCCACATCACGTCAGCTGAAGTCATCGTGGTCACCACTTCCACAGCAACCCTGGCAACACAGGAAGGCAACGAACTACCATAGGGAACGTGATGCTGCCAACATCAGGAATCGAGATGGATCTCAGCAACACAAAGGTACATGGATCAGCAAGTCAGGAAAACCCACCTAGGCCCTGTGGAAGCAGCTACACAGCAGGCTTTGTTTTGATGGGTTCTCAATCCCTGCAGATGTTACACTGCTGCAAGCCTATACTGAAGGAGGACTGACTTTTCGGGGAGCTGATGCTGAGCTCTCTTTTGTTCCTTGTGGAGCTAATTAGTATCTACCAGCACCCACTTTCTAGCCCTGGCAGAGGCACAACAGAACATTCAAATACTTTGAGAGTTAAGATCTTCTCCACTGGAGCACCTTCCAGCCTGGCAGCTCCCAGGAGTTTTTGAAGCTAGAAGAGCATGGGACTGGAAAGATAAAGCATCACAGCCCTTCCAGAGAGAACAAAAAAAGCAAAAAGAAAACAGGCAACACATTGAATATGAGAAAAGCAAAAGGATTTTGTTTAAAAAGAGAAAAAAGTGTCCTTCCCAGCTGTTCAAACACATATGTGTGTCTCTGCAGCTCAGAAATTAAACCCAAACATGCCACAATGGACCACATGCTGGTTTTCTGCTGAGGGGCTTCACAGGGATTCTTGAGGAGGTAAAGTGCTTGGGACAGGAGGGACAGAGCTGCAGCCTAGCTGGACAGACTCTTCTCATGAGCCCTCTGCTATTTTCATCTCTCCTACAGCACAGAACAAACCAAATCCCATGCTGACTTTAAATCTTGCCTTTATTTTGCTGGTCAGGTTTTCCAGAATAACACAAATGCTGGATTTATGTTGGTTTCAAGTCAAACCGTAAAGACGACACAATAGGCACACAGCTGTTTGCTCCCAGCCCTGTTTTTATGAATGTCAGAGAAATATTTTCAAGTGTAAATATGAAGTTTCTAGTAGGGCCAGCACTCAACAGCAGGAACTATCAGAGAAGGGTCTGTAACAGGCCAAGTGTGGTGGGTGATATGCAAGCAACATGGTTCCTTGCGGGATACAGCAGCTGAGGATGGGAGTGGAAAGGAAGGCTAAGCAAGAAAACGACACAGTCCTGTCTGCAGCACAGTGTATGTGGCTTCAAACAAAAAAATCATGGCTTGACATTAATGAAAATCCCTGTATGTCCTCACTAAAAGATATCCAGCGGTCCGTGCACTGCCCGGAGAGCTGCAGCAGGTCACTCAATGATGGCAAAGCCACATGCTGAGCTGGCCCCTGCAGTCAGAGCTCCAGGAGCTGACACATCAGATCTGGTGACTAACTGCAGGCAGCCCATCCACCCTGCATTTCTCAGCAGTGCCTGGCAGCACATCTCCGATGGCCTCACCAGCCTCATCGGAATATTCAAACAGCAACGACCCCTCACACTGAGCTGTGACCAGCTGCCACATGTGCCCTTGAAAGTGTCAGCTGGAGGCTCACTGTGTTGAAAAGCCTCTATTTCTTACTCTGTGACATGGCCATCTCTGCATTTCCTTATAGGGAGCTGCCCAGATCCAGCAGAGGAATCTCTTGGTGGTGCCACAGGGATTTCTCCTCACTGCCTGAATGGTGCAGAGAACCACCAGGTTCTCCAGCTAAGCTCTCCTTAGCAAAACCTTCAGTAAAACAGAGACACTCAGTGGGCGAGTAAGATGCTAAAAGTGAACCAAGAATCCATTCCCAGAACTCTGTCACATGCTCCCATTTTTTAATTTCACTGGAATACTGCTCTGCTGAGCTTTGTGACCTTCACACACTTAATTTCTCCAAGGCCCACAAGGACTCAAGGAACAGCTCTCCTTGCATACAGGCAAAGCTAAAATACCTACACAAAATGTGAATGAAGTTCATGGCATTCTCAAACTACTGGATCCCTTCAATACTCAAAAGTCACTTTCCTGGGAGAATTCTCACGTGTTCTCTTGCACCAGCTCATTTCTGATGCAGGATCCTTACACAGCTACGTAGCTCAGGGAAGCAGCAGACAGGCAGTCCAGTTGTCAGATGTCTTTGCATCCCATGAAAACAGTTACCTTAAGTCAGGTAAAAGGCAAAAGCTGCTGAGATACAGCTTTATCTAGAAACGGGCATATGTACACAATGCTCCCACCTGCAAGCTACTGAAATCCCTCCAAGGCTCTCAAGAAGCGAGTGCACTTAGTTCACTAAAAAGCAGCCAATATTGAAAGTATACTGGTGGCAAAAGCTGCAGATCTCCATGCAGAGGAGGGTAAGGATATCAGAGACAACCACAGTGCACCTCCCTGCCAGCCCAGATCTCTGTACTGCTCTGGAGACAGCTCTCTAGGATGAGCTGTCCATTCCTAACACGGTCTATCCTCAGCCTCTCTGCAGAAGCTGCCAATAAGGTAACCAATTAGTGTCATATTTAAGCTATATGATCTTTATTCACCTCTTTCCCTGCACACAGCCCAGCACAGCACAGATATGCTGTGGATGCCCCGAGGCACAGCTGAAATAGAATAGCATCAGTGTCACGTCACGTGGCCCCCGTTTCATCAGGAGCTGGACTGAGACCAAGCTGAGTCCACACAGGCCACTGCACAGTCATCACAAGATAATTGCTGGTGGTTACTACCAAGTGCTGTCCTAACTCATCCTCCACCTCCATGAGGTGGTGTTTTACACCTGAGAACTTTGATAAGGGAGATTTTGGCGATTATACGCGCGTTTGGAAATCCAACTCACCTGTCTCCTGGCTTAAACTCTCGTGAAACCTTGGTCTTCTTCTTCTTGTGCTTCCTCTTCAGGTTTTTGATGGAAAGGGGGATGCTTTTCTTGCGGCAAGTGCCGCTGCCACTCTGGGACGAGGCAGTGGAACTCGCAGAGGAGGTGACAGAGCTCGTGTCATCAGTGTCATCAGCTGCCTCATCGTCAGCATCCTGCTCCATGGACTGAAGCCGGTAGTCGGACAAGCCTTCATCCTTCAGCAGAAAGGGAGGCTGCTGCTGTCGTGCTGCTCCCCCTTTCTCCTTCCCCGTTTCTTCAGGCTGCTCCTCCTTTCCCTCCCCAGGACTCGGTGCATTGTTGGAAGAGTCATCCAGCTCACATTTTGATTCAGGCTTAAGCTCTTCTGATTTCTGGTCAGCAGCTGCAGAAGATTCTTTGTCAGGGGTTTCAGTGGTGCCCTGAGACTCCGGGGAACATGACATGATCTTCACTATCTGCTTCTTCAGCAGCCGCCTCACCTGGAGAAGGCAGATGTGGGTCAGAGCTGTGCCTGGACACTCAGCAAACTGCCAGCCAGCCTGGGGAGTGCTCAGCTTTGTGCAAAGCAGCACCCACGGGCCTCTGCACATTTCACCTGCACCACAGTACTCTGCAAACCAGCATCTCACCACTGCTCTGCTCTGAAGCAGCACTCACTAGTCCAAGGAAAGTGAACTTTGCTCATTAAGGTCATTTTAAGCATGTTTTGAATTTTTTTGTTATGGAAGGTCACAAGAGGATGCACAAGTTAATCTGTGTAACAAACACAGCTAGGCAGGGAGGTCACCATCCATACTGATGATATCCTGTTGTTCTAGGAACACCATGGCTCTGCAGCCAGCATGTACAAACCAGAGCATGACTCACTTGGCAGAGCAAGCAAAGGCAACTTTCTTGTCTCACTGTACCAAGGATTTAACTGAACAGTTCAGCTCCATGAGAAACCTGAGGTCAGGCTAAATGAAAACAATATGTGTTTAAGTCTGGGCTGTCAGGGCACACCTTGACCCCTTCGAGGTGACACCTCTGTGCACAAGGTCCTGTTAGTGTTCCCTCACTGTGTTAGCTGCATGCTTTACCCAGTGCAGTCAGACCGCTCCGCAAGGTGACTTCCCTGCTGGCAACAACAAGCCATTACTCTTTACAACCATTTCAGGAGTCACATTTCAGACCACATGACTACCAGGAAGATCTCTGCTTTAAAAGCCACAGTGACCAGAAATGCTTAGAGAAGTCAACGCCTCCCCTCCACCCCTCAACTCACCTTTTTGGCAACTGATCCTTCACCCAGGACACAGTTCCTCTCAGGGCATTCACAGGTGATTTTTGCAGGTTCCACTTTGTCTGGGAACACATAGAGGCACCTTTCCCCAAGCTGCCTTTGGGCATGGTCAAAGCACCCCAGACGCTTTACCCTGGCAAAACAGAAGGACAGCCATGAACATGGAGCAAAACAGAACAGAAGCCAGCAGTGACCAGGGCCTTCACAAGGCTGGCGTGACCTCAGGCTGGCGGCGCTTCTTCTGAGGTGGCAGAACACCACACCAAATCATTTCCAGACACACAATTCTAAAGGAGCAGTGGGAATCTCACCAGGGACTGGGTGGGACACGAATCACTCCCCTCCTTCCAGCTCCCCATCCCAGAGAGAGCTGCCAAGAGACATTTGGGTTTTTTTTGCTGTAATTCGAGAGCTGCTCTCCTCCAGCTCAAGAGCTGCAGGCAGGACCCACTGCACTGTGCTACTGCTCCTCTGACCTCTCTTTTGAGCTTGTGCAGCTGATTCTGGCAGCTGCAGCCTGCAGAGGGCACCAGTTGCTGCTTCAGCACCAGCTCCACACCTGAGCTCCACACCTGAAACCCCGAGTTAGGAGATGCAGCCTGCTCCAGGCAGGAAGGAAAGAACAGACACCACTTTTCTCTATGCACTTGTCAGCTGGGGAGTACTTGGAGGGGATTGGTGGGGTGCTAACCTTCCTGTTGATAACTCAAAGTGTCCGCTACACTAATTTGGAAGTTGTTCTCTCACAGTTTTGAAGCTCT
This sequence comes from Platyrinchus mystaceus, assembly GCA_035041135.1. NCBI lineage: Eukaryota > Metazoa > Chordata > Aves > Passeriformes > Tyrannidae > Platyrinchus > Platyrinchus mystaceus. Next base: position 7,237,137 of record JAWWLV010000046.1, read on the forward strand.
GGAATATGCAGGCATACAACAAGGAGAAAAACTTGCTGGAAACAGCAGCATTGTGTCTGATCTGTTGGTAGGCATATCACCCTTACTCTGTGCAGGTCCTGTGTGCTGGGAGTGGAAAGGGGTTTTCAAGGGAATCTCACCTGGACAGCTTATCCTGGCTGATTATGGAAGGAGGAGGGCTCACACTGTCAGTACCTCCAGGACAGAAGCTTTTAGTGATCCAAGTGACCTTTAGCTCTACCACCTGTACCTACAGTGCAAAGACAGAAATGGCAATTTCATTTTTCAGAGGCTCTCTTAGACCAGTGTCTCAGATCTGAATGCTTACACACAGGAAAGCACCAAACCTGCTTTTTTCATTTAAGATGGCCAAGTGCAGTTCCACCACATCCAGGATCACTACAGTGCTCCCACAGCATGAAACACGAGAGCTTCTACAGCTTTTAACTCCAAGAAAAGGCTTGGGAAGGAAGTTAGAGTACATACAAATCACTAGTCCAATGTCACAAAGAGGCATGCTAATGGACTTGGAGCTGCTCCCTCTTTCAGCAGAGAGTCAGCAATATTTCTCCCTTTTTGGACAGCATGCAACACTAAGTTTCAATAGAAGATGTGCCCCTGCTACCCTAATGATCAGCAGTACTGGCCTCCAAGTGCACTGGCACACGGTCACCTTACAGGGAGCCGGCAGGGACCCTGAGTAGGAAAAGCCAAACCACACTCAGAAGTCCTGTCAGTCCATAGTGAGAAATTTGTCACCTCAGGACACCACAGCCACAGTGCACTTGCTCCTGGGAGGTTACCATGGCAAGCTGACTCTGCTCCAAACAGCCAGCCAGGACCACGCTGTGCAGAAGGTGGACATGTGTCAGGCTGTCAGTCCTTACCTCTTCCACCACCACTCTGAACTTGCTCTTTGTGCTCAGAACAGGCTTCACACCCGAGAGCCACTGAACGCTGGAGAAGACTTTGGAAGGCCCGATGAGGACTTGCCCAGGATAAAAGCCATACGAATCATCAAAGAAGAGACCCTGTGGGGGAAAGGGAGGAGGAAAAAACAGCATAAAGAACTCTAATTTAAGATTCCAGCATTTCTCTCCTTTGCAATCAGTGAGGTTAATCATAAAGGTAAAGTCTGCAAGATGCCCATCTCCTAAAGCTCGTTCTCTCCTGAAGTCAGCCCAGCAGTTCCTATAGCAACTCACTCTGTCACACATCCAAATGGGACTATGACTTAATGTGGGAGAAGCAAAGGTACTTTCAAGAAACAAAAGATGCATATTTCCACACAAATGCCCTCAGTAATAAGGTAGCCAAGGTAGGCTGAGTCCTGGGCAAGGACATCCATCTCTTTTCCATGCTCTAATTCAAGCACCTACAGCTTTCAGAGCCAGAGGATGTTTGCCTTCACTCCTCTGCTTGTCAAATTAAGTGTGTAAGTATTATTCCTGTCTTAGGTGGATTAGTTAATATGACAAGTTCTTTGAAAACAAAACAGGACAGTAAACACAACAATTGCTTTTCTAGAGCTCCTTCCCACTGCTATTTAGAGTGTGGGGGCGGACAGAGCAGTTTATGGTAGATAAAATACTGAATACAAAACTGTATGAAGTCTTGTAATTTGTCAGAAAGGATAAGAGCAGTGTGACAAGATCTAAGTCAGGGAAGTATCTAACACAAAGCAATTCTGAGCATGGGATCAAGAGTAACACTGGAGACAACCCACGTTTCAGGCCAAACCATGAGTCCCCAGAGGACTATGTACATTTTAAAGGCAGCCTGACTCGAAACAAGCCATCTCAAAATTGGGTAACCAGAAGCTGAATGTTGCTATAACACCTATTTAGCAAGCAGAAAACATACTGCACAACCCAAAGTAGCAGAGATGAAGGTGCTGGAGAATATCGAGTGACAGACCACTCCTTTTCTGTACAGAATGAGAAAAACCACAACAGCACATCCTATTGAACTGATATTCCATTTACTGTTCAAGAAACAGGCATCAGATTTTAGCAGAAATGCAATTTTAGATCAAAGGGATCTTTGCTTTGAAGGCTGGGAAGGATAAGAGCTGACTGCACTGTTAGTTCCTAAGAATTATACACCATCCTCTGTCAACTCCCACTTAACACTGCTCCCAACACAGCCAGGCCCTACTGATGTCCTTTGGAAGGACAAGCAAGCTGTCCTCAGCCTTAGAAGGTGAGAGAGGTTAGATCCCATCACACAGCAAACTATGTTTTATCGAAAAGCCAGCAAAACCTTCCCTGCCATGTGATTTGGAAAATGCCAGTATGGTGGCAGGTCTCCATTCAGAGAATGCCATGGACTACAACAGACAGTATTTTATGTGACCTGGGAACACATCTGTTAAACAAAATGCCTTTTTCCAGAAGAGGAACAGTTTTGAAAGCAGGAAATGGAGTAAGAGCCTTTTGAAGTATGTGCAGATAGAACAAGCAGTGAGTGAACTACCTTGACAGCAACAACCTGACAGCATGTTATACAAGTTTGTTACAAAGGAAACAGTTGGATATATTAATTGTAATACCCCCTCAAAACCTGCTCATTACTAACATTACCTTTAAACTATATCCTGTTACTCTTACTTCAAGTGAAGATTGAGTGAAGCTTTTTTCTTGCTTAATTCTTAGGATTAGTAAGTGCCTATGAATTTTGCCTCCTCCCTCCCCCCTGCACAAGAAGTTTAGAAGACAAAGTTGATCAAGAAGACTCTCAGGAGAGCCAGGAGCTCACCGAGTCACTGACGTGAGGACAAACGTCATACAGCTTGGCTCCATCTTCTGTGCTCATGGAACACCTGGGAAGCAGACAAGAGACAAACAGTCACATTTCCAGAGCCATCCTCCTCTAAAGCAAACAGCACCCAAGGATCTGCCACTGCCTGAGCAAGTCTGCCCATACAGCCAGTGGTGTATCACTAAGCTTTTATGGTCCAGAGCAGAAACTGGTTATAGACAAACTATAAAAGCACTAAAGGTACCTAAAGGTCCCATTTGGCATGTAAAAAACCCCAAACTAATGACAGGCAGGATGCTGGCAAGATCTGAATGCTGCACATTTGTTAGTCACATCACGCTGGAACCTAAAGGCAATTTGGGTATACTTGCTTTGGTAATAGCTTCATTTCCAGAGTGAGTTCTGGTGGGATTTCAAATGTTTCATTTTACATAGCTATGCAGGAGCTGGTAACACATTCCAAGCAAGGTTTTAAACTGCCCCAGTAACTGCAGGCATTACAGACAGAGACGTGTGGCTATTTTTCACTCCCAGTTTAACACACGCGTAAGAGCCTTCCAGCCTGGGTTAACTGAGCACTAAAACAATCAAACCCACAGATGCATCCACCAATCATCTGCTAAAGCTCTTGCATTACTCACTTCTCTTAGAGCTGCCTGCAGGACTGTGGATTTGATTGCTGTTTTTTAAACATCAATGTCAACACTCAATTTACAAGACAGATGGGTTATTCCCCAGCTGCCAGGCCCATACGCCTCTTGGCCCTCCACTGGGTCCTTCCTCCCCTTCCATCAATAAAAAAGTTTGTTGGACAAAACAGGCCTCACTAACAGAGTGAATGTAGTGAATTCCTAAGGGTTAGCACACAAGGAACTGTCCAACATGCAGAAGGAACAGTATTTGGATCCTTCTGCTGGTTATGCAGAAATAAGTTTACCAGATATTTCTTTCAACATCTCTGGTTAAATCTCTCTCTTGAGATATGAATTTGGATTATGTTTTCATTGAAAAAAAAATCCTAATACAATTGCAAATAACAGTGAAAAAGCAAAGCTGTTCAAGCTCGGGCTGGTTTTTCATCTTTGATTAAAAACCACCAGTCTGCAAGTTTCCACACTTTCACAGATCCTTTTTTAAGGTAAGAATTCTCTCTGCATCTCAGTGAAATTATGCTCTCCTACTGAAAGAAGGTCTGGAATAACCATTCATCTTAAGTGACTACTTTTGCAGAGGAAAAGCACAGTTTAAAAACCAATGTGGTTTATTTCTGGAGCACTGATCTGCTGAATTGAACAAAATTGTTCAATCAAAACCTTTCAGAGAACACCATTTATGGAGGGTGACCAGCGAATCTCTACATCCAAAGACTATGCAAAGAGGTAAGTTATCAGCATGTGAATAAAGCCCAAGCTGTTTCTAGATCTCATAAAATAGATCAGGATTGTGAAAGCCAGGGGGACAGTCTTCCACAGAAATGAGAGAAGTACCTGGCTCCATTGGACAGCTTGAGGATGACCTGGTTCTTCAAATCATAGACCTTGCCCAGCCAGCAGTCATAGGCTATGTAGTCACCATACATGAAAGGCTGGGATGAAAACAGGAAACAAAACCCTATAAATATCAACCCTTGTACTTGGAGCTAATTTTTATCACTGAGACTAATTTTCCATCCCAGAGGAGCTCATATCCCATTGTCTTCCCACAGGCTGTGTGAATTGAGAAGGGTTGTGACACTCCTGCTCTTCACTCCCAAATTACCTTTATCTCAGAGGAAAAAGAATGAGGAAATCCTATCTCATCTGGTCTCTGGAAATCACCTACCCACTCAAGAGAGAACCAGATATGCCTGAGACTGTTCCAGCTCAACAGAAAGACGCTGGACTCATCTCAGCACTTTTACAGCCTGTTTAAGCAGTAATGATGCTGCAACTCAGCAGCTCTGGGCCACTGCCACGGGGTGCCCCAGTCAGGCTGCCCCACCAGCCCATCTCAGCACAGAAGTTCTCACACAGTTTAATGCCCATCTAGCCCTTCAACACAATTTGGTCTCAGCAATGTCATCAGAAACACAGAACAGATGGGGAGATGAGGAGATGCTGCACCATCTTCTTCCAGGGAGGATGCTTGCAGCAAATTTAAAATAAAACCAAACTGCAGATGCATCTTGCACAATATGGATGCTTTGCCTTCAAGAATGACTTCAAGTACAGCAGCATCCCTCCAAATCACCCAGACCTGGCTCCCACATGTACTTTGGCTGTGTTCTCACCCAGATATGTTGCAGGTCTTTGCTGTTGACAGGGTAAAGGATGCAGTTGGTTCCTACCAGCTTCACAGCACACTCTATGTTGACATCAATTACAGTTCCACACTGACTGTCCTGAAAACACAGAAGAGAAAAAGGGTTTATCACCAAGGGGAGGTCCTACATACACAGGTACATGTATAAGTCATAAATGCAGAGACAAGTAAATTTTAAGGCTAAACCCCCTCTTTACCCTTCAGGCCCTTGTTCTGCAGGGGCATTTCACACGACACTGAGACAGCTCTGAAGGTGAGTTCACTGTTATAGATCTGTACTGTTTTATTCTCAATCAGAATCTGCAATGGCTGCCAAAGCACAGACACTCCTGTATCTGGTCAAATAAGACCACATTATGTCAGGTGATGGGTATTTACTGCCTTTAAAATCTGCCTGGTTCTTTGGTGTGTTCAACTGAGCGGATCTCTGCAGCTCCACAGGACCATCCTGCAAGTACTGCCTTCAGTCAGCAAAGGCAGTGGTAGGTCAGGAACAAAAAAGAAATTTTTGAAAGCTGTTGTGACTTTATCTCACATAATTTTGAAGGAGGTTAAAAACAGTCTTCATTTTCTGCCATACTGGAAAAAATATAAATCTAGCACCTTTAGTGAGATTTCAAGGTTTCCAGACAGATAATTTACAGTTGGTCCAATTAAGAGATGGTCTGTCATTATCTCCCTCACTTTTTAACAAAGTTTTAATCTTTTTTGTCCCCAGGAAAATAAAGCATGCTGTCAGGAGCCTTCTGGGGATAGCTTGGCAGGGAGCACACAATGTGAACATTGCTCACATATGGTGGGGGCCTGCAAGGAAGGGCTGTTAACCCAAACACTCACACACAGCAGCTGCCCCGGCCTCCTGACAGCTGGGACAATCGATATTCTTATTTATTAAAGACCACAAGTTCATTATAAAAGCTGACTGAGGGCCAGCATGACAAATGCCCTGGGATCAGCAACTTCTGAAGCTGTCCTTATCCCAAACATCAAGGTCTCTGCTCCAGCAGGACTTGGGCACAACACCCAAAGGGCTTATACCCTGTGAGAAGTGGATTTGTTTGCTCAGCCCACTTATAAACATGTTGCTCTTTGTACCACATGAAATGTTTACTCAAGGCTTTCACTCAGAGCCCTGGGCAGCCCTTGTGGGAGTTCAGGAGTTTGCTGGTGCTCAACTCACGTCTCATCTTGAGGACTGGTAGAGCAAAGACACCCCATGGCCCAGGATAATTCCTGGACAGATTGCTCAGCCCTTTTGGCTGGCTGGCTTTCCACCTGCCTGCTGTGAGTCCTCTCCTCACATCACACCAGCCCTGTGCTCCACAGTCCCCTGGCTCCTGAGGCAGCAGCAATGAGGAGAGTGGGAACTGCCCCACACAGAGCCCATCCAGAGCTGTGCCAGCACAGCCAGGAGGGCTGGGAGAGCCAGGCTGGCAGACCCCAAAGCAGTAGGGGCTCACTCCCTCCAGCTGCTCCACATTTCTGTCCAGAAAGGTTGGGAAGTAAAGGGAGCCTTTCTCAGCTCCAGCTCCATAATGACAGGCCATAGCTAAGGCTAAGGTAGCCTCCTGCCACCACAGGCTGCCAGGGAAGGGCCCTGCAGAGCTGTAACATAACTTTCACCTGAAAAGGATTGGCCAGAACTACCTCAGATTCACAACAGCTGCTGCCAGCACGATTTGAGCTGTAGGATGAGTGAGGCCTGTTCAGAAGTGGCACCTGCTCAACAAACCCACAGCTTCTGCAGGCTACAGCATAGCCTTTCCTCCAGATTAAGCTAAATTAAGTATGCCCAGTCCACCCTCCGCTGGTGCTTTTACAGTTCAGGCCCTGTGTTTTAGATTGCTCAGTAGTCAGAACTAAAAAAACCCTCAAGAAACCAATTTTTTGCCCTAACACAGCACATTTCAGAATTATTTTTTCCTTTATCAGCAGCCAACATGACAGCAGCTCTGAGACATGCTACAATCCAACACCTGTGCTGTTTGTAGATCATCTCTCTCAGCCTAAACTCCCTCTTTTATGGCTGGTGAAAGAATAACATACAATAAAACCAGGACTGATGTACACCAACCCCCTCTGCCCATTCTCTAAGTGAGCTTCCCCCCATGGAGAAGACACCTGTACAACTCTAAAGTTGGCTTCCCACCTAACACAGTTGGGTGTTATTAATTACAGGCAACAGCACCAGGTTTAGCTCAGCCTGCTTCTCCTTCCAGTTGTAAAATGCTTGAGCAAGGGTGGAGCCCTGTCCATGGTTAAGAAAGCAGAGATCAATGCGTGAGCAGCCCCTGGAGCTACAGGGCTGTTGAGTCACAGCTCTCCTCCTTCACCTGCCACTGAATCTGCCTTTATTATGAGTTTATTTATTTCACTGTCACATGAAACTTTAGCCTGTGACAGGGGAGGCAGATTTGCAGGCTGAGGGGTTCTGCTGAATCACTCTGGGATTATAGCAGTGCTCAGCAATGCAGTCCCGGAGAGAGACGCCACCAACTCATCTCATCCTTCGGTCCACAGCCGGGGCACAGCTCTGCACCAGCCTGCTCAAACACACCCACCCTTTCACTAGAGGATCCCACTAAAGGAGGGGCCAAATGAAACCAGCTGACATTTCACAGTTCTGTTACAAAAATCAATTTCTATCAACCCTGAGAGCAGAACTGGAAAAGGGAGGTGACTGAACTGCATTAGGAGAGCTGATGGGTTCACTCACTCCAGAATTAAGTGCATTCCCCAGACCTTCTTCCTGCTTCTCCTGGTACCCTGACAGCATGTACCACACTGGGGCTACTGAGTATTTAAGCAGTGAATGGATTCCTTCCCCATCAGAGACAAGGCCTTAAGGCAGACTAGAATCCCAAAGAGCAGCACCTCTGCAAGCACAGGCTTCAGTCCCACATCCACCTCCCATCCTTCTACTCTTTCCCTCAGTACTCTCTTTTCTAATAAGAGGATCTTCACCCTCATTCCTTCATTTAAAAAGGACAGCATAGCACAGCACCCTTTGAGGCAACAAAATCCAGGTGTCTGACAGATTACAGACCTACTTCTACTCTTTCCCCCAAATTAGCTATAACCTGGAAAAATGAACATCACCACTTTTACTGCTTCTCATTCAGCTGGATTAGACTTAGAGGCCCAAGTGCATTCAGTGAAAATGATCTCATTTTATGCATTTCCCCCTGAAGCAGTCTTTCCCCACACAGTGCTCGATGAGAAGCACATGAATTTGAGTCAGCTCTCCTCTCTTGAGGAACAGAGGATTTCGAGTCCTTCCCGTTCAAGGTTAAAAACAAGCCCTAAGAGAGTGTGTTGAATACAGAATAAGTTCCACATTGTGCATTTGCCAGGTCAACTGGTGCAGGGCAACCATCCCACATCCTGAATTTGGCAGGCTGACACTCGCAGGTTTTCTATTTTAAATGCTCCTGTAATTTTTGGCATATATCCGGTTAGCAAGCAAAGGATTTCTTTGGGATAAAAGGGGTTTACTGTTTAATTTACCACTGACATTTAAAACATTTGAGGGGAAGATGAAGTACAAGGCATCTTCAGATTTGTTATGCTTTTTAACAGAGGGAAGAAGTTGAGTTATAATCTCACTGTTCCGTCAATTAAAAAAATGAAGTTATAGGCCAGTGGTACAAATTAATTACAATTTAAATTTAATTACAATTTAAACATGCAAACAGACAATAAATGAGTGTGCAAGACACCTGCTGGGTATGTATCTACCAAAACACATGCAGCAAGCCAGGGGAGCCAATTTCTGCTCAAATGAGTATGGAAATTGCAAACAAAAGCAGCACATCCATGTTTGCCAAGAGGAGAACAACCTGCTGTCCTGAAAGCTTAAAATGACTTTAAGAAGCACTGGAGAACAAACAGTTGAGAGACAGGACTCAAAGCATCCTTCTGAGCGAGAAGAATATACTGCAGGCTCCAGCTGTGCCAGGTACAACAGTGTGAACAGCTGATATTTCCATTTTCTACCTGTTTGTTGTTTTGGATTGAAAAGCTGCAGTTTTAGTAAGGTATATCCACTCCAAATTTCCATTTCAAACAACCATTAAGTTTCCTAAGGAAATATTTTGTTTCAAAAAGTTTCAAATTACCCTTTAAGTTCTTCCTTCCCTTTTTTTTTTTTTACTCTCTGAAATATTCTGTAAAAAAGGGGTGGGTTTATTTTTATTAATTGAGGAAAAAAGGCTTTAATTAAGAAAAAAAACCAAGCCACCCAAGTTCAGAGAAGGGCCTTCCCCATCCCTGCACCAGGCTGCACACCATGTGGTGCCACTGCAGCAGTTAGTGGCCAGCTGCCTCCTTCATCACAGCCTTGGTAGCCACATTGCTGGAAGCAAGTCAAGAGAAGAGAGGCAAGCACATGGCAGCCCATATGGCTCGGGGTTATAGGTTAGCTGGGAGCCTCAGCAAGAAACTGCCAACCCAGCTCAGCCCCTAAAGACAGCACATCCCATCTGATAATCAGTGCTCAACAACCTCCCCGGTATTTCCTACACAAAACCCAAATCCACACGTCTCTGATAAGCACAACTGCTGTACAACTAGAACAGTGATCGGGACATAGAATAATATCCATAAAGAGGAAAGGGAACAATTATCAGCTGCTGATTAAGGACCAGCTTGCTTTCTGTCAACCCAGCTGCGTTGGATGCTCCCAGCAGCATTGGGATTTGCTGTATTTCTGGGAGAAACTGGACAAAATGCTGCTCCCTGTAAATTGAGAGGTTTCTCTGAAAATATTCCCTCCAAATTCTCTACCAGAGAACACCAAAAGGCAAAGGCAAGCAGTGGTACTGAGATTTGCCTCCACTCCAGCCTGCCTGTTAGTGTGGGAGAGCAGGTCCACAGACCCCACATCTCAGAGTGGACTAATTTAAAACTTTAAGGATGGCAGGATGATCAGGCTTCTTGTCTCATTCCCTGACCATTACCAGGCTTGCTTGCCCAGGAGACTTTGCAGCAGCAGAAAGGCAGCCTTAGCAGCATTTCATTTTCACTGGATGCAGCTAGGTCTATCCAACACTCTAAAAATAGAACATGCTCAAAGCATTACTGTTCAGCTCCATTCAGGCAATTTGGCAAGTCCTAGAAATCCATGCAACAGTATCACAGTCAGAAAGGGGCAAAGGAAAAAAGCACTTACGCTGGAGCTCATGTGTCTGACCACATCTCGAGGGACCACGGAGCGATCTTCAAGCTTCAGCTAAAGGGAGAGGGAGAGAGAGAGGAGAGAGAGAGACTGACTTTAGTGACCCCAGATGATTCTTAGTCAGAAATAACACGACAATATACAAATAACGTGACAAATACAAATGCACAGTATCCCAACCCTCCAGACCAAGGAGGTTTTCAGCAGAGAATGCCAAGGCACTTCCACACACAGAGTTAACTCCCTTGGCACATTCACAAAATCCAGTTGACAGATTTGAAATACAGCAACCAGGTGATCCATCCACGACTGTGCTCTAAGTCAGCAGATACCTAAAAAGGGTGCAGACATTGACTCATTCTTCACCTCAATTCTCCCTCTCCCCTCTTCCTCCATCAGCACCACGCATTATTTCCTACCCACATCCCGTCTATGTACTAGAGAAGACAGAAGACACATGAAGCAGCACAACACACCACAGTTCTGCCTCACCTCACACGCTTTTCACCCAAGATACCCCCAAATATCTGTGGAAATCCTGTCTGGCCTGGAACATTTTAAGCAAGGTAAGATACTGTACAGTGAGAAGTCTTAGCTGGCAGGGGAATAGGTGACAAATTCACTGCAGCAAGCACTTGCCTTGAAAAAAATAAGGAAAAGAAATGGCTGCTGCTGCACTTAAAAGCTCTGGGGTGCATGCAGGTAACACAAAACATCAATAAGAGCACAGATAAAGTCAAAGCACTGCTCATTCCAGCTCCTGTTAAAGCATTTGTTGGCAAAGAGCTCATGCTGGCAATAAAAGATGTGGCTGGACCATCCTTACATACTCTACATCAGCTCACGCAGAGCTGTGGGCACCAGGAGTCGTTACTGGAAAGGGAAGTATCACTTGATGAATCTCCAGTGATTAACCAAGTGATGTCCTTCCAAAAGTGGCCCTTCATCCAGCTATTTCAGCTATCTCAATGACTACTTGAAAGCTGTTTCATTACTGTTTTCAACAAGCTCAAAACTACAAACTGCAGTTGCAGTCCAACACACTACAAGAGGTATAACGTCCTCAAGGTACTGACAGGGAGGCCACAAGACTGAACTCCAATTTCAGGCTTGCTCAGCCTCCCAGCAACTCAGCTAAAATTTCCTTCTGTTGAACAGGGAGAAATCTCATCTGCATTTCAGTGGTCAGGATGATATTTTCATTGGTACCTCACTCTGAGCGAGCCCTGCAAACACACTGACTACAAACCACGTGCTTTGGGAAGCTCCATGAGAACTCAGCATCAGGGCACAGCCTCTTTCACATCTCACTTTCAGAGCCCACCTCCTCACTACTGCTGCATTTGTGGCTTTCCCTTGTTCATCCCCAGCCCTAAATCCACTGTGCTTTGTCAGCATTTCATCCTACCCCACTGCCTGGCTTACAGCCTGCTTTACTAAATTAGGCATAAATCTATAACCCAAGGACAGGATCCGGAATCAAACCAAAGTACCTGAATATTTATCATCTTCTTGACTGTGTGTTTCAGTAAGAGGGGAAGAGAGCCAGCCAGGCTTTTAGATCCAACTTCTGGAGTCAGAACCACACCAGAGTGGGAAACCTGAAGCCCACAGCCCATTTCCAGACTGCTGAAGTGATTTCATTGCCTCTCACATCCCACGGGGTACACAGACATCAATTTTTATACAGCTTTCTAAAATTATTTGTGAAAGTAAATACTCCACAGGCAGCCTCTTAACATCCAGAATCAGTCTGCAATATTCACATTGCAGTAAGTATTCAAGCCTGAGCAGCAGTTTGGGTGTTGTAAATGAAGTTCTCTCACTGCAGAGCTCCAAGTGTATGATGATACTTTTATTTCAACACGCATTAGGGCTTAAATTGATGCATTATGTTTTAACATATCACTGAGCCACAGTGCTCCATTCCCTATGATACAGCATCTGAAGAACCCAGACTATCAAGATGACCTGATGCTACCCAGCAGCAGCAATATCTGTGTTTTAGTCAACACTGGTAAATCAGAAGTTGTAAATGAGTAGCATTCCCATTTTGTGATGCTTCCTCAAGAATATAATCACACAAATACTTCCCAAGGCAAGGCATAAAACCTCCCCTGTATAGACTATATTTAACCTATTTTCAGTCTCTCTAAAGGCAGCACAACTATTTTCAGCTTCATGTGCCAGACCCACCTGCCTCAGTTACTAAGATAAGCAAGCCAAGGAGTAGGTAGAATGCCAGCATAAACAATAAATACTTCACAGGTCTGTCACTGAACAAAGACTGTCAAAATCCCCAAGAAACCCGACTAGAGGAAGCTGGAATGAACAACAGTTCAGTCATTAGTCCTCTCCTCTGTTAGATCCAGAGCAATTCAATCATTGATGGACAGACAAACCCCTCCCTCAGCAGTGAGGAACTCCATTGGAAAAGCACTTTTAAAACAGGTCCTCACAGCTCAGTTGCTGTATTTACCTCTATGGAAGCCAGGACTAACACAAGTGGTTTTATGCTTCACATGTCCCCCAGGAACAGCCCAAAAACTGAGAAACACAAGTTTCCCAGAGATGCCCTCAGGAGTCCTACACTCCTGTATGCCAAACTGGGCTCAGTACCCTCCTCAAATGCAGGATGCGTTTTGTGTTTAAGTTCACTATTATCTATGTTAAATAAGATAAACCAAAGACATTCATTACTGCACACACATTTCACCCAGGTGAAGAGGGATGACACACACCCACACAAGCTGGGGTCAGTTCTGTTCCTTAGTGCCTCAGCTACAGAAAATAGAGGCAGAATAGCTCTGGCCCCTGATTATTTCCTCCCTAATTCAGATGTTCTCTTGGTGCTCAGCACTGAATCAGTGCCTGAGCTCCGCAGCAAATCTACTCATCAAAAGCCGCAATCTGGAAAACATCTGATACTTCACCAGCATTGATGATGCTCTCAAACCACACACAGCAGGAGGGGTACACAAATTCTGATTTTTTGCATAGAGAACAAGCACCAACAGGAGCTTCTAAGCTGTTGTTCTAAGCTTCTATGTCCCCTTCTAAGCTGAGTCATCTCACCTCAAATTAATGAGAGCCATCACGGCTCACACCTGGAACTGGGCAGACTGGGAGAGGACAGACATTTCTGCTGAGCATTAACTCAGGAAGTCTTGGGAACTTTCTGCTTCAAACCATTTGCCTAATTTCTTATCACCAACTTGTCATCTGAAGCAAAACCTTTGTGTGTTGGGTTTTTTGTTTCTTTAAATTAACAGCAGAAGTTGGGAGGTATGTCTGTGACAGAAGACTGGATCCTCGCTTTAACAAACAATTTGGCAGTGAGGTGAAAACATCCCTGGGCAGGGGTGGACTAAACTCCCCCTGTAACTCTCTGGGTTTAACCCGTGAACTCCATAAAACAAATGGAAGACACAAAGCAAATTTTCGTCTCCAGCAACCAGTGTCACCATCCACCTGGATGTTTTATCCACACTCCTGCCTACTGCCAGCACATCCCTTCCTTTCCTATTCCCACACAGTGTCTTTTCTGCATGGGCCAGAAGTCTTGACATTTTACTCCAGGAGAAATAAAAAGGTAATTCTGCCTGCAATCAACATTTTGGTTTTGCTCCAAGTAGGCAATGTTGTCACAGGAGGTAATTATGGACAAGCCATCCCCTGCTCCAAACATCCCAAGAACAGAAGGCAGGGACACGTTTAAACACAGAAGGGAACCCCAGTGCATTGACACACTGTTGGTTGTTCAGTCTCAAATATGCCAGGACACACTTTGTGCACAGGCTCCCTCACCTGCCTTCAGAGGAGCTGACTATTCTGTGTTACAGGTTCAACCCACACCAGGAAGGACAGGAGACCTTGGCACTGGGACTCATCACCACCCAAGGCTGAACTTCAGATCACAGTTCCTCATCTTCAACTCCCACCTACACATGGATTTGGAAGCACTCCTTTCACCTGGATTAGCCATGGTTTGTTTTACAGCTGCATTTCTGCTCAGCTGCCCACCAATAGAGTCCACCTTGGCTCTGGAACAGGACACCTGATCCAGTATCAAACTTGCCAATGGCAACTCAAATTGTTAAAGTTCACACTCGGTCAGTGCTGTCTCAGATGTCTGGGGCACAAGTGCTATATGAGGAGCAGCTGAGGGAGCTGGGGAGGCTCAGGGGCGACCTTATCCCTCTCAACTATCTGAAAGGAGTTTGTAACAACGGGGGTCAGTCTCTTCTCCCAAGCAACAACTGGCAGAACAAGAGGAAACGGCCTCACATAGTGCCAGAGGGTTAGATTAGGTATTGGGAAAAAATTCTTCACCAAAAGGGCTGTCAAGCACTGAACGGGCTGCCTGGGGCAGTGGTAGAGTCACCATCCCTGGAGAGGGTTAAAAGGTGTGCAGATGTGGCACTTAACTTGACTTTGACCTGCACAGAGCTGACACCACTATTCAGTTCGGGCTACTTGTCCATCCTGCATGTCCCAGCACTCCCCTCATACTTATCTTGTGTAACTGATCTAATTTAAACCACTATTCCCAGGCTCTGCTCCTACATTTAGTAAGCAAAAAAGTAAAAAAGAAGAAATTACTTGCTATAAGTGTTGTTTTGTAATAGGGATGGTGAGTTCTCATCTAAAATGCCTTTTGGATGTATTACTATTCTGTGGCCTCTTTTTTAGTCAAGCCAAGGTTTTATACACAGAAAACATGTCACACTCATCTTTTTGTGACAATGGACAAATATTGTGATGGAGGAGACATGAACCAGATATCCCTTTTCTGTCCAACATTAACAGTTAGGATTTTAGACTCTCACATATTGTGGGTTTTTTTGAAAGTGCTCCTGGCAAGCTAATGTCTTACTCTGTTCTGGAATTAAAACTTGATATCCTCCCTGGGACATCCCTCCAGATCATCAACTCTGACTGCCAGAGTCCTACAATCCCCACATTAGTGTTTTTGTTTTGAAGGGACAGCACCTCCGTGGTAGCTTGGAAGTTGCCATGGAAACTTGTAACATCAGTGCTCACAAGATAAAGAAAAATCACAGTTGAGAACAAACCACAGGGAAAGCAGCTACTGCAGCAACAGATTAACAAGGCATTGCAGAGCTCTCCAAAGTCCAGGACATGTATCATAACCAGTTAAATCTAAATCCAAGGGCCTGGTGCTGGGAAAAGATACCACCTTGTTTAATTCAGCTGCCAGACAGGCTCCTATAGGCATTTTGAGCTGAGCAGCCACCTGAAGCAGGACATGACGTGCCATATTTCCCATCCTGGTTTCTAAACCTGACAGCAATTGGGTCCTTCTCTGCAATGGTGAAGCTGTGACTTGGAAAACTACACCAGACAGCAGTGGTCTGTGACTGGGATCACTGCAGGGCTCTTACTGGGGGTTAAGGGAAACTTCCTCACTACGTGCAGCAGCTCCTGGACACCACCAGCTCCAGTCCCAGGCACTAAGAGAAAACGAAGCAGCTCCACAGCAGCCGTGGGACGGATGCTCTTGCAAGAGGACAGGAGGGAGCACAGCTGGCAGCAGCCAACCCAACCCAGCATCCCCCAATTATTATTATTTTTTTTTAATTCTAAGGTCTGATTACACCCCCAAATTTACTTCAGCTAAAACAGTAGTGTAGCAATAGACACAATCTGTTATTTTAAATCTAAATGCAGTGCCTAAAAAAGCAAGTCAGCAGTCCAAATATAGCATGGATACACTGAGTTAGATGACAAAGGTTCAAAAATTCAAAGACCCAGAAGATCTGAAGCCAAGATATTTTTAATATCATTTCAGTATCAACACATTACCAGTGGCATCACATACTACTCTTGGAAAAATATGTTCCACATCCAAAGTTCACTTCCCATGAAAGACTTGTGTTACAATGATCATATTGCATTGCACATTAACAGCCCAAAAAGCAGGAGGAGGATAAAGCAAAAGTACAGAATGCCATGGAAGCTCAGATTTAATTCACACTGTGACATTTGAAGTGGCACATGTTGCTTCACTTCTAACAACTGGAAGTTTCCAATCACGCTGGGTTTTTATGGGGAAGAAAGATGGGAGAATGAGGCAGAAGAAAGACTACTAGAAACTTAAGACTCCTGAGAACCAAAACTCTACTACCCAGAAGAGCTAAACAATGAGCTACACAATACAGAGGGTTTTAAAAACAGCCCTTGAGGGATGCAGCTGCAAAACTGCAAAAATAAATCTTCTGCACCCACTGGCACAGAAGTTCTGCCCATGACAGCTCCTGGCTACTCCTACATGGCAAGCACAGGTAGTCTGTGGCTCCTCCAGACAAACAGTTCAAAATCTGTTTGAGACAGGAGGCTGTAGAGACTCCTGCATTACTTACAAAAGAACTACACGCTTCTAGGGCAAGGTCTAGGCTTCTGCTCAGGCAGTAGATGTCAGAGTGGCACGTGGCTTCCATCACCACTATAAAACAGAACTAGTCACTGCTCTGCCACATAACTAATGCTTTTAGAGCACTGATTTATCATCATAGAATGGTTTGGGATGGAAACAACCTTAAGAGATCATCCAGGCCAACTCCCCTGCCATGGGCAGGGACACCTTCCCCTACCTCAGGTTGCTCCAAGCCCTGTCCAACCTGGACTTGAACACTTCCAGGGATGGGGCAGCCACAGCATCTTCTGGGCAACCTGTAGATGCATTTAGGTTTTTAGCTATTTTGCTCTCAGATCATTCTGCATTTTCATATCATGATATTGCTTGTCATCTCAGAGCACTCAAAGAACCACGAAAGGAGAAAATTACTTAGAGTTACTGAGAAATTGCATCAGGAGATTGAAAAAATTGTTCAACATAACTTGTATTGAACAAATTCTCAAAAACCTCAAGTGAGGCAGGAATACGCAGTTCCCATTTGGATTGGTCAGAGGGGGGAAGGACAGTGAGCAGGATCTTTGTTTTCTATATTCAGTGCAAGAGTCCAAAAGCTTTTTGATGAGGCTGCTCTGGGCAGTGCAAAACACCCTTCTGTGAAAGGTCAGGTTGATGATTAACTGCAGGTGCAGGAAGAACAGGACACAGGTAGGCAGGGGTGGGCTAAAATGCTCCTCCAAACTGAAATAAATGCTTTAAAACACTTCACAGGGATTAAGATGAAACCAAGACAGGTTTGCATCACAGCAGCACTACCTGCAGGCAGTCACCTGATCACATATTACAATTCTTTTGTTCATGCAACTAGCAGCTCTGAATCTGCCAATCATCCAACATTCAGCACATTCACAGTACAAACTAAGATTCACCACTAAGCCAAGCCCAAGTAGCTCCTGTTACCTGCAAACTGCTGTGGATTGATTGTACAGTTTGGACACAACATTTTTTCAGAAAACAAGAAAAAGGCACGACCTAAAGCAGAACTTCCAGCCCCAGGCCACCACGCACTGCTCTAAAATACACCTTCCTGTCAACAGCTGAATGTCTACAAAGCTCTAAAACCCCTGTACTAAGGGGATGTGATTTTTTATCAAATTACACAGCAATTGTACACAGGACTGACAGAGTTAGGCAGCAACTGTGATCACATAGAATTACTGAGGAAACACCAAGCAGGTGAGTGCATGGAAGGCAGCAGAGAAGCCTCTGCAACACCCACAGGAGACCAGGCAATCTGCAAAACCAGAACCAAATCACCAGCTCCATGTTGCTGTTCCTTTTGAACACTGCTAACACTGAGGGAAGGCCTGTAACACAGGCAGCTGTGTCAAAATCCAGCTGTGTCATTAGTTCTCATCATCTCCCAGCACTGCAAAGCCTCCCTGGGGACCTGCAGCTCTCTTAAGACAAACTGACAGCTCTGCAATTTGTCTTTATGACATATTATGGAGACACAGAAACCTGAAGCTGTGCCACTCAGTTGTGTTTCTCCCAACTTCAGGCTGAAGCTTCCTTGAACCTCCCCTATTTTCACATCTACCTGCAATGGACTCGTAGCTACTTTTGTCTCTGTCCATATTTCTGACCACCCAACCTATTGGGTTTTTTTATTTTTATCCTCCACATTATTTTTGGGTAATAAAGTCTTTTTGGTAGCACTTCAAAACTCCTTCTACAGTACAGTTCTGGTCCTTCAGTCACAGTCAAATGATACAGGATCTTGCCCTCCTCCCAACAAATATCACCTTTGAGCCTTCTGACAGAAAGGCACTTAAAGGCTCTACTTTCCCTTGCCAATAAGTGGATTTTTAGCTAAAAAGTCTGAACAAATCACTGGATGAAAAAAAAGTTCAGTTTAATTATAACACAGGTAAATGCTGTGCTTTGGAGCAGCGGGATCTGGCTTTAACAGAAATCTTTTGCTCAGCCAAAGTAAATTTTTTACTTGGACTTCCCTTGTCCAAGACTGTCAAATATTATTTATTATACTGGCAACAGATCACTTCTGTGGCTCTGCAAATTTACATGACATTTTGGAACACACTACAAAGATTCCCTGGCCTGGTGAATGCACCACTCTGAGAACAAAGTACAAGGCAGTAATTCAAGGGAAGAAAGATAAGACAACAGGAAGGTGACTGGGTTATTATTTAAAGGAAAAGAAGTATGTTTGGAAGAATTTCCCAGAGGACTCAGCAGTGTGGTTGGGAGAGAAGAGGATCCTGGAAGTAGAACAAGGAGAGCTGCACAGACAACAGCAACTCTCAGCTTTTCAGCATCCTCAGTATCACATTTCTACCTCGTGTGTAAATGCTGAGCACCACCACACACAGCTAAAGGGAATCCACATGTGAGCCTGGTTAGATGTCTGAAGAAGGGGTAAAGCAGCAAAGACAACCTGGTACCTAAAGAAAAGTTACAGAGGAGTTTGACTTTGTTCAACCTTGTCATTAAGTGATGTTTCTCAAACAAGCTTACATTCCATATACTCACTCCCTTAAACCAATAATCAGGACTTTCATCTGGGAATGCAATGTGAACCCTGTGCCTGCAAAAGGGTTAACAAAACCTTAGAGGAAATAAAAACAATAAAATAACAAAATAAAAAACAAAAATAATTCAGAAAGCATGAACATAATGCTTAGCATAAAGATATGGAAGGGTAAAGTTTAAAAGTACGTGGCTATGACTAGAAAATATGGAAAGATCTTGTAGGAGAAGATTTAGCGACTCAGAAGTCACTTAGAGTCCTGTGAGGAATCTTTCAAAGATGTCCCCAGTTACAGAATTTCATCTAAATGTTGGATTTTAATTCTTAGCAGCAGTTTATAGTGAAAGATACGATCTCCCTTCTCAAGGTTTATAGTTCTTGCCTCGTGTACCCACTCTTCTGGGTATAGCAGTTCTGGGAACATGAGTTGTTAAATACAAAAGACAAGTTAGGTCTAAAGGATCTCCTCCAGCTGCAATGCTCCAACAGCATGGACTGTTCCAGGACACCCCCACTCCCACCTTCTTACAGCAAGATGGCTGATTCATAGCCATACTGTCCTACTACCTCTGCCCAAGAATTTGAGAAAAGCTTGACCAAGAGCAGTGCTCCAGCACCAGATGGCACTGTTACCTGAGGAAACCCACAGGAGACCGCAGTTACAGGCACAGGAGAAGCCGGTGGGAAGCAGCAAGCAGAAAAATGGACAACACTTTGCCTCTACATCACCCAGCACTTCTCACAGACAGGCTGCCTCAACACCTGTCAGCAAAGCTTCACTTGAAGCACAGGTCAGAGCCAGCAATCCCAGAGAAAACCGCTGTGAGGAGCACAGCAGCCCCACAGATCCCTGAGCCCAGAGATGCCCAGTTCCGACAGGACCTACAGGAATGGCTGCGGAGACCCTGGTGAACACCTGACCCTCCAGGGTGAAAGCAACGGTTGTGCTGGTTTTTGGCAGGATCTGATAAGGTCCAAGGGAAACACACTTGACTGCCAGAAGTGACTCCCCTAAGGAAAAACTCACCTGGATGCTGACACCATCCAGTGTGACAGGAAGAGTAAAAGCCCATTTCAGCCACCAGTCTGGATTCCTGGGATTCCCAACAGCCCAATGTTTCAGCTTGTCCATTAATAGTTGTTCCTCCTTGTGTGCAAAAATAGTCTGTCCAGTAGCTCTTTCATTTGCCTGAAGCAAAAGAATTCCTCAAACTATTGCCTTGGGAGTTAATTACGCTACAGGTTTTCCAGGTTATTGCTGGACTGTGCTGGGGATGCCATCTGGACAGTACCAGTGCCATAAAAATTAGTCACTCGCCACTGTGAACAGCATTTGGGGCACACTGCCAGGTCTGGAGGGAAGAGTGGGGCTGCTCAGACCTCCATCTGCTTTTCCAGAAGATAAAAAAGACGCTGTGAGGAAATCTGTGTGACTGTTGCTGACCATTTCACTCCTGAAGCACAATAAGTGCACCTCGCCTTTCTACATCTTTGGGAGTAAGAGTAAAGAGTGTATCCATGAAAAATATTCCTTTGCTCCATTTCTGGAGCAAATCAGGCTGGGCTTTTTTGCTGAGCCCAACTAGACTCTGCTGGGTTGGTGGTAACTCTGTGCTGGGGCACCAAACACCCTCCCTCCCCTTGCAATCAGGTCAACAGCGTGCAGGAGGAACTCCTCATTAGCCCACAGCAAAAATCCACCTTGCAAAAACTGCCAGAGAACAACAAGAGGGAGACATATCAACAGAAAATCACCATGTCTGCTTTCCAGCTGGTTAGCTCATCTGATGCTGCTGTGAATACAAACCAACCATTTAAATTAGCTTCTAATTGTTCACAATTATTCAGACACCGCATAACCTGCAAGCAGTAAGACGTCAGGCAAGTAGGAGAGAAAGAATGGTTTCAGATGCTTTAACAAGATTCACATATTCATGCTTTGCAAGTCTCACAGCCTCTGCCTCTGTAATAGACCCCCCCCAGATGTATGTTTGGCATTGCAGGGGAAGAAGATAATCCATGGGTGTTTCTACACTCCAGGTTTCTACTCTTTCTTGCTCCCATTTTTGGGCTGGTTCAAAAATTACATCAATAATATTTTGGTCTACCCCAGTCGTTCACAGTCTCTGCACACACAGGCTGTTTGAGCAACACTATTTATAAAGCTGCTTAAAATTCTGGACACAGCCCGAGCTCTTTGATAGGATGTCAGCCATGCGACACCCAAACGTAGGAGGCTGACACAGGATGGTTAGTGTAATACAGCCCACTCTTCTTTCCCTTTCTTTCACCCATTGCCTCCAATACCACCCTCACAGGAGTCCCTTCCCCCACAGACAGTAATGTTTCACAATTGCTGCAATTTTTCCTCCTAGGAAAGAGGGAAGATATTAGCCTGTTATCCTTAAATTCCTACTGTGCCCATTTTAGTTTACATACGAGACTCAATGCAAATACAGTCTGCAGGTCAAATTACTTCAGGGGACTGAATCCAGGCATACCTTAAAGAAAAAATTCCTTCACATTCAGCCATGTTTGGACACAGAGGTAGAGCATTACCACAGAGCCAAAATACTCATCCAGGGTACGTCTGGGAACTTTAGCAAACCTAATAAATTTGAGCAAGGTTGTTTTATCTAGTAAAGAATCTCCCAGAGGAGACAAAATAACCCTGAAAAGCAATGTACAAACAGCTGTATCTGAAAGCACAGCAAATGCTGTGTCATGCCACACTCCTAAGTCAGTCCTGAGCAGTGAGTGCATGGAGCTGCCCGGCCCCTCTTCTACCTTCTCTGAGTTTCCTGCCTGCTCTGAAATGAGAGCATCTCCCTGGAGAAATGTTCCCGGTTGATCTCACATGCAGAACACACTCCCCAAACATGCTGCAGTGCTTTAGTGCTCTGCTACATAGGAGGGATGCTGCATGGACAGACAGGCTGCCTGGAGTCCAAGGAGAAGACGCAGAGCAGTGGATTCCACAGGCAGATCAAGATGTGGCTGGCTTAGCTAAGAAATAAAGGATGCTCAGGCTGGCTATGGGAGTAGTTTCCCCAGCTAGTGATTAAGAGCACTCTGGAGACACTCTGATTTAGCTGACATGGAAACCAGTTGCACTGTCTCCTGGTCGGGACAGAGGCAGGGCAGAGGTCGGGGTCACACCTCGGTCCCTCCTGGCACAGAGTGAAGGTGCTGCTTTAAGAGGTCCATTGGCCAAGGCTTGTTGCTTCAAGGCAGAGCAAACATTCTGCAAAGGCTCCCTGTTAAATAACAAGCCTTCTGAGCCAGCTGTATCCACAGTTAAGTCACATATTGGTTAAAAAAAAAAAAAAAAATCAAAGCCTTTACACCCAGTTCATGCAACCTCTGGAATGCTAAAGAGAATCCACCCCAAATTCAGTGTCAGAGAGGGGACCCCGTGCATGCATTTCTTTCTGATAAACAGCAAAGCCACTCCCCCGGCTCACACTGCAGAAGAGTGTGTGAATGCTACTGGGACAATGCAGCACAGTTGCATCATTGCCCAAAAAACCTCAGCTGCATTTTCTATTCACTGAAAGAGTTTCAATTATCCCCCCCATACATAAATGCTGTATTGGCCATTACAAAAAGAAGGAGCAGCCCCTACTGAATCCATATACCAGGCTACAGAAGCCCATTATTTAATGACTGGATTTCTGCAACCCCTGCACTGTGAACACCCCTTTTTGTGAGGGGTGAAGCCACCATCTGCAGAACGGCTGGGGGAAGACTAAAACATCTCCCAGCCACAGCAGGTTTAAATTATTGCCTCCTGTTTGTGCACACTATAATACAAAAGCAACCAACCTTCAATTCCAATCAATAAATCTGAGAAAATCTCACCAGGACTGGGGACAGTTATGATACAATAGGGACAGAAGTATAAAAGCCCTGCAGAGTCTGTCTTAATACCCCTGGAGCTAAACCTTGTTTCAACCCCGCTGTACAGATAAGTCTAGCGGACTGAATTTTCCTTCCCATCTCAGCCAGAGCACAAAGCTTTCAACAGCATATTTAAAACTCATCAGTGCCACCATAACAACACTACTGTATCATTTTGCCTTCAGGTGTTTTCTAGGCTGACTTCTAAGCCATTTACCATAAGCTCTCCAGATTTATGCCAGTGAACTGAGACAACACGGCATTTGCCCAGCAGAACATCCAACATCTGCATGGAAACACCGCCCTCCTCTCCATGTTACTCCATAGGTATCCATTCAGTTACTCAGCAGCATATTTGATGTGACAGTAATTCAAGGTTATAGCTCCAGGAATCTTCTTTTCTCCCCATCTCCTCCTTGGGAGCTGAACAACCAAACAGCACTTCTAGAGATGGCTCATGAACTCACAGAGCCACTGGTGTAAGTAATCACTTACAGCAATGGCACAGGAACCAGGAGTGATAAAGCCAGACATTGCCTGGTTTTTGTGTGATGTACACACAGTTCCCATTCTAAACCTGCTTAAAGGCAGATTCTTAAGTATCTCTCTACACAGGTTTTAAGGGCAAAATCCTGTCCACCTTCATTAATCCTTCCTAGCCTGGTCTTCCTCTAGAAACAGCACACAGACAACAGTAAACTTGCTGCAGGAGAACATCTTTAGGCTCCTCTGCTCTGCACAGGCTCTACAGCCCAACTGCTGTATAGCAATCATAGAATACTGGGAAAAAAATATTTCCCAAGATGCTTAAATCCAGTTTTCAAGGAAGGCTTAGGTGTTTAGGAGACCCAGCATCAGAAGAGTCCCCAGGGGAGTAACATACTTCTAGGCCAACCAGGAAACTGTGAAATCTTCCATTTTTAATGAGATGAGCATCTCAGGAAAACCTGGAACTGCCCTTCACTAAAACATTTCTAAAAGGTCATCTCTTGTAGGCAAGAAAGGGGAGATTGACTGTTAACAGAACTCACCTCAGAGCGGACTATTTTCCCATAAATGTCAAAGACTAAAGCCTCAGAATTTTCCAAACCGGGATTTAAAACTGTTTTAAGGGATGCACTAAGGCATCTTTCACCTCTGCACACAGACCAAGAAGCTGCTCCTAGCAGGTTCTTTAAAAAGCCTTCTCTGATTTGTACCCCTTCAGTAGGAATACAGGAACATGTATTTAGTCTCTTCTTGGCCCAGCGTGAGAAACATCAGACAGTAAGATTACCTGTAAGATATTTCAATGCAGAGCTGATTAGAGAAGATGCTAAAATGGCATTGGGGGATGTCACGTTTGACTCGGCACCTCTGTCAAATGTTGCACACTTATAAAAGTGCATTTGTTCCCCTCCTGTCCTTTCCACCCCTCCTTCAGATGTGCCAGCTCAGCCTAAGGTCTGAGATGAGCTGAGGTCTTTCATCTTAAGCACCTTCACTGCCTCTGTGGACTCTCAGGTGTAATCTGACTGGATATAAGCAGCTCTGCTGAGGATGCCCTCAGAGGAATAAATGCTCACTCGAGACAGCATGAGCAAAAAGCAGTAAAAGCCTGTTTGCCCCAAGTCAGCAGTTCTGCCTCCAAATGAACACATGGCCAGGCAGTGAGAGGCAATTTTTTTTTCCCTTTAAAGAAAAAATTCACCTTTCAGAGCAGAAATGCACTATATCCCAGCACAGATGCAAGTCTTGCACTGCACCTGTACTAACAGCAAATATCTTAACCAAGAAGAAAAAATGCTAAGGACAAATGATGCAGCTAATCCATTACAAAGCCACTGATCCCTGTCCCTGCAGTGGCACAACTCCAAGTGTGTGCTGTGTATATCTGGATGCCTTTGCATCTGCACAGCAAAGAATAAACAGTCTGGTGAACAACTAATCAATAGTGCCCTCGGCAAAATAAATTTTACCTTCTTAAACCCAGTCAGTTATCCTTGTCAGGGAGCCCCATATTTCCTGGAACTGTAATTCACTTGATGCCTGCTTCCTAAAATGAGGATACACTGCTATATTTTTGAGGATCTATTGCTATGCACATACGCAGCAGGTAAGTGGGTATTTTGCTTTAACACCAGACTCTGTTATGTGCCACATACATAACGTGCTCTTTGCTTTAATGATTTCAGCTATAATAGAGGGATTTCAGTCCATCACAACCCCAGTGAAACACTGAGCCATAAACACGGTTAGAGCAGGTTTGCAAACACTATAAAAATACCCTCCCAAGATGAGTGACAGCGCTCTGCTCCTGATAGCTGGAGCAGTGCTCTGGCTTCCTTCTTCCTTCTCCTCTTCCCTGCTTCCAGCAAAACTGAGGTTAACTGAACTCTGCCTTTGAGCAGCACTGCCAAAATGCCATGGTGAGGACTGTCCTGAAAAAACCCTTGAAAGGGGGACAGAGCTGCAGGCCTCTGACTGAGGAAAGCAATGACTGGACAGCAGATTTCAGAGTTGCTGAAAAGCCACATGGCATGAACTGAACAGCAGTAGCACAAACAACTTTAGTAGAACTGCTCTGAGGTGCTGAGCCCCATGTTCTGGGAAGGACCCATGGGTTGATAAGCCTTAGGCTGCATTATATGGCCTGTCATTCCTAATTAAACACAAACTAAGTTCTTCCTTAAAGCTGCCCCTACTCATTAACCATCACTGTACACTCCTCTGATCTGGCAGACTCCTGAATAGGGTGTGCAAACTCCAGCAGCAGCACAAACCAAGTCAGGCGAGGCACTACCAGGACACTCCTATGCTTACAACAGCGATTTTCACTTAAAAAGGTTCCCCAGCTTTGCAGGCTGTATATGCAAAGGTACTGTGACATCAGCCACTAAGATGCTGCAGTGCTGGGGTTGAACATGGTACCTATGAGAAACAAGGTGCACCATTAAACTGGGGACAATTATATGCCAAGAACATGGCACTTCTCCATGGGAAGGTGAGCACTCCACGTATACTCAAGTATCTACTCATTTACTCCAGACACTGTCAAGATTAAGAACTATGTTGAAAATACAGGAGATGCAACAGAAGGGGCAGTTTTCCTAGGAATATGAAATGACCATTGTGTTCTTAAACTGAAAAACCCAGAAAGTACCTGATGCTGTAGAATCCTCAGTGAAAGGTCCTCAACCATGAACATCTGCATACCACAACCACCAGCCTTAGGCTCGATGTTGACAAGCATTCCTTGTCCTCCTGTCAGATTGTTTTTGGGATACACCCCTCATCAGGTGGACATTAGGTGGTCTGCACATTACAACACATGCCTTTGCAACAGAGTCATGCAGTGAACACAGAGCACCTCCCTCCCCACACACAGCCAGCTTCCCCCCCATTTAATTCATCCCTTCAGATTCATTCCTCATTACCCCGGAGCGCCGCCGTGCCCAGAGAGCCATGGCTGCAACATTACCTTTATCCTATCAGGTACTTAATGGTGCCTCACACCTCGCTGCTCTCCTTCTTTACCCTTGCCTTGGGCACTGAAGCCTAACAATTATGATTTGGACAGGGAAAACGTGGCACAAAGGAGGATGCACTGGTCAGGATGCCAACCCTAAAGCCTTAAGGATCACATGTGCCATGGTATTTAGCAGGGCTGAAGCTGCTGTTTAATTAGGCTTGTTTAATGAGTCATATTAAAGAGCATATACGTAAGAACGGGTTTCTATCAGTGCAAGGACCTCACTGGATTATGTAGGTGAAACACTGCCACTACAATGGAGTCTTTTTTTTCATTTTATATACTTAACCATGACCTACATTCTTTTGCTCAAAGGAGCCCCATCTCCAGAGGGAATGTGCCTCTTTAATCAGCTCCAGCATTTTTCAGGGTTCAGCAGGGATGGATGGAGCAGCCTCATGTCTCTTCAGCTAACACAGAGCTTGCAGAAGCTTCAGGAGAGAGTGGTAGAAAAGTCACCCCATTCAAACAAGGGCAGGCAGTACTCACAGCCTGATCCAGTGGGCACCCTCTGCTCCAGAGACCACTGGGATTGATGCACACCAAAGCCTCCAAGTGTCCCCTGTGAGCCTGGCTGGCTGCTTTACCTTGCTGGACAATGGGCTGTCTCCTGGAGAACTGCAGTCAAGATTGCATTTAAGGAGGAACACAAATTCAGGAGAGGTCTTTGGGGCAGTCATCAACCTCAGCTCTTGTCTCCACAGGAAAGGAGCTTGTGAGCCATTAGTGAAGAGAACAGAGATAAGCATACTGATGGGCTGCACTAAAATACAAAAATTCACGTGGAAGTATTACACCTAACCCTTGTTTCCCAGAAGTTTTGGGAAATTCAAATTGGTTCCAAGATACAGCCTCTCCTCTCTACTAATACAGAGCTAGCACAAAACAACCCCCCAAAACACACCCCCCCCCAACTCATCCTAAGAAAGCGCCAAAGAAACTAAAAAGGAACCAGAGAAAGCTCAAAAGAGAAGGAATTTGTGTAAAGTTGCTCTGGAGCAGCATATCCAGGGAGCCAGGCCCATCCCTCAGGGCTGCAGCCTGAGCTGCTCAGAGCTTCCCCTGGGCACACCAGAGACATGGACACAGTTTGTAAGCAGGGCATCAGGGACAACAGCTCACACTGAGGGTATCAAGGATGAATAGGAACTGAGAACATCTGGAAAAAAGCAGTGACAGAATAACACACCTCACTGCCACAGCCTTTGGAAAACACTCGCTTGATCAACGCATTCTCCTCATCAGGACGTGTTTCAGCTTTACCCTTCTTCAGTCCTGTATCGGTATTTAAAAGCCCAACAGTTTTTACAAGCTGAACCACATCATTTTCCTGCCCCCTCCATCACCACCAGCAGCACAGATCCCTGATTCCTCCCAGGGCTGTTGGCTTTGTTGATGTGTGATGCAGAACAGGATACGCCCAGTGCTGCAAAGCTCAACACCACTGACAGCAGTAAAAATAACTCCTGCTTTGGTACACACTAAGCAGTTAAGATCAGGAGATGCACAGAGAATGTGCATACAATAAGCTGTCAAAAAACAACGAGGATTATGCTGCACAGAAGTAGGCCTGAGATTTAAAGAGATATGAGATCAGCAGGGGCGGGGTAAGAAAGCCACAGACGAAGAAAATCCCATGATTTTTCCTTTTGTTCATATCACCCCTAACAGAACAAAGTAAGGAGAGATCAGGCTTCAAGTTCCCTCTAACTGGAAAGAAACAAACATGTTCTCCCCTTTGTTACTTGAACTTTTTCCCTCCTCAAGGCAACGCTGCTGAGACACGGCTGGTGGGTGTCAGTGAAAAGGGCTCTGCACTAAGGCAGTGGTCAGACAGGTCTGGCAGCCAGAACACATCCAGATCCAGGGCTCCCTGTGGCAGGAAAGGCCCAAGCCTCACACTGCAGCAAGACCCACCACCACAGACACCATTTCTACTATGCCCTACCCCCTCACTGCAGCACTGGCACCTCTCAAGTTCCCGGTGCTGCTCAGCATCGCACCTTCTCCCGAACTTCTCCATTCCAGGTATCAGACCTGGGGAAATGAAACAAAGATCTCAAAATCCCGATGTGTGCAAGCAGGCACTCTCACTCTGTACAACATGCATGCTGTTTCAGCCCCAAATTCAGAGTTCTTCCTAGCTTTCAGTCTGGCCAACAACCCAGGCTGAGATGGTAACACAAAAATGGGAATTATTGAAAATTATTTGTACAGAGGTGTGGTACACACTTGTCCATCAAGCTTGAGTCTTCCACAACAGCCGTGCTCCAGCTCCTTTTTAGGATTATATTGTCCCAATACCACCACCACTCACAAGCACCTGCACTAAAAGCCTCCTTGACAGAGGAGAAGAGCAGTGCACAGATTAACTTCCATGGGTTTGGGTATCCAAATTCTCCCACCAGCTGCTCAGAAGCCTCAAGTACCTCAGTGCTGAAGCATTGAAGTCATGCACCTTTTGAACAGGAACAGCCCAAAGATCTGACATCGGCTTAAAAGTCAAAGCCCATAATTCAAAAGCCACAAATCTATTTCATCTAGGAAAGATGTTTTTGACACAGCAGCTTTACAAAATTATGTCAGTGAAGTTTAAAAAGAAGCTGCTGCTCTCATCTCAAGAGTAAGCAATGATTGGTAGAGTTCATCTCGGAAAGTGATCGTAATAACAGCAATTTGCAATTGAATCCTACTTTTCTTCTACCACATGCACTGATCTCAGAACTCTCCACAAAGTTCAAGTAATACTCCAGGGTTGAATGGATCACGACAAACTGCAATTTTCCTCTTGCAGAAAGCCTCAGCATCAGAAGGCAAGTCCCACAGCAGCACTGCAATGGATAAATATTTCAATGGGAAGTCACCATGGCTCACTCTTTCAGAGGACAATCATAAAAAGAGAATTGTGAAGATACTTGAACAGTGCACCAAAAAGCATATTGCCAGATGTTACAAAGAGTCTGGGCACTCAAACAACACTTCTATTCATAATAATGGGTGAAAAAATAACCCCTTGTGATGTGCACGAAAATAGGGACTGAAAAACTGTAGAGTTCCCTGAAAAAGAAAATCACTTATGGTGGGGGAATAGGGTGGGCTAAAAACAATACATATCTATTAGTGTGATATTTTAACAACAGCAGCAGCTTTTCTGAATGGAGCAGGGAGATGATTCAAGGAAATATTAGAGTTTCAAAACACTTCAAAGAGGAGTTCTGATCGATATCTGTCTCACCATTACAACATCTCTTGGCAGAGACACGCAGATCTCAATACATCTGATGAAGACAATGCTTCTCCCTGCTCTGACACACACAACACATCACTCAGATTTCACCCAAGTGACATTTCAGTAGCACCTGCCCCCAATGAAAACAGCTATTTATAGCAAGGTGGGTGTTGAGAAGGGTGATCTCACCCATCACGTAAGGCCTGGGTGCAAATCACAGACTGTATGTTGTCATTTCTGATTAAAAGCTCTTCCTGGTCTCTCATGGAGATTTGCCACTTTGCTAAATCACAGTGTAGCTGAACATGGCAGGTGCCTTGTTTTCCTTAAAGCACAAGATAAAGGCACTGTTTGGATGAGGCCAAGCTGAAGTAGCAGCACTACTTACTCACACAGCACATACTAACCTTGCAGTGTTCCTACCAGGGCCTCATTTCCATCTGGGAACACAAAAAACATCCTTTGTTTTACTCTTCTTCAGAACACAGATCATACTGCTTCATTTTAAATATCCTAAAGCAATTCAGTGGCAAAAAAAAAAAGGAAAAAAGTCCTTTTGGCTCACACAGCAGCATCATTCACTATCAGGAAAGACTAAAAGCCCAGCTCAACGTGACTCCTCAGTTCAGATGCAACACTCCCAGGCTAGGTCATACTCAACTAATTAAACATTTTGGAAATATCCAGGGATTTTTTTCTGATGAATCCAGAAAATTGAGATGGCAAACAGATTACCTGCCAGACAGGGAGGCAAAGCACTGGACAGGTCTGCCATCACCCAGAGCAGGATAGGGACCACTCTCAACAGCAGTGAACATGCTACTGCCTGAATAACTTAACTCCCAGAGAACAATGAAAATAGCAAAGAGAGGGATGTGAGGATTAATGGGTGTGGGGGAAAAAGGTCATTGAGGCACCAGAGATCCAAGTGTGAGGAGAAAACTAAACCAAAGGGCATGAACACTTCAGGGCCTCTGAAGCAGCAAAATGGTATGAAAATGAAAGAAAGAGCTATGAAAAAACAACCTGCTACCACAACAAACTTTTGTGTGCAGCAGGAATACCTGATCCTCTACATCACAGCAGGAACCAGCTGAGCTAAGAGCCCAGCTTGCAAATACTTAAGAAGTGCAATTTGGAGTATTTTCTACCACCACGCTCAGTAGCACACACAGGTTGGACAATGATGCTCTGAATGTCATTCTGCATCTAATCCTTGATCTTTTGTTTTAAGGCTTCATTCAAGCGTTGCCAGCACTGCAGATCAGAGGCAGGCAATCTGAACTGGGCTAAGTAAGCAGCACTAACGAAAACAACTGGCATTTTATAAAGATTCCTTAGGCTGCTTTCCAGAGCAAGTATCACAGACTCTCCCCAGCTCCTGGGGTGTTCGGTTCACTGCCACCAACAATTCCTCCAGCAGCAAAAAGGAGCCACACAGCAGACTTGCAGGATTGCTCACAAATGCTTCTACAAAATGGCTTGCTAGCCCAAACAGTATTAAGCAGTCATAAAAATCTCAGTTCTGGAAAGGAAGAACTCTCCACCCCGAGTTTGTTCCCTCCTCCACACGCTCCCCCTCAGCAGCACAAGAGCACAACACTCATTCAGAGAAGCCGGCACAGGAGCACAGAGATGGGAATCTGCCCAGAAACACCACCTTTAAAAGCTGATTTTTCAGTCCCTTCATTTCTCATCACAGCTCTCCTGACAGCAAGCACTTATCACTGCCAGATTAGAAGAGATTATCAGAAGAGAAAGTTAAGGTTCATGTCAGCCACCGGGACACTAAAATGCACTCGATGGTAACTTATCAGAGGTAGGGTGGGTGATGAGATCGCTCCACCCAACTATGGCCAAGGTCAAACAGTTTGTCAGACCCAACAGGGAGGGTTTCTAAACACCATCAGTTTCGAACCATTTCCACAACTACTAAAGGGAATGAAAATAGCTTTTGCAGCTCCCTGTTTGCAGTGCTCACTTTACAGCGAGTATGGCAGCTTTGGGAGTTCTCAGATAAGAGTATTTCCTCCCCAGAGCTCCCTCGCCTGCACGGCTGTACTTATGCTAATCAGAGACTGCTGTAAGCTGAAGAGAAAGCAACAGCGTGGGGCAGGAACAAAAGAAACCAAAGCATCCCTGTGAGAGAGACATTAGGTGTGAATACACATGGTGTGTTTGCACCTGAATGCCAATTAAAGACCAGAATACACAGAATTACTGCGACGCACACTCAGGCATTCACTACGCTAAGGTAAGAAGAAATTCAAATCACAATTATTTTGACCATTGTACATGAGCAGATAGATTCCAAATGGTAACCAATATCTGTGGGGGGCAATTTGGTACTAAATTATGTTACTGTGAATAGAAAAAACCCCAAACGAGACAGCACGATTAAGAGGAAGCCAGGAACTTAGCCTGGATTTCTTCCAAAGCTCCAAGTGTCAACATAAAAAAAACCAGAAAGACTCCTCTAACTAAAGAGTTTACACAGTGACCACAGCAATTACCATATTGGTGATATTTATTTTCTATAAATTAATCTCTTTCTCAGATCCCCAACAAAACAAGAAATATGAGCGGATCAGATAATACTCCTAGGAAATACAAAGAGTGCTTGATATGGGAAGTGTGAAGTTTTCATCTCACACCTGGGCTCTGATAAAGGCAGGCTCAGGAAAGAAACATTAATAGCATTCAACAAGGTACTCGAGGCTGATCAGGGCAGCCAGAGCCAATTCTGCTCAAGAAAGTGTGGTGTGAGCTGTAATAGGTGCAGACAAGGGCTGCAGGAATAGTGAGGAAAGAGCCTATCTGGGAGGAAGTGATCCACAGACTGAGGGTGAAAAGGGAGAAAATAATCATGCTTTACCACATAATAGCACATTTATAAAGACAAGCAGCTATTTAGGAGCCAGATTTGCTTTTTACAATAAGAGATGGGTGTAAACTGTTTGCATATTTATGCTGGAAATTACAACTTTTATCATCAAGACTGGGACAGGTTCCTAATTCAAGGAATGAAAGCAAAGATTTAACTCTTTTTAGGACAGACCTTGCCTGAGGGACACCCAGGCAGGCTGCTGCTGCAGTGATGCCCCCAACCAGCACCAGCCTGGAGGGCTCACAGGGAGCTCCTGCCCAGCACACATGTTGTTACAGCAGTCACCCCGCACTTCGTTTTATCATTACAGGGCAGATTTCGTTTGTGAACCAAATGACATTTCTCTGTCATGTACCAGCACAATCCCCAACACCACACAAAACTAAACAGAGGAAGTTTCTAGTCCCAGGGTCAAAAGGGCTGATGAGCCCATTCAGTCACACAGGTCAGATGTCCCAGGTGGAAACACAGTTACTGAGCCAATGACACACTCTGAATCTGGTTGTCCAATTTGAACACAAAGTGAGATCCCACAACATTGATAAAAATATCAATTAATGAATTTAAAAAAAAAAAATTCCTGAAGTTTCTTCCTAGTCTAAGCAGCCAGCCAAGAATCCTGGTGTTTCCTGTACAGTGTCACCTTCCCTGCTGTGTCATTCCACAGGGTGCTCTCTTCTTTCATGTATTTCAGGAATGTACTGAGATGCATAGTTGAGGAAGTTTTATGATTACATACTACTACACCTCCTTAGGAAGAGCCTCCCAACCTCTTTGGAATACACCCAAAATGTTGGCCAGCCCAACTCTAAGAGGAAGCGAATGAATCACCCACATTTGCAGACTTCAGAAAAACCAGAAAAACACAAACGCACAAGTTCTCCAGGAAAGACAGAGATTCCTCCCTCTTCCCTGATCCCACTTTCTGCTTTAAACCGAACCCACAGACAATTCACTAAGACAAGGTTGTACCTTAGTGTGGGAAACCAGAGCAACTTCAACAACCTGTAGCACAAGGACAGAGAAAAGGCTTCTGACACAAGTCATATATGGTGAGGACAAAACAAACACAAAGAGGCTGTTCATGATGTATCATTTCCAGCCTGTTATCCAACTGCCTAGTAACTCTAAATTTAGAAAATGTGGCTATTTTGTCTCAAAACTAATGTTGTTTCAAGGAACTTGGACTCAGAGGCTGAACAGAAGCATGAACACTACTTGCAACAATCATGAGAATTATTCACTTGGATACATAACCCCCCTTCCAAGAGGAAAAGAAAAAAACAACTTTTATCTTCAAAAGCAGAAAGAAGGGCAAAACCAGAAGACAAACAGGGCCTTGCTGGAAATCTGATGAACTCTCAACAAAAATACTAAGTAGTGCTCCACAGACCTCAAATACTGAAAAGTAAAGGTGTGAGAGCACTTGAGATGGGCAGAGGCCCCCAGTGCTGCAGGGCTGACACCTCAGACCCCTCTCCAGCCACGGGTTAAGGCAGAATGACCATTTTAGTGCCATGTGGAGTAGGGCTGGATGAAGGAGAATACAAAGGCTCCTTGGTGATCAGAGTGCTACTCAAGCTCCAACTGTGTTTCAGTGCAGCTGCTGCCAACAATTTCACTGAGGATTGAGATCTAGGACCAGTTCTTTAACAACAGATCATGAGCCAAGAGGCTTGAAACACCCACTTGATTCTAGAAACACCACCAGGGTCTAAATTAACAGCCTATATCTGGGCTGCTCTTCACTGACTACATTTCTAAACCAGCCTTGCAAAATCCCCAGCTCACTAGATGTACAGCTAAACTAACTTGTAAAAATGCTGGGTTACCCAGTCTAGCTCCTCACACGAGTATAACCAAATCAAACTCGAGTTCCACAATACCAAGTGATACAGTAAGTCATCAAGTTCACAAGCATCCCATTTCACACATATGCCAAATAATCAATGTATTGTGGTTCTGAGACAGAAACCTGTAGCTCTAACTGCACTGAAGAACACCAGAAGTTTTGCCACCAAGCAGACAACTCACTTTCTCCAGCCCTGGAAAGGGTGAAATAGAGAAGGCATCGAGCACACAGCAGGAAAACACCACCTAGCAGCACTAACTCCAGCTGTCTTACCCAGAGTCACCTGAGGGGAAAGTTTCTGTCACCTTTCCAACACTGCACTGCCACATCAGAGCCCAGAAAATGCTTTGAAGATGAAAAGTGCTACTTATTTGCTAAGTATCCTTATCAGCAGAAAAGCAGCACCGTTTCTTACAACCAAAATGATTCACACACAAAATTCATTTATTCTCGAAGAAGTTATATCCTTTCAAAAGCAGGTAAAAAAACCAAATCAGCCATGATGGAACTAATTCCAGCTCACAGTATTAGTGTATTTCACTAAGTAGAAGGTTCATCATCCACTGACAAATGAAAACTACCCAGTCACTTCCACGGGAATGATGCACCAGGAACTCCCAGCTTTGGGCTAAAAAAAAAGACCAGTTAAAAGTCTTAAGCTCCTGATCTTTTCAGCTGGTGATTAAATAGCCCTCTTCATTTGTCAGTCTCCAAACCCCCCCCCACAAGCAGAAAAGCTGAAGGCTTTACAGGCAGTGGTAAGAACAAACCACAGAGGCTGTGTCTGATGTGTGCGGAATACAGAACCACACGGTACCACTGCTGCAATTTTGTTGTACAAAACTCATCTTGCTTAATGGACCAGGGGTGCATGGCTGTGCAGCTGCTCTTCAACTCAAGAGGCTGCAACCAGAGGCTGTGAAGTGATACCACTGCAAATGCAAGCTGAGCAGGGTTTCCTTGTTCCTAATGTACTCCTGTGAATTTAATTTTTCCTGGCCTGGAAGCTACAGTAAGATACCAAGTGCTCCTGTCCTCTCCTGCCCTGCTCTGGTGCAAGTCCTTGGTCTCACCTCCCACCAACAGCCTCCACAATGACCATCCTTTCACACAGAGAGCTGCAGCACCAGCTGTTGAGGAAAGAAACAGAGGTCACAATTTTAAAGAAAATGGCAAAAGCATGGAAAAAAACCCTCAGCTTTGTAATCCCAAAGAAGCACCTACCTAGAGCATCCAACAGGTTGTTCAAACGCTTTGAAAAACTGGACAGACTATTTAAAGCTGTAGCTTGGTATGTCCCACTTCCAAGATCTCAGCATATGTGCACAAAAAGCATTTTCTGTCTTACCTTCCACCTGCTCCCCTTGTATACTCAAGCAACTCCTACCCCATGTGAGCAGCTAACAGAAGGAGCAAGTCCAAAAAAACCCACCAAAACTAGAGGGCTCATCAAGACACTGCTCTAGACACCACTTCCACACATTACCTACTCATTTGTTAAATTTTAGACCAGCAGCTACGTGGTGTACATTTTAAGCTTACAATATACAGGTATCAATGCTATTTAGCTGAAGTCTTACCTATAACCTGAACTGAACTGCCACCTGCACCTGACCATTGGAGAAGGCTGAACAGAGCATGACAGTGATGTAATTTCTTTTCAAAACAATCCGAAACGTCTGTTGTACTGAGGAACAAATTTCTTAGTCTGAAAATCTGATCACTCTCAACCCATGATTTCAGCCTCAATTTACAGGTCACATTCTGTAAGAGGGAGGAATTCCATCTGCAGGTGGCTTATCGGATCTGTCTCTCCATTCAGTCACTTTAAACACTAACACCAGCGGCAGAAAACAAAGGTAACATGACTTGTACTTTCCCTCACCTCTCCTGCACAGGCACACATCCAACATACACTTATCAAGTCCACATCCACCACCAATACGTTTGTTCCCATCTCCACCACACTCTGAAGATTTCAGCCCAGTAAACATTCACAGTTCCCACCTGGGTCACTTCCACAGCCCAGTCCAGGCTCTCCCAAAGGCTGGGGCAGAAGGCACAGCAGACACACAACTCCACACCTTTCTTTTTGCCAGATGTGCAGTCAAATGCCCAAGGCTGGTAAGAATAACCCTGAAATGCACAGTAAGAGATGTTTTCTACCCAGAGACACATCTGAGCCCATAACACACCAAACTGCACGAAGTTGGGCCGTGTGTGCTCTGCAGGCACAGGTTTCTCTCTGAAATTCAGTCTGCACAGACTGCAAACAGCATTAAAGCTAAAAAGACACCTGTCAACTTGAAACTCAGGCACATCTGCCAATGCTGCAGCTATTACAGTAATCAGCAATTTTCACCACCTCTACTGCGAAAACCACACGTTTTTCATAGTATTTGATGTTTTTAATCACCTCTTACAATCATTACCGCTCTACCCCCCACATAGTCTGCTCCCTTCACAGGAACACTTAACATTCAGAAAGAAAAAATCCTATCAGTATCTGTCAAAGAGAAACCTCTGCCAAGTTCCAGGACACTCTCATTAAGAGAAACTTGCTTTTGCTTAAGTTAACTTCATAAATTCCAGTTCCTAGAATATTTTGGTTTTAGTCACAATCATGCACATTATATTTAGCTGCAACGGCAAATGGAAAAAAGCCCAAATATTACCATGGAGTCTCCCTAGGGTTTGTTTTTGTTTGTTTGTTTTGTTTTGTTCCAGGAGTTAGCATTCTCCTACCTTGCCACAGATCTAAAGATCTCAGGAGTGGGACACACCAGTAACATAAGGTAGAGCCTGATCTGAGTTACAGGTCAAGTGCTACAGAGCACTACACAAAAAGCAGAAAGCCAAGCCATCATCTCCCACCTCTCAGTTCCAGGAAAATTAGGACTGACAATCTCAAAAGCAAGTGCCAAGGCTTCATCTTAAAGTATCAGCTCCTGTGATTAGGGCTACCTAAACACAGGTTGGTTTGGGTAAAGACCCTGCACGTGCTGGGAGGTAACAGTGGAGTGGAAACAATGAGGCAGGTTTTTCCTAAGTAGCATTTAGGAAAGTGTCATCACCTTCGGAGTCCTTGCAATCCCCCGAGTAATTAAACAGTCAAAGGAGAAGAGGCTTTTAGCTTTGCAAACACCAATTATTTCCCAGCACCAACACAGATGTTGAACATTAAAAGTAATGTCTTTTCTCTGTAGACAGGGGAGGAGCTGAGGACAGCTGCCATGGACAAGCAAGACCTTGTCCCAAAAACTATCTGTCAAACCTTCTGTCATTCCAATGAAGAATCTTCAGCTAAATAAGAAATCTTTAAAAATTGCTTAAAGTCACTTTTTTTGCAGAAGTCTGCACTGGAGCTGCATCACATCAGCAAAGAAAGAACTTGTACAAGAAAGCTGCAGCAAAATGTCTCACCCACACAGGTATTTCAAAGCCTGTCACAGGCATTGATTGATTTCTTCTAAAGCTTTTAGTGCACATTAGTTTGTTTACTAGTCCTAAAAGCATTACTAATTTAGTTAGGGTTTTTTAAGCTATGCCAGCATGTTGGAAGGGAGCACACCTTGGGAGAGAGCGTGTCACAGAAACTGCCTGCTTGGGGACAGGCTTCTCCATTTTAAAAATAACACTCCTGTCTAGATTTGTAATAATTATAATAAATGGCTTAGCCCAGATGGCCACTTGCAACTCCTGAAATACCAATTCACTGTGCACACTGTACACAAAGCAGTAACAGTGTACACTGTTTAGTACTCCTGAGACTTCCACACTGTGAGTTGTGCTGGATTCCACTTTTGCAGTAAAATATTAATGATGATCCCCAAGTCTACATCACAAGAGCCAAACAAATCAAAGTGAAATGGGGAATTGACTCAAGGGTACCTAACCTTGCAATGGATACTCACAGGATGGAAAGGTCACACATTAATCAGTTCTATTTTACGCAGAACTGCAAAAATTCCAGTAAGCCTCTTCTGTCTCTAACAGCTACAAACATCAGGTGGTTTCAAAGAACCCCCCTGGGAGACTAAGTGAAATGTCAGATGCATGAGGAGGGTTAGATACAGCTTCCTCACGCAGTAAAACCCACTATTAATAGATTGATGGGCATGGAATTTGTTTGCTGCAACAAAACTAGGGTTCTGCACTGTGGCAACACTTCCCCACAGCTCCTGAAAAGGATCCTGCTGCTGTCCCTCTTCACCTGCTGCGATGTACCCACGCTGCATCACGGCACTTCCAGACAGCCAGCGTTTTGCCAGGTTTGAAGATGGAAGATTTTTAAGGCTGTTTCCATCCCTCAGTTGCAAACAGGTTCCACAGAGTCACTAGCTAGGATTAACATCTGAAGAGCACACACTGGAGGGCTGGGACCCCAGCAGTGAGGGCTGAGTGGTTGTGAAGGGACAGAGGGAAAACACAGAGTTTCAGGATCTTCAGAAACTTCTCCTGAAACCTTATAGTCATGAGTGAATATCTGAGGTCAGGAAATTATAGCAGCGAAGGGTGGAAAGGAACAGAAGGTCTGTGTGGGATGAAGCAGAGCTGAATTCACAGAGAGTCTTTTGGAGATAACATCAAAATAATTTCCAGGTAATGAATTTATAAGCCACTGGATTATGTCTGTGGAGTCCTGAGAGTTTGAATCTGTTTCCGAAGCAAAGATGAATGTGGTAAGAAAGTCATCTAAACTCAACTGTATTCTGGATCTTACAAAAAAGGCTTCTAAAAGCTGTGAAAACTGACTCTCAAGGCAAACCTGAGGGCCTGCACAGTCCCTACATGTCCATCAATCAGCACTCCCTGTGTACCACAGCATCACACCAAGCCCTGACTCCCAGAGGCGGGCACAGAGCTGCGGGCAGCAAACTGGGAACTGAAGGCCTTCAGATAAGGTGCTGAAACACAACACCTGCACTTTCCATTTCCCCCACCTGCCTCACCCAGGCTTTGTGAAAATGAAAGGTGGCAGAGAGCTCCAGGGTTCTCAGGTGAGAGGCAGGAAGAAGGGCAGCAGCGTTTCAAAGTCCCCAGAGCTGACTAATACCTCTTATGTTTGAGCACTTCCGTAAAGTTCCCAAAGGCAGCTCAAGTGTGCAGCAGGAATGCTAAACTACAGCTGAGAAACCCTGAAATTAAAATTCAGCTGGGTCTCAAGCACTCCTGCTAATTTGTCACAAAAATCATTAGGGGTTAACACCAGTTCACAGTGCTTTTACAATCTGCATTCCAAATTACATTTGAGCATTCAAACAGTACCATGAGAGAAGAGATACGGCTTTAGCCAGCCAGAGAAACTGCTCTGCAGGTTTGCTGGGTCAGGCAAGACATGGATGGCAAATATATTTGGAAAGGGAAGCTTTCTCCTTCCAGGTCTGCTAGGGTTTTACAATGTTCAGCAACAGTGTTTTAAATGGTCATGGAAAGCAGGAAAGGAGCATGAGAAGCCAGAGGGTAAGAAATCCAGGCTCTTCTATTATTCACATCATTGTTGTGATACTGCTAATGACCATCAACAGGGGAACCAAAGGCAGGAATGTGCTCAGATACACAATTATTGCAGGAGCTGGTGGGGCTTTGTACCAACTGCTAAGCTCTATTTCAAGAGAAAGTTTCTATTACTGATTAACATCAATGACTGTGTGCCCAGGTTTAAGTGGCATCCTGCCTACCATTCTCAACAGGAAAGAGCAACAGCAGGTGTTGAACTTCTAGAAGCAACAGCAAAAGTGACTGGCCAACCTATTCCCTGGCTAAAAAAAATAAATACATTGACTGTCCGTGGTTTAAAGAAAAGACAGGAAAGCTCAAGGATTATAACTGGGTACAGAAAGCTGCCTTTGACCTTTGCACTGAGAGACGAAGGTGCAGTTTCACCAGCCTCAAAATTTGCAACAACTTTTATTTCTCCCCCAGTTACAACACTCACTCTATCCAATGTGTGCACCAGGGTTCATAGATCTCGAAGCACCTAACAAATGGGAGGTAGAAAGGCACCTTCCACAGGGCAGCAGGACCTAATATACAACAAAGCCCTGTCCCCATGAGCACTGTTACCCTCTGCTCATTTCAGAATTGAGTGTTCAGGGAAATAAAAGGGTACAACAAGCACCCTCTGGAGTCCATGGTTTAGCTGTGACCAGGACAGGTTAATATTTAAGGACATCAAAGAAGAATCTCACAGACAAAGATGCTAGAAAGTCAGTCACAGCCATAAGATGTATCTTCAGGCAACAGCACCCAAAAGCCAAGAAACTTTAGACCCAGGACAACCACAGCCTATGGTTTGTACCCCTCCCAGCATGGACAGTGACAAGCATGCCAGGCTTACCTGGCTGGTTTTCACACTCCGGTGTAACCCCAAAAGGGCTGGGTCACTGGACAGCTAAAAAACCCGATTACAACCAAGAAACCACGATCACTCCAACTGCATGTTCCAAATGGTGTCAGGTTTGTTTTTAGCAACCCCGAGCTGCAGTGCAGACTGTACACAATGCCTCTCAATTTTGTTAGTGGGCAGCTTTTCAAGTGAAAAAATCAATAGCAGCACACCTAAATTTCTCAAGCACTCAGGAAACTTCTCCCTGGGGTCCATTACCTGAGCAGTAAAGGCAACTATATCTGAGCAGAACCACAAAAAGGAAAGACAGACAGACAGTCTATTTACATAACTGTCTTTGATTTCTGATCCTCCCCAGTCCTGGTTTTTCTATCACTGCAAAGGGTACAGTTACCAAGCGACTGAAGTCAGAGCTAACGCTTCTGGATTTGGAAACCCAATAGCAACAACTAAATCCGTGTTTACTCACCCAAATTGAGGCAGCTTTGTTCAGATGCCGAAAACCACACTCAACTTGGGACAAATTTTTGCTGCAACAGCACACAGAGATTTTATTGGAAGGGAGCAGTGATTGAATCATGGTGTCTTTTGGAGAAAACAAGCTTTTTTTTTTTTGTTTTAAGGTAGAAATAAGTCACATAGCAGTATCTTTTCTGAATACCTGTTTTCATTTTCCCTATCTCCAACTGGTCACGTGTCTAATGACACTACCACCTAAATTTAGCTCATTCTGCCAGCACTGGCAATCCTAGCGATGCCTGTAGGACTGCAACACACCTTTCTTCCTCTCAGTCTCCCCTCTCTCCTGCGGCGTACGGGGCCATTTCTGAAACAGCAAAGCAGACGGGTCTCCAGGGGGCTCCTGCCTCCCTCTGCCACCCCAGAGGGGCACAGGGACCCTGCAGGGACAGTGCAGGCGCCCGGTTCTGCTCGATGCAACGCCCATCCCTGGCAGCCCCTTTGTGCTCCATTACAGTGCCCCGCTCGCCCGCTTTTGTCTCCGAACTGTCAGTCAGCCTGTGCTAAAACCCCACGCCAGACCAACTTTGGGAAGTGGGAATATTCCAACGCAGACCCTACACCCTGTGGTTCGTCAGATATAATTAAGAGGTCACAGATTTACATATGCCTCATCAGCAAGGGGTGAGGGCTCACGTAAACAAGGGCAGATCCAAACCATGGTTGCTTCCTGCCGAAATCTTTATCCAGTGGAGGTTTCCCCTGCTCGGCTGCTGACTCCCCTAGAACAGGCGATGACGACACTGTGCAATAAAGGCTGAGACACTGGCCAACATCCCCCAGCAAGTAGGACGGGTCTGGAAGCTCGCTCAAATCACCTTCACAGCCAGGCTTCTCCTTATGCCATGAAGCCCCAATAAAGCACCAGCACACACAGCAACAGCAGCAGCATCCATGCCGGGCTGCCAGAAGGAGGGTGATGAAGGGAGCGAACAGGATTTCACCCTCTGGAGGACACCGGGCAAGGACGGGGGTCACGGGGAGGAAAGAAAACGGGGAGCAACCACCCCTTTTCCCGGGAGCCCCCGGAGTACCCGACCCCGCAGCCGGCCCCGCACCCGCAGGCCGCGCAGGCCCTGCCCCGGGAGGCCTCCGAGGCGGCGGCCCCGGGGCCGGACCCAGGGCCGCGGGGGGCACCCCGCACCCCGGTTACCTTGGTCTCCTTGACGTGCTGCTTGATGCCCTCCGGGTACCACTGCACCCGCACGTAGCCCCGCCGCAGCGGGCTGGCTCGGCCCTCCTCGCCGCCGCCGCCGCCGCCGGGGCCCCCCGACTCCGAGCCGCCCGAGCTGGCGGCCCCGCCGGCCGCGGCCCCGCGCCCGCCCTCCTCCGAGTCCTCCTCCGAGTCCTCGCCGTGGATGAGCCGCACCAGGCCGAACCGCACCGAGCCGCGGTAGCGGCCCGACACAAGGTCGTGCGAGAAGAGCAGGCGCTGGGAGCCGCCCGGCGCGGCCGAGAGGGGCAGGGCGGCGGGGGCGGCGGCGGCCGGCGGGGCCGGGGCCGGCGGGGCCCCCTCGTCGGGCTGTTCCGCCATGGCGCCGGGGAGCGGGGAGCGCGCGGCCGGCAGGAGGGGAGGGCAGGGGAGGGGCCGCAAGTAACGGCCCGGGGGCGGGGCCACGGCGAGGGCCACGCCCACCGCGGGCCAGGGGACACGCCCACCGCGGGCCAGGGGACACGCCCACCGCGGGCCAGGGGACACGCCCACCGGGAGGGAGGGGCGGGGGTTGGTCCATCCCCGAGCCCAGGGGTGGGAGGGGGAGTTACATCACCGACCTCAGGGCTGGGCGGGCTGCGCTGTATCACCGGCCCCAGCGATGGGAGGCTGCACTGCATCGTCCTCTGATCCACAGGGATCGGGGGGCTGCACTGCATCATGGTCCCCAGGAATGGGGGGCCTGCATTGCATCATCAGCCCCAGGGATGGGGGGCTGCGCTGCATCACTGACCCCGGGGATGGGGGGCTGTGCTACATCGTCTTCTGATCCCCAGGGGTAGAGAGGTTGCACTGTATCGTCCCCAGTGATGTGGGGGTATCTGCTCTGCATCGTTCCCAGGGATAGGGGGGCTGTGCTGCATCACCCCACGGACCCCAGTGATGAACCTCTGAACTGCATCATCCCCTGATCCCCAGGGATTGGAGGGCTGCACTGCATCAACCCCTGGCCCCAGTGATGGGGGGCTGCACAGCTTCATCCACCTCCCTAAGCACAGGTGGGGGCCCATCCTGGCACTGGGCACTGCTCTTTGCTGGGAGCTGCTCTCCAGCCAACATCAAAGCCTGGTCTTGCTTTTTATGGCTCCTAGAAGCCCTCATTAGGGTGT
The DNA here is from genome assembly GCA_035041135.1 of Platyrinchus mystaceus. Lineage (NCBI taxonomy): Eukaryota > Metazoa > Chordata > Aves > Passeriformes > Tyrannidae > Platyrinchus > Platyrinchus mystaceus. The sequence continues at coordinate 7,280,870 of JAWWLV010000046.1, forward strand.
GCAAATGAGCTGAATATTTGGCTTCACTGACTCTAAGGGTTTTTCTGCCCTATCTGCAAAGATTTTGTAAATAGAAAAGTTTTTTGAGCAGGTCCCGCTGCTCTGACAAGTGAAGAACTAAAGGAATCTGAAATAGCCTTCACTGCCTTGTCCTTTATCCCAACACATCCTACTTCTTTGCTCCCTAGATCTCCCTGCTGGTGCAGTGCTGGCTGGAGTATCAAGAAAATGCCTGAAATCCTGAGCCTGACTTGTGCTGTTGCAGGAAAACTCCCAGGAGCAGCAGAGCAGTGATTTCCCTCTTGCCCTCTCCCTCCCACCAATGCCAGACTGCTCTGCCCCAGCTGGATCAACCCCTTCCAAGGTCTCTCCTTTTTGGAAAAGCAGCCAGGGTAAAGGTCTGCCCATGCTCACCTCAGAAATTCTGGAACCCTCTCCTCAGGCCTGATGGGATTTTCCAACCTTGCAAATGGCCCTAAACCCCTGGGAAGCAGATGGGAAGAGGCTGGGGAAGAGGTTATGTGTTGGTGTGGGATGCACTGGGAGCTCTGCCTGCCTCCTTGGCTGTCTGGAGCTGTGGGTGGCAGGGCAGCAGGATGCTCTAAGTGAGGTGAAATATAAACTATTTGTGTCCTGCCTCCAAATCAGGGAGCTGCAGGCAGTGAGGCACTCCAGCACCTGCCTTCCCATAGGCCAGCCTGACCTCCACACCAGCATTTAGTGGCTCCCTACAGCATCACTTTAACCAGAAGGGCAGCGTGTTCATGTGTTTCCTTGCTGGAGCATTTCTTGGCTCAAACTCCAGGGATAAGGAACAGATTAGAATTTAAAAGGGACCATTGGGTAGGAAAATAGTGGCATACCCTTGGGAAAAGGCAGTTTAAATATCCCATTCAGTGGTTTTACAGCAGTTTCCAGGGATGTGTTTCTGGGAATACAGACCTGTGCCCACAAGCCCTGACCTCTGTGGAGTGGACAAGGTGGAGGGTTGAAAGGCAGCACTCAGCACTTGCTGAGCACATAAGTGCCTCTGGCACAGGATTTCACCCTCTGACCATTGCTGTGCTGAAAGGGGGAGCGTGGCACATCTCCCCAGGGCCGTGGAGCTGTGGATAAGGTATCCAGCCCACCTGGAGCTGTGGGTAAGATACCAACCCCTCTCCCTCTGCAGCCAGGGAGAACTGTGCCTTTGTGGGAGCAGAATCAGTCCTTTGCAGGGGGAGAAGGTGCCCTTTGGCTCCATTTGAAGTAGCGCCATGTTCTTCTCGAGGTTTCAAAGCAGAGCTTTATCCAGCACGGTGATGCTCCTCATCATCTCCTTAATGTACATTGTAACAGCCTCTAATAAAATATAGATACACGTAATGGGCACAACCATGTGTGGAAATGGAAACTGTCTCTCTCCAGGGCAATTACTTGCTGCAGAGCAGTAGTGGGGTTTCAGGTAGCCACAAACAGCCACGCAAACAATCACATTATGCAACTGGCTGGGCTCACGGCAGGGGGATTATAATAGGGACAAGTCAGGGCTGTTTGCTCTTTAGCGGGAGTTGAGCCGGGTGTGTGTTTGCACTGTGATCCCAGCTGGAGCTCTGAAGTGCTTCCATTGGGAAGTGGCACTGAAGGAGGACTCGTTGCCTCTTCAGGAAACAACGGCCCAGGGCCTGGGCTGCCACAGCACTGATGGGCTTCGGGTTTGGCAGTCCCTGGGTGTCAAAAAGAGCATCTCCCGCTCAACATGCCAGGGGACCTCTGCAAGTCCCACCCAGCAAAATATGCTGGGTGTGACAATCAGCCAAAACACAGTGCAAAGCGACACAAGTCAGTAAGCCCCGTGCCCAGTTTGGGGACAGTTCTTGCTATTTAGGCCATCTTGCAAAGTGATGGCCTTCACTCTGCAGGAGGGCATCCTCCCTGGAAGTGAGATGCCCGTGTGATCTAACTGCCTTATGGCAGTTAGGTTAGATCACCAGTGTCTCCCTGTTGAGACACTGGTGCCCAGAGGCTGTCAGGATGCCAGGAGGGTGCCAGAATACCCAGAGGGTGCCAAGATGGCCAGCAGGTGCTGGGATGCCCATGAAATGCCAGGATACCCTGGACACCCATTATCTCCCTGTAGAGATACTGGTAAAAAGCAAGCCCTGTCCTTCCTCCTTGGGACCCTGCTGGCACTGGATGCATCTCTCACAGGGCATCTCGGCATAGGCCTTCCAGGCCTTAAGAGGCAGATGTTGGGATGCCTGCAGGGCACCAGGATGCCCGCAGGGTGCTGGGTTGCCTGCCAGGTACTGGAAATACCCATAGGAGAGCAGGATGCGTGGCAGTTGGGTTGCCAGCAGGGTACCAGGATGTCTGCTGGGTGTTGGGGATGTCTGCCAGGTTCTGGGGTACCCACAGGGTACTGGAATGGCCGCTGGGTTGCCGTACTGTCCACCAGGGATTCCCGGTGGGTGCAGGATGCCCCCAGAGTACGGGGATGCCCTCCCTGTGCTGGCCCCGGGCTGTGGCGGGGCTCTGGTGCCACCTCGTGGGCTGTCGCCTCCCGGCGGCTCCGGTGTGACGGGGGGAGCGGGCGGCACCGGCCCGTGGGTCCCCAGGGGCAGCGGCTCCGCTCGGAGCCCCGGGTCTGCAGCCGGGCTCTGTCCGCCGGGATGGGGAGCTCCGAGATCAGCGGCGGGTGAGCCCTCACCCCTCCTCTGCTCCGCTCCACAAGCCCTCCTTGGCCAACCCTCCCAATATTTTCCTCTTTTGCTGCTTCCCGGATGCACAGAGTCCCTGTCCATTCTCTGCTGGGAAGAGCTCGCTGCTCGGGTCACAGGGAATGCCTCCAGACCCTCCCACAGAGATAGCTGGGAGTTTATTACCATCAGACAGACAAACAGCTCATCAGGAATCCCTGAGTCCTGATCACATAAGGGAAAATAAATACTAGCAAATGATGCAGCATATGGCAATCCTTCATCCTGTCTTAGTGAGCCCAGTAAACCTCCAGAGGCTGGGTGGGCAGGGAATGCTGCTCCCTTGGGAGAGGGGACACTGTCAGTGCCCAATGCCCCATTTGAGGCTAGGCTGGATGGGGCTTGGAGCAACCTTGTCTAGTGGAAGGTGTCCCTGCCCCTGCTAATAGGATTGGAACAAGATGGTCTTGAAGGTTCCTCTCAACACAAGCCACTCTGTGATTCCGTGATTCTACAATCCTGCATGGGATTACCCAGCCCTTCCCTCCTTGCTCGTGCTGCCCTGACCAACACCACTGGCTCTCCCCAAAAATGGCTCAGAGCAGCATCACCTTGTACATGTACAACTCGATGTGACCATGATCCTCCTCTGCTCCCACCTCTCATCCTCTTCGCTGAAACCAAGACCTTACAAATCCCCTGATGGGGCTGGTCCAGGCTCAGCCTTGCTCTCCAGGATTTTTCTTCCCCGTAGGTGGCATCTTGTCTCCAGTCATCTCCAGGGCTCTCAGCAGCAGTGTACCAGGGCTGGAGCTGCACCAAGGGCAGGAGAACACCTGTAAGAAGCAGGAGAAACAATAATCACCAGACTGCCTCTTCCTAAAGTCAGAACTGCTTGGAGGTCTGGGACTGGAGGGTAGGGGCTCTCTGCCAAGACCCTCCCACCTGCCCGGCCTTGTCCTCCCAGAGCAGCTCCTGCAGCCCCTGGTGAACCCCATCCTCCTTCCTCCCAGGGACTGTGACATGAGTGGCTGTGACCTAGTTATAAACCCCAGCCCTGCAGAGAGGAGGAGAGGAGGTTAATCACCACCAGTGCTGTGCTCCACGGAGGGGATAAAAGATATCCTGGCTGGGTCCTGGGCCCTGCCTCCTGCCTTTGGCTGAGGTTGCTGTGGCCAAGCAGACATGGTGAGACTGTCCCCCAAACTTGTTTGTTTTCTTTCCTCAGAGGCCCGTGGAGAGGAGTAACAAGACACACCAGCCCTGTGAAGGCAGGTGTTTATCTACTGCAGGTCTAAGCCAAAGTCTGAAGCCTGTTTCCCCTGAATCCAAATAAGCTGTGAAGTAGCATCCTTTCCTCCCTTCATCCCTTCCCCAGCTCCCTGTGACTGACTGGAGGGAATCAGCCCTGCACCCTCACAGAAGGGCATCAGCTGCACTGATGGGCCAAAAGGAATATTCCAGAGGAAAAGTGAGTACGTATATATTTGCATGTTATGTATTTAATATATATATTAACATTTCAGAGCACAACCAGCTCCTCTAGGGCCTATTTAGAGCCTGGGGCTGGGGGCTGGCCACCCTCTAGAGGAGTCTTGTATTGCTATTTTAGAAGAGCAGCACCTTGCAGGTTCCTAAGCCACACGGAATGTCCAACTCCAGCGGAGAGGCTGGAGGCACACTAGCTTGTCAGGACCTGCTGGTGACTCAAAACCACTTTTGACAACATGAGAGGGAGCACTGAGGGATAAAAGCAGCAGGTAGGCAGTCTGGCAAGTGCTGAGAATACCGACTATGTCCAAAGAGCCACATCCTGCTGGGAAGTTACAGCAATGATGAGCACCAGCACAAGTGATGAAAAGGCAGGAGACAAGGGAGAGTGAATTCAGAGGCCACAACTAACCTTGTAGTGATGCCAAACTGCAGATCCCTGCTGCCACCCCTGCTGGGTCATTGCCAGGAGAAAAGCATCACCCTCTTGGAAATGTAGGTCCCCATGGCTAAGCCAGGCGAAGGTGTTAAACAGGGATGTAAACAGTGTCCAGTATGGGAATTATGTAGTTATGTGAGTCTGGGAGAGAGACCTCTCTGATGGCGTCACACAGGGAAGGATCCTGATGCCATCTGTATCCCCTGAGACGGCAGACACTGTCCCTTAAAGCCAGGGCTGCAGCCACCAAAAGCAGCTTAATCCCGCTGAGCACCGGGATAATGGGGCATGGCCGGGATGGAGGCAGAGCACGGCACAGCTGAGGAGCTTCACTGCCAGGCCCTGGCGGAGGGGGGGGCGAGTCGTGATTCATCTGCCTCCCACACGTCGCCCCTCGCTGCAAATCCTCCCCGGAGATAATTGCTGTCTTCCTGAGTGGGTACTCCAACAGAGGGACCAGCCCGGCTGCGGGGCCGCAGTGACAGCTCAGGGCTCTTTGAAGATGCTGAGAGAGCTGCTAAATATGTAAATCTCGGCACACTGCTGTGGCGCTCATTTAATGGAGCTGTTGACCCTCCGCAGCTGTGTGGGAGCAGGAAGAGGCAGACCCAACTAAAACTGTGGAATGCAGCATCCCTGCTTGACTATTCCAGCCACGGGCTGGCTTCTGCTCTGCCAGGCTCTTTTAATGGCTGGGAGCTGCTCTGAAATGCCATTTCTGAAGAGCAGAAAGCTGCTGGGTCATATTTCTGTTTTGATTCCATGAAAAAAACTTAAAAGAGAGAGGTAAGGGCATAGCCCCAGGTCACTTTGCCCATGGCTGGAAACTAAAGCAGGTCCTGAGCTGCCCTGGGAATGTCCCTAATGGAACAAAGCCAGCTCTGCCTTCTGCTCCAGGCTTCTTTCAGGGTTGCATCTGGTTCACGATGATAATGATGATTCGAACACTGTGCTCACGCCTGGGATAATCCCCCTTTTATTACATGTGTCCTGATGGAGACAAATACTGATGGTTCTGCCTGTCCAGTTTATTATGTAACAGCTCCCAGGGACTGTGGGTTGCATGGGAGGGAGATGCTTGGTTTTTGGAGTAAGCTCCTTGGGGAAGAAACCTTATGTCTGACTCCCCCATTCCACAAGGAGCCAGCTGATTCCCCCGAGAAACTCCCCGCCACTCAAGCCCAAGCGCTGATCACACCTGGCACCACCAGCAGCCATCTACTCTGGCCAGGACTGCCTTTAGCTTTCTACTGGCTGTCAATGCTATTGGAGAGGTCTGGATCAGGCACAGGACACTGCTATTCTTTCCTGGCTACGTCCCTTGCTCTCCCTGCAGAGCAGAGCAATCAGCTAAATGCTTTATCCCTCTGCAGCCAGTCACACGGGAGGGGGGGGCAAAGCCTAATGGGATCCTTGTGCTGGCCTGTCACCTTAAAGCCTCTCACCTCTCCCTGTCTTTCATCGGAGTTATAAACTCCTTAGGATGTCATCACGTGCTCCATAAATAACAAATATATATAAGCAGGGGATGAAGGGGATGCAGCAGCCAGAGGAGGGGAGGCAAAACCCCAGATCCTCCTCTTCTGCCAGCGGTGAGACAGCACCACCGGAGCCAGGAGGGCAGAAGAGCAGCGTGGGGTCCCTGTCTGGTAAGCACCCCCGTTTCTGTCACATCCCTGGTGGCACTGACAGCCTTGGGGACGCTGCTGGTCCCCTGGCCACTGTCACTTGCCCCTGTATCCCAGGATAGGGGGAATTGCCCCAGAGAGGAGGGAGGTTGGTGCATGGAGCTTAGCTTGCTGAGAGTGATTTTCGTGTAGGGAAGGGCATGACTCTCATCCCTGCCCATGTCCCATCTCTACACTTCCAACACATGCTACCAAAACTCAGCTGTAGGGACTCTTCTCACTGAAACCCTCCGTGTTCTGGGTGTGGGAAGAACTCAAGCTCTTTTGCACAGATAATTTGACTTCAGAACTGGGTGAATAACTCCTATCAACTAATTTAGAAAATCCAGCTTCAAACCCAGGCAGACATTCATAACTTAATAAAAGATGCTGTCAGAGGGGCACTGTGGACTTGCCTGTTAATTTACACGTGAGCATCTCTCTGGACCACACAGATGGTCTGAGCTCTGGTGCTCAAGGGGCAGGGCAGGAATTTACAGAGCAAACTTTTGGTTTGCTGCTACGATGCAAAAATATGGGCTCATCTCAGGCAGGTCTGGCAAGAAGTTACAACACAAAAGTCAGCCTGGGGTATAAGTGACTTGAACAAATACAGGAGTCTGTGTTGGAGCATTGGAAGACAGATGTCTTGAGCCAGGGAGAGAAATTTTCCTCATCACTCCAGTTCTCACTTACCCTGTGACTTGGGATGAGGTTCCTTCACCTCTGCAGGGTGGATGCTCCCCAGTGTCACAGCAGTGCTGGTACTCCCAAGGCAGTGCAGGGCCCGGGGTTGTCTCTGGGAATGGGTAGCAGGGCTGGTTCCTCTGTGCTCCGCAGGTTCTGTGTACCCCCACCTCCCCAGAGGACCTTTGCACCTGCAGGGAGCTGAGAAGCAGAGCAAGAAATTAATTAAAAAAAAAAAACAAACACAATTATATCAGCCCTCCAGCTGTATAACCTGGGTTGCCAGGAATAAAGTGCTGGAGGGGAAAAAAATACAAGGAATACAAGCCAAGGAGCAGCCTTTCCTCATCACCTACTACTGCTCCAGGCTGTTGCTGGTCGGGGTCTCAGGAAATTTCTAAAATTAGCTGGAAAGATCTGATTGCCCTTTCCCAGTTATCTCTAGTGGGAACAGAGCAGCCACTTACACAAGAAGTCTTGAATCTCTCATGTCTGTGTATGTCCCTGTAGAGACTTCCATGATCCCTTCGTATGCTCTGGGATAAAGTCTTGCTCTTGGACAGTGAGCACTGAATGGTGGCTATTGGTGAGCAAACGTCCTTGAGGAGTCTAGTGGACAGTGTCCCTTCTCATTGCAGGGGGGTTGAACTAAATGACCTTTAAGAGTCCCTTCCAATCAAACCGTTTTATGATTCCATAATCCAGCTCCTTAATTCCCATGGCAGCTGAAATGCCAGCCCTGCCTGAGGCCATACTCAACTGACCTCTCTGCCCTGCCATCCCTGCACAGCCACCCCAGGCCTGATCCAGCAGCATCCCCAGAACTTGCCCCAGGCACTCAGCACCACCCAGGATCAAACCACCGTTGCATTTTCTAGGTCCCCCGAGCCTACCCTCTTGCCTGCTCTGGGATTTATACATATAGATGAGCCCCTAATCCAATTAGCAGGATGAGAAGTTCCAGAAGATTTGATAATAAGCTCTACAAACACTACACCCACCCCCCCAGTACCCTACTCTCCCCTCCAGCTTACCCCTTTTACTTGCCTCCTGCAGGAGTCTGAATCACCCATTTCCGGCACCAGTTCAGTCAGTCCTTGTTTACCGAAATGAGCACTGGGAATGCTAAATAATTCTCATGCCAAGGAAACCCCCTTTCCCTAATGGATCTGATCCCCTAGATACACATCCACTGCCAAAACAGCAGTTCACTGAAAATAAATCCCAACACCACGCTGTCTCACCGCAGACTGGATAAGACTGGCATTTCAAGCACCAAGCCCTCGGCATTTCAGGATGGAAAATTCCCAGCTTGTGCCAGTTCTGCCCTGTGCAATGTTTGTGCTGGTAATGCTTTTGTTTCCATAAATCCTATTAGCTGAAGGCAAGCCTATAATTAGCAGGAAAAGCCGGCACCTCTGAAACAATAATCAAAAATGACCTGGCTTTGCTCTGGCTTTGCTGCAAATTACTTGAATATTGGGCTGAGCAGGGATGGATGGACAGATGGACAGGCCTGGGAGCTATTCCCACCATTTCTGCCAGTAGGATGCATGTACTTAGTAAAGTTATTCACTCAGTTTTTGGTTCTCTCTGAGTTTACTAACTTGGTCCACTCACATGTGAAAGCAGAGGCAGATTGAAGCTACAGGCTCTGATCCAGGTCGAGGGATTTGTCTGTGCTGTGCAGGATGGGTGCTGCCAGATGAGCTCGGGTGCTGGTGACCCTCTTGGGGGAACCCAGGGGTCTGGGGTCCTGTATCACAGGTGGAGTGTCCTGGCATGGGCTGTGTCTGGTGGGATCATGCTACCCAAAGCTTCTGGGGCAGGGGGTGAAGCCTGGGGGCACCTCACCAGGGAGGATACCCAAGGCTTACAGCCTCAGGCACCTGCTCAGTCCTGCCATGGACCCATATCTGTGAGCATGGATGTGACCTAAGAGACCAACAGAGGTTAAGCTGTGTCACTTATCTGCTGAGCGAGCTGGAGAAGGGCGTAGATCCTGTCAGGTCGTGCTGTCTCGAGGAGGTGGCTCTGGGTGCCTGATGTGTGTCCGTATCAGGGCACCTCGGTGCACACTCAGTGGCCCAGCCCTGACCTCTTGTTCAGGCACAGCTGTGCTGCTCCACAAACACAAGAGCATCACAGGGAACTTTCACACAAAGATGCTTATTTTTGCAGCCTCTTGGCTTCCTGCAGCCACATCCCACTCTGCCTGTCCTGAGGGCAGCAGCTGGACTTGCCCCAGGACCCTCCTGCCTGGCACTGCCGCGGACTGGGAGATGCTGGGCAGGATGCTCAGCCTCACACCTGCTCCAGCTCCAACAGTCCCAGCCCCTCTCCCTGCTTTATCCCACCACCTGGATCACGGGGCTTTTGTCCCCCTGGTCCCTGGGGTTTGCTCAGCCCACAGCCGGTGCCCGCCTCCCATTCCCCAGCTCCCAGAGAGACCAGGCAGGGTCACTGCTGGTGCATATTTGCTTTATACACACACACACACACACGTATAGGAAAAGCGGGACAAGCAGCCTACCCCTGTCTGTGATCCACAGGTATTCCCGGCATCTGACACCGCTGGAGGAGCTTGGCTGGAATAAGGGGCGCCCGTGCCGCCGTGTCTGGGAGCCGGCAGAGGCTGCCCCGAGCAGAGCAGTGGGAAGCAAGGCAGCAGGAGGAGGAGGAGGAGGAGGAGGATGCCGGCACTCAGCGCGTTGCCCTTCCTGAAGCCCGTTCACCTGAGGTCGCCCCGCAGGTCGCCCGGGGGCCAGCGCCGGCACACGCTGCCCGCCAGCGAGTTCCGCTGCCTCAGCCCCGAGGACGCCGTGAGCGTGTTCGAGATCGAGCGGGAAGGTAACGGAGTGCCCGGGGGAGCTCAGACCCGACCGATCCCTTTCCTTCACCAGTCCCTCGTGCTCCTTCAGGGCACACTGTGGTGTGTACCCTCGTGGGAGGGACACAGCAGCCGTGACTTGTGGCCAGGCCACCACGGGCTCCCTAATGAGGTGGGGGAGCTGTGGTTAATGAGCTGGAGAACTACAGCCCCAGCTCAGCCCGGGGTGGGGATGGTACGAGGTGATGCCCTGGGCTGAGTAGGACCAGGTGAGTGGGGAGCAGCTCTCCCAAAACAGTCCTGTGAGAGCCAGAGGGCAGGAGAGGAGAGGGGGAAGGACATCATGCTCTACCTCCTACTGTACAGGGGCACTTTGAGATGCACTCTCTGCAACTTTCCCTCTGTCCTGGTCAGTCCAGCTTCCCTCATCCAGACTCACCCAGCCCATTTCACCCTCCTCTCCAAGGCCAAGGGCAGCTGGAGAGGTGCCAGGAGGGAGGGTTCAACTCAGCACTCACTGCTGTAGCTCTGGAATTAGCAGTGAGAGCAGAGAGCTGGTCACTGGGCCATGGAGGCTGTCTCCGGAGAAGCTGCTCCCTGGAAGCATCCATATTCCTTAGAACTCCTTTAAAACCTAGCAGGCAGCAGGACACGCCCTCTCTCTCCATCACATCCTGCTTTTCCTCCCCTACATCAGTGCCGGGAGGTTTTCTGAGTCTGGGTGTCCTTGGTCCCCCTCACTGACCTCACCATTGTCCCTCTCCAGCCTTTATATCCGTCTCTGGGGACTGTCCCCTCCACCTGCATGAGATCCGCCACTTTCTAAATCTGTGCCCGGAGCTGTCCCTTGGCTGGTTTGAGGAAGGGCGGCTCGTGGCATTCATCATCGGCTCCCTCTGGGATCAGGAGAGGCTCAGTCAGGTAAGACCCTGTTCTTCCCACCTTGTGCACTGGGAGAGGCATTGCCAGAGCCTGGGGATCAAGAGAAGCTCCCTGGGATCCCGAGACTACTCACCAAGTCTTCTCCCAGACTTAACCGCTACAGGGCTGCTCTGGTGGAAATGAATCTTCTCATTAATTAACTTGAACAATGCTGTTTTAAAATCTGCCAAGTAATTCCCCTCAACGTTCGTTTTAGAATTAAAACCCCTCCAAGGATGACGGGGGAGGGGGCTAGGTGAAGTGGGATGGCACAGGGACCCTTCTCTGTTTGGGGAGGATGTGGACCCTGTCACTGGCTCACTGGGGTGGGGAACCAGCCACACGCAGGATGGTCCCACTAACCCCCGCTCCCCTCGGCAGGCAGCGCTGACCCTGCACAAGCCGCAGGGCACGGCCGTGCACATCCACGTGCTGGCCGTGCACCGCACCTTCCGGCAGCAGGGCAAGGGCTCCATCCTGATGTGGCGGTACCTGCAGTACCTGCGGTGCCTGCCCTTCGCCCGCCGGGCCCTGCTCATGTGCGAAGACTTCCTCGTGCCCTTCTACCAGAAGTGCGGGTTCGAGGCGCTGGGTCCCTGCGAGGTGACGGTGGGGGACCTGGCCTTCATCGAGATGCAGCACTCGGTGCGGGGCCACGCCTTCGTGCGCAGGAACAGCGGCTGCTGAGCCCGCGCCGCTCCGTCCCGGCTTGGGAGAGAGGCTGCGGTGGGATAAGAGGCTGCAACCCCTCTCCATCCCCACCACATCCATCTTCCCTGGCTGGCCCTGGCTACAGCTACTCCCTCTGCAACATCTGCCTTTCAGCCACATAAGCCCGGCCCCTCACATCCCGGCAGGGCTGGGCACAGAAATTCCCGTGCCTGATCCTGCTGGAAGCAGCTCTTCGGGCTCTGCTGGCGAGCCTGGGTGGGCTGCAGGGCCACGAGCCCCCTGGGATGGAAAGACTTTGCCCTGGGAGCAGCTGGGGTCTCTGGTGGTTTAAGGGCATTTACACCCACCATGGTTTGCTGATGCACCCAGCAGAGCTCCTACATACACGTGCCCCCAGCCCTGCACCCCTTCCCACCACCACAAGTGAAGCACACCCTTCTGCAAACACCTCTGGCTGTTGGGAAGCAGCAAATAAAGATGTGGCAGTGATTTTCTACACAGTCCATGTGTGTTCCTGCTGGAAGGAGGGCACCAGCTGGCCCAAGGGGAGCAATCCAGCATCCTTTGAGGCACTTCAGCCTCAAGGGAGAAGGGGCAAATCCAGCCTTGGGTCATCCAGTGAAGGGTGAGATACAGGCAGGGATGGCTCTGCCCATGGGCAGGGTCAGGAGGGTCCATGGATGTGGGTGTTTGACTTCTCCTTCTGCTCCAAATCCTGTCCCCTCCCAGGGAGGGATTTGAGGGGCACACCAGGGCACCAGCCTCAGGCACTGCCCACTCATCCTCCCTCCTTGCCACACCAACCATCACCAAAAGAACCAGAACCACCCAAAAGTGCCACATCCCCAGGCCTGAGAAGGGAGAAGAGGCTTCATGCGTCTCATTAAATACAGGTAGAAATTTATTAAGGGGGGGAAAAACCCACAGCTTTAAAAAAAGTATCAAAAGAGACAAATGAGGTGAAGTGTCTGCCTTTGGCTGGAGCAGCAACTGGAGGGACTGAGCAGGGCTGAAAACCAGCCCCAGGTGGAGGGAGGGATGCAGGTGCCACAGGCTCCTGGGATCACCTGGCAAGTGGTTGTGGAGAGGGAGCCAAGCTCCCAGCCCTTGAATACTCATCCCAGGATATCCTAACTGGGGGATTTCCACCTGCTCCCATTTAAAAGCACTGAGGCCTCCAGCACCAAAGCAACATATAACAGGGGACAGACATCTTGGCACCAGCCTGGGTCCAAACCAGCCCAGAGGGGTCACCTGGACCCCAGGAAGGACCTGCCTTCGTGCCATGGCTGATGGGAAGGCAGAGGAGATGCTGGGAGAGCAGCCCAGGGCTGGAGGCAGGAAAGGGGGAAGGCAACTGCCCCAATCCTGCACTTCTCCATCTGAGCAGCAGTGTTTCAGGAAAGGAGGGTTACCTGGGTCTCTAAGCTTTGAAGAAGGGAGAAGAGTAACAGCAGGGACTCAAGGCAGAAGGTGGAAGCACCAACAGCTTCTCAAGAGGTCTGGGGCCTTCAGGAGCAGCCACACAAGCCCCTCAGGGTGTTTTTCTCTTTGCCTGCCTACTTCACCATGGCACTACAAACATGGTCTGTGCTGCTTCTCCCCTTCCAAAAAGGGAATTTCACTGAAATAAGGGGAAGATAAGGCCCCCTGTCTCAAGTCCTGCCTCTCCATCCAGTGAGGAGTCAGGTGGGGAGGCATAAGCCTCCTTTGGGGCCTCCAGGGGAACAGGACTGAAAAATACATTTGAAGCTCAGCTCTGAAAGTCTCAGAGCAATGACAGACTCCAGGGAGCCCAAAGTGGGGAAACCCTGGGCCTAAAGGGCTGCGGATAAAAAGAAGTGCCCCTGCAAAAAGGGGGTTGTGTTCACAGTATGAGCTGCAGCACCCAGAGGCACCGAGGTGGGACGGGATCCAGGCAGGCAGGGACACAGGCTGGAGACCTCGGCAGCTTCACCCCAGGGCTGGGAGTCCAGCCTGGCCGTGGATACACCAAAATCCCACATCCTTCGCCCCTTCCCCATGCAGGAGTCGGTCCCCAAACCAGTTATGGCTTTTCAGCACCAGGAGGCAGCCCCAAAGGGGTGCAAGGCTGGGCTGGCTCAGGCCTGTTCCCCACTGCGTCCCCAGCACTGAGCAGGACCCCAAACCCATCATCCCTGAGGATGAAGCTGTGCCCAGGGCCTGCCCCACCCCGGAGCAGCTGCTGCCGTCTCCCCCACAGAAAGCATCATTGCCAGCGCCTCTCCCAGCCCTGTCCCCGCCGGCAGGGTCAGTGCAGGACCTGCTCCAGCTCGTACTTCTCGCAGAACTTGCTGGTGAAGGGCAGGCAGGTGAGATACTCCACCCAGCGCCAGTTCACGGGGTAGGCGTAGAGCCAGACCACCAGCGAGGTGAAGAGCCCCACGAAGACCAGCAGGGACACGATGATCATGGCCCTCTTGCGGTACTTGTCCATCGTGCCGAAGGTGATGTAGGGCAGGAAGGCGAAGGACAGCAGGAGGCCACTGAGGAAGCCGAAGAGGTGGGCGATGTTGTCGATCCAGGGCAAGAGGCCACAGATGAAGAGGAAGAGGACGATGCCAGAGAGGTTGAGGAAGGCTTTCCAGGGTTTCTCCAGCACTTGCCAGCTCTGGAAGAGCTCCACGAAGAGACAGGCCAGGAGGCCGAACTGGGACCCAGCAGGGCCCACCTGCAGGGAGGGGGGGAGTCATGGCCAGACCCTGCACATGTCACCCCAGACATGTCCCCATGTCCTCAGGGGTCATCTCCTCCCCTTGCAAAAGTCATTTGGCTTCTGCATCCCTGTGCAGGCTCCTGTGTGGGGCTCAGGGGTGGGAGCCCTGGCACGGCAGGAAGAGGAAGGGAGCACATCAGGGCTGTTTTGGCAGAGCTGATGTTTTCCGTGACTCAGCAGCCAGGAAGCATCACCTCCTCCCAGACCACAGCCCCCCCGAGCCCCATCCTGATGCAACCCCAGGGGGATTAGGGTGCTTGGAGTGATCTCATTTAAAGCCTGAGAGGGTTTGGCTGGCAGCAGATTAGCCATCTGCCTGCCTGGGGACCCGGCGCACACAGGGACACGTGGGACGTGTGGCACACACAGCATGTGCGAACACCACACGTGGGGCAGAGACACTCTCTCCCCCTGCCACCAGGGTGCCAGCCTCTCATCCTCCCTGCAGCAAAACCTGCCAGAGGATGAGAGCCCTGTGCTCTAGCGCCTTCCCCAGATCCCTGCCAGGACAGAGATGGAGAAGGGTGTCCTTTAGTCCCCAGGGAGCTGGCTGGGTTCAAGGTGATGTGGACAGAGCCCCCCTAGGCCTCACCTCCGCCCTGTAGGGAAGGAAGATGGCGCTGGCCAGATTTCCTGTGATGCCACTGAGGATGAAAATGATGGAGATGCGATGCCAGCCTGCCAGCTTCTCCAAGTCCCGCAGCACTGTCATCTGGAAAGTCACCGACACCAGGCAGTGGAGGATGCTGAGGGAGAGACCCTGTGTTAGAGACCCCAGCCCAGCCCTGCCACCCACCGCCCCAGGGCACAAGACATCTTACAAAGCACCCTCCGCAGATAGCATGTGTCACTGCAGTGTGGGGGTGCCCTTCCCTCTTCTCTCCCACCCCAGCAGGGGTCAAAGACCATCCCAGTGGACACTCCCATCCCCATTCCCCCCACCCCTGCGGGCGCAGGGGGCTGCGGCTCACCCAGCATGCAGGAACAGGGACAGCCACAGGCGGTAGAACTGGTCAGGGACCTCCGGGTTGAGGAAGGGCAGGAGCCCACAGACCTCGTCCAGGCAGTGCACCTACAAAGGGAGAGGGTTGGAGGGGTGGTGAGGGCTCAGCCCCGACACCAGAGCCACAGGGAGCAGAGGATGGATCACAGGGATGCGCAGCCAGTGATCCACACACCAGCCATGGAGGGACCCTGGGTGGTGGGGGGCACCCGCATTGCCCAGATGCTGGAAAAGGAGCAGCTGAGCATCCCCAGTGCCCCAGGAGATGCTTAAGTGTCGTTTTCCTGCCGAGGATGTGCCTTGCCGGAGGACACCAGTGAGGCACCACACCAGCAGGAGCCCAAGCAATAGCTGGGGCAAGCCCCTGTACTTTGCATCCCTCCTGCTCACACCCATCCCAACCGTGTCCCAGTCCTGACAGGATACTCTAGCAGCAGCAGGGCTGCTGGCATCGCATCCCACATCCACGGCCGTGCCTCCCTGGCCCTGCTCACCTGTGAGCAGAGCGTTGCCTCCTCGTGGAAGTAGCCGTGCATGAACTCGCAGTACTCCCGCGTCGTGATCTCACAGCTGGCAGAGGGCAGGCAGGGGGCTCGCTCGGGGCAGGGCACACTCCCTGCTCCCCTGAGCATCCCCCTCTGCTCCCAGCAGCTGGTCCTGCTGCCACCATGCTTCCCACCCCGCAAGGCTCCATGATCTCCCTCCCCACCCTGCCACAGCTCTGGACACTGATGGGGCAACACGAGGCAGGAGGGCAGAGGAGGGAGCCAGGCCAGGTGCCCCCATCGCTGCGACCCACCTGCCCTTGGTGCCGATGCAGCAGGGCCTGCCCTTGATCTCACAGTCCAGGTGGGCGAAGCCTGTGTGGTTGGTTTTGGTCTCGTAGGTGCAGATCTAGGAGCAGGAGGGGGATAAGTCTGGGTGAGGGTCCAGCCCCAGGCTCTGCCTGCAGCCCCCTGCCTGCTCATTGCCTGCTGCCACCATGGAGTCACCAGCTCACGGTGGCACTGGGCTCTTACCGGCCACTTGGTGATGTCATCTGGCCACACGTGGGGTGGGTTGGATGCTGGCTCCTCACACGTCCTGGTGGAAACAGGTGGGTGAGTCAGGTGGGTTCCCCCTGGACATCCCTCCCTGCAGACTAGTAATGCCCTCAGACACACACAGCCCTGGGACCTGCCCCTTTCCCTGGCTCGGGACGGATCATGCCCACCAAAGGGTGTCCTACAACACCCCACACAGCAGCTCCTTCTGCAGGTGAACCCCACAGTACTCCCACCACCCCGCTGATGCCCTGCCCAGCACCACCCATTCCAGCAGAACAGGGACCAGCCAACACAACAGTGTCACCTATTGCTGCCTGCATTTAGGACAGACCCCGCTCCAGTTTCCCTACTGATTCCCTCTTCCTTCTCACTCTTCTATGGTGTGCAAGAGCCCCTTAGACAAGAGGATTCAAGGCATCCAAACTGGAAAGGCAGCCCTGGGCAGCCCTTCTGCCATGTCCTGCACACAGCCAGGTGATTGTGCCACATCTGCCCAGCTGTCACTTCTACCTGGGGTCCTGGTGACATACAGCTCCTGATGTCCTCTTCTCCCCCGAGCCCATGGCTGGTGCGTTGCTGCCCGGCCACTTGATGAACGTCGCCAGCGTCTCCTGTGGGAAGGACGGAGAGACTGAGGATGCGACAGGGAATGCATACTCTGACCCCACATGCACAGTGCCCCGGTGCTGTGCAGGTCAGAGATGGTTTCCCCCTTTTCCCCAGGGATCCCCAGCACTTCCCAGTGCCCACGGCAGCGGCACACACCGAACAGTCCTGCGGCAGGGTCTGGATGCAGCCCGAGTTGTCGTTCTGGACGCAGCAGCCGGAGCTGCGCTCCCGGTCCCGCTCGCGCTGGATGAGCCGCTCCACCTGCCGATCCTTCCGGATGCAGGGGGAGAACTTGGCTCCTAGGTGGATCAGGTCAATCTGGGAGGGAAATGCCAGTCTAGGGGATGCTCTGTCTGCACACCTCCCTTCCCTCCAGCTGCCCCCAGGAGAGCTCAGCAGGGGCAGGGGGTCTCCACAGGCAGTAGACACAGGTCTCTGTTACCCCAATGGAGGGAAGGCAGGTGGGAAGAGGATGGGGTCTCTTCTGACTATCCCACTGTGATGCTGCAGGTCCCAGAGGGAAGAGGGCACTGAGGGCCCAGAGCAGCAGGCTGGAATGAGGTGGTTAAGCTCTCCCCCCAGGGAGAGGAGCAACTCAGAGAATCCCCTCAGCTCAGGGCAAGAGGAGCAGAAGGCAGAGCCTGGAACCAAGGGCCAAGGGTCTGGCAGGGTCCTTACCGAGCTGGGCCCAATCCAGAAGTTTTCCTGCTGGATGTACTTGACACTCTCATAGACCCCCTTGTTCCTCAGTACCTGCCAAGAGAGACCAGGATCAGCTCTCCGGGGCGAAACAGGAGGTATGGGGGTACACCCCCTTCTCCCTCCACTCCTGAGGGGCTGAGCAGCCCCCTTCATCCAAGGGGAAGGGCTGCTGGGTCCCACCAGCAAGGTTGGAGGGAGAACAGCTCTGCTCCCACCACACGTGCTGCTGCAACATGCTGCTGCTCATCCTCCTGCCCTGGCTATTTCATGGAGCCTCTCAAACAGCAGGAGTCCCCCAAGATGCTCCCAGCTCTTGCAGGGAATGTGACACCCTGGGACACTGGTGGTCACAGTCCCCCCAGGAAGAAGGCTCTTAAACTTACTAAATCTGTTGTGACGTGCTGGGCGAAGCCGATGGGGGCGATGCCGTAGGTGCCGATGACCAGCAAGGTGATGAGGATGTGCACAAAGGTGATCCAGTACGTGAAATACGGCCTGCAGGGGACAGGACATAACATCTGAGCAGCCCAAGAATGGCTGGGCAAAGGGACACTGCAGCCCCCCAAGCCCTGGTCCCCACGCATTGAGGGGGACACACATCTGGGTTACAGCCGGGGTGTCCCATGCCCGTTCCATCAGTGCCCCTCACCGGTGGCTGTCAGTGATCTCCAGCTGTGACTGCACGATGCTGCTCAGGCTGCGGCGGTACGTCCTGTTCAGCCACTTGCCCACCACCCCCAGCCCGTAGTAGCGTTTCTTGCGGTCGAAGGCGAAGTGTTTCACCTTGGAGGCGATGCGCCTGCCTCGCCGGGGGGCCGCGCCTGCGCCGCCGGACACCGAGGCGAGCCGGGCACCCTCCCGCCTGTGGAGAGAAGAGAAACCCATACCCTGGGATAATGGCTAGGTGCACCTCCTGGCTTCACCCTCCTAGGAGCACACTGGAAGTGCCTGGTGCCCTGTGGCACGGATGGCTGGGGACATCGTCCTGCCTGCAGCAGGGCAGCACCTGCTGAGAGCTGGTACTCACGGGGTGGGCTGCTCCACCTCGGGGGACACCCTGGCATCCTCCCCCACATGGTGCATGCGTAAGTACGTGGCTGATAGAGGTGGTGACTCGAAGACATCATCGGGCATAGAGTATGTCTCATCGTGCATGTCCATCTGGAAGGAGAATAGATTTGTGTTCTTGGATGCCATGGATCAGAAGCCTCCCCCTGACTGAGAATCCCCCAGGTCAGGGGGAGGGGTGATCCCCACTGACATCTCCTTAACTGCACATCACAGGGTGTGAAATGTTTCCATGATGGTGACAGCATTCCCTGACACCCCCAACAAGCATCGCCAAGACTGGGGCACAACAGCCACTGATGCCCCTGCTTGTGGGGCAGGGGGAAGCATTGACACAGGTCCTTGTGAGAGCCCTGGTCCACACCCAGCCCCCATTCAGGGCATGGCCAGCATGGAACGTCACTTGCCTTACTGAAGAAGGACGAGTCCAGGGTATCAGCAGCATCCACCATGTCCTCATCCATGAAGCTGGGGTATACAAAGCTCCTCTTATTGCTCCTCCGCTTGGGAGCCAGTGGCTCCAGGACAGAGCGTCCCTTTGGAAGGGCAAGCAAATGAGGGTAAGCAAGTGGAAGCCCCCCAGGGTTTGCAGCACCAAGGGTTTCTCGTAGCTTCCCTCCCCAAAGCCAAGGGGCAAGGATTAAATCCCAATCAGCCACCATACTCCCTGTGTGGGAAAGGCTGGCAGCAAGAGCTGCCTTTAGCTCCTCAGAGCCAGCACTGGGCCATGGCCATGTTAGTCAGCATGACAAGTGGCCTCTGAATCTGTCTGGTCTCAGTCCCACAAACCTGTCCCCAGAACTTGCCCAGGGCTCCTCAGGAGCAAGAAGGTTGCTGGAGACGCTTCCCGGCTCCTCAGTGATGGAACCCAGAAGCTGCTTTTTTCCAAGATTGTCCAATTTTCACCAAAACCCTTTTTAAGTGGAGCTCAGGTTAAAAACCACCAATCTCGCCTCTCAAACCCACCCTGGAGAGACAGGAGTGTCCATGTAAAGCCAAAAGCCAGGAAGCAAAGGTGATGGGCGAGGGACAGAGCTGAAACCTGGCTCGGGAAGAAGATGATGCCCCCCCAGGCTCCCAAAACTCACACGGAGAAGGGCTGCGGCCGCCTTGAAGCTCATGTGGGCGACGGACTCCCTCTTCCTGCGCGGCAGGCGGCCGTGGCCGGAGCGGATGCTGTTGAAGGACACCAAGGAGACAACGCCGGGGGTGAGCGGGGGCAGGACGTGGTGGGGCGTGTGGGGACGGTCGGTCTCGTCGGGGTGGCGGAAGGGACGGCCCCTGGCCAGCGGGTCCACGATCTGCAGGAGGGAAGAGGTGTCAGTGCTGGGAGAGCAAGGCTTGGGAGCAGGACCCGCCTCAGCCGAGCTCTACCTTGGGCATCTTGGCAGGCTTGGGCGACTCGGTGCCTTGGAAGGAGGGCACCTCCTGGCTGGGCAGCTCCATGTCGCGATAGGCAGGCTTCAGCTTGCCATACCTCATGCTGCAGTGCTGCAGGCTCTTGCGTTGCCACTGCTGGCGCTTCCCCTCCCAGTCGCTGCTGACACCAAACCATTCCGCTGTGCCCCTGCACACAAGGTGGGCACACCTGTCACACAGGTGGTCCCCCCACTCCAACACCACCATTCCACCCAGGCATGCTCTCTAGCAGGTGGTCTGGGCTGAGGTGTCTCAGCCCAGCCTGCAGCAGGGCATTTTTGACCTGGCAGTGGGATAAAGGGAAGTGGGGGAAAGTCCTTCTCGCATTCCCTTCTGAGACACGACTCTCCATTCCCCTCCCAAGCCCTCTGCCAATACCCACAACAACCTGACAGGGGACCCCTCCAAGTGACCCAGCCACCGCTGGAGCCCACCCTGCCCTCACTTGCGGATGCTCTGGGAGAGGGATGTCTGCCGGCGGAATCCGTGCTGACGTTCCAGGCGGGGCTCCTGCAGGCTCTTGCTCTTCCGGTAGATGGGGACCTTGGAGGGCTGGAAGGCAGAGCAGGGCGTTAGGGACAGGATGGCATGGGGGCGTCCCCCAGGGACAGCAGCCCCTCAAAATCAGCATGGGACAGATGCAGCTCCATCACTCACCTCCTTGGAGGCACCATCCTCCTCTGCCTCCCGGGGCGGGATGATGATGGAGAGGTTGGGGGGCTTCTTGCTCTGCAGGCGGCTGCTGCTGGAGCGGCTGCCCCCGTTCTTGTCGCCGGCTGACATCGCGGGCCGGCGGCGGTCGGCAGGCTGGGAGGGTGCAGGGAGGCAGTGAGAGGGGAAGAAGTATCTCCCCAGGAGCTCGTGTGGGGGGAGAGGCTGGGTCCCAGTGGGAGCTGGGGCCTCACCAATGGGATGTCACCAGACTCAGCCCCCCCTGCCACTGGCTGTGCTGGTGAGACCTTGCCACCATCAGTCCAGCTGCTGCATCCCCAAAACCCAGGGGACAGCTCCCACATGGACCCACCATGTGTTTGGGTGCCCCATGGGAGGGGAGATGCAGGACATTCCCCTCTGGCACGTGCACACACATGCCAGGCTGGGAAACTGAATCCTCCTCCCTGGCACCACGTGCAAGGAGAAGGGAGCTTAACAGCCAAGAGGTGGTTAATTCCTCAAGCAATCCCCTCCCAAGGGTCCCTGCAGTTGGCTCTATCAGGCAGGACATTGCAGGAAAAGTAATTCCATTCAAGCACAAGAGAGCGAGTCCCAGAGCCTATTAGGGACTATGGGGGTAATCAAAATGAGGCACAGCCCCCTTTGACCTCTTCCTGTCCCCCCTGACCATGTGCCAGTGCACAGGGGACTCACACAGGTCTCACAAGCATCCCTTGTGCCCATGGGACAGCCACGGCCACAGGGATGGCGTGACCTGCCATGCCTGCCCAGTGCCACTGGCTGCAAAATGCCAGTCCACAAGCCTGACTCCTCTCCCTGCACAGGATCCCAATAATCAGCCTCCCATGCCTCCATTCTCCTTAGGAAACATCACTTGAGCAACCAGCTGAGTGACTGGATTCCCACCAGCTCCCTCTGCAACTGGACCCCATTGGCAGCCCATTCCCATAGCAAGAGTCAGGCACAGGGACACTTTTGCAGCTCCCCCAGCACTTGGACTCCTGATCACAACCCTCCCCTTTAAACCCCACCACAAGCAAAGCCTGGCTTTAGGAGCGTGGGGTGCCCATGAGATCAGGTCCATGGGGATGTGGAAGAACCAGCTCCCTGGGACAGAGGAACCTAGAGCTGGCGTCACCACTGGGAATTGCTGCCCCCTGTCAGCTCCTGGGCCAGGTGATGGCCTGCTGTCCCTGCGTTAAAATGGGTGCTGGGCTCCCTCTCCAGCACCAAAACTGGGAGCAACCAGTTCTCGAATTTCCCCAGATAGGGCTGGCCCACACAGGGTCTCCTTACCTCATAAGAGTGGCAGGGATCCTGTGCAGTGTGTCTTGATGGCAAACGCCCACGGCAGCCTTGCTCTTCCTCTGTCCTTCACGCACGGGAGCCCTGGGACAGGGCTGAATTCCTCCCGCCTCGCCTGTGGGGAGAGAGGCTGAGATGGAAAGCCACACATGGGAAAGCAGGAGAGGGAGAGCTGAGCTCAGTGCTCCCTGGACCATGAGGACAGGGCTGCAGGTGGCTGGACACCACAGACATGGATCAGCCTCTGGCACAGAGCAGCAGGAAAAGGAAAAGCCCCCATTTACAGCAATGCAACTCGCTCTGTGGCAGGGAACAGCATTGGGCAGGCAGGGAGCTTTTCCCTGCTGCTGCCATGCAAAGCTCTTGGGAAGCAAGACACCTGGGAAGAGTGGGCATGGAACTCAAGTGCCATGCTTGCTAGTTCAGAGCTGCTAAACTGGGAGAACGCCAGCCCCAGCAAGCAAAACTTTCCATCCCGCTGGAGACACTGTTTGTTTTCCTCCCAGGGCAGCCAGCAATGAGCCTGAGATGCCAGCTGCTCTGGAGAGCTGGGAATGGGAACATGCAGGGGTCAGAGCAATCCCTGGGACACCCTTATCCTCCTCCAGCTCCGGGGAATGGCTCTCAGTGGTGAGAGCCAGCAGAGCCAGATTCTTACACAGCCCCACTCTCACACCCCTACCCCAAAACCCCATCCCCAGTTCGCCCCATCACACCCCAGACAGCCCTTGGCAAGGCTTGCCAGCAAAGCAGGTTTGCAGCACGTTTAAAATCCTGGTCTCACTCCCCAGCAGCTCCCCAGGCTGCGGGGGTGCAGGGGCAGTCCTGGCCTGCCCTGAGGTGATGCAGCTCCCGGGGGAGCTGGCACAGCCCGGCGGGCACCTGCCGTCCGGTCACGCGGCGCGGCCGGAGCGGCTTTCACGGCTCTGTGCATTAGAGCAACATTTGGCACTGGGCAAGAGGGGGGAGGAGGGCAAAGGCCCATGAGGGCTCAAGGCTCCTTTTCCACACGGGCTGAGGGCAGCAGCCACCCCCCCCCTCCAAGCACAGACTCCGAGCCACAAGAAATCTTACCCTGTGCCAGGCAGAGAAATCCCTCGGGGATGGTGGTGGGAAGGTGTTTTCCAGCTCCCCACGTGTTTGGTGCTGGCACCCAATCCTCCAGAGCTGGCATGCTCAGCATGAGAACGGGCCAGCCGGCGCCTCCATCCACAGCCAGCCTGCCATAAGCTTGGCTGTCTGGGTCCCTACGGTCCTGGGTCCCTGTCACCCTCCCAGCCCCAGGACGGAGGGCTGTGCCGCCAGGAACACGGCTCCCTGCCTGGCAGACCTGGCAGCAGCAGTCCCATTGAAGGGCACAGCCCGGCTGTGGGTCCCCAGGGAGCCTCAGCCCAGTCCCTGGGTGCTTGGGGTGGACTTGGTGGCTCTGTCCTGGGGACAGAAAAGGGAAGTGAGAGGCGACGTGCTGAGCTGACAAGGGGGGATGGCTGAGCAAACACCCTAATGCAGGGACAAGGCGGGTGACGGCAGTGGGGGGTGACAGACACGAGACTCAGCACCCATGAGCACGTCCTAAGCTTGGTAGGAGCTGTGCTTTGGGCTGGAAGAAGGGTCCTGGGGCAGCACAATGTCACTTCAGGCTGGAAAAGATATCCATGCACTGGGGACGCTGCCATTAATCACAGGAAGTGATAAATGGGAAGGAGGTGGATCAGAGTCACCTGGTCTGGTCAACAAGAAGAAATCCCCCACCCTCACCATCTTCCCTCTTAGAGCTC
This sequence comes from Platyrinchus mystaceus, assembly GCA_035041135.1. Taxonomy (NCBI): domain Eukaryota; kingdom Metazoa; phylum Chordata; class Aves; order Passeriformes; family Tyrannidae; genus Platyrinchus; species Platyrinchus mystaceus. Next base: position 7,304,597 of record JAWWLV010000046.1, read on the forward strand.
TTGCCCACTGAAGCTCATCAAAGCCTGACATCCAGCTACGATGGACAGAGCCCATGCTCCAGCAGCAGCAGGGGGTGAAGCCCCCATTCCCTCTCAAGAGGGCAGGTGTGTCGGGGAGCAGTGGGGAGCAACTGGGATGAGGATTTAGTCTTCAACCAGGCAAGGCTCAAGGAAGGTGACCAGGGCTGGCTCCCAGCCCCGGGGTGAATCACAGCAAGTGCTGCCCCAAGGAAGCACACCCAAGGAAGAAAGTGGTGGAAAAAGTGATGTGGCTCGTACAAGGCGTCACCACAGGACACGCTGGGATGGTCTGAGCAAAACAAAGGGATCACCAGCAAGGCCAAGTGAGCACAACTGGGACATCCAAGCACAACCATTGTATGAGACACTGGAGACAACTCTGCAGAGCAGCCCTGGTCAGAGGGGGGTGTATGCAGCACAGGGTTCATAGATGCTTTGAGAAGGATTAGGATCTCTCTCTCTGAGCCTGTTGGTGTGGGGGGAAGCACCATTACTGGTGCTGGAGTAACGGTGCATCAGGCTGGTGCAATTAAGCTGGAGGAGAAAGCAGCTCTGAACCACCCAAGGGTGCAGGAACAGGAGTGGGACCCCCAGGAGCACCCATCACACCCATCATCCAGAGCACGAGGAGCCCCTGCTCTTCCCTCTCCATCTCCATAGGGGAGTGAGAAAGGGGTCATCAATACCACAGAGGCCCCAAACACCCCCGCAACCTCCGCTGCCACTCACACCCAAGAGTCCATCAGGCAGAGCTGCTGCTGCCCATAAATGATTCACAAGCACTTTAAAGATCTCTCTCAAGGCTGGAGCTGCGTTAAAAGGTGCTCCTATAGTTATTAAGAGCTCTGGATAGGAAACTGGATTGGTGCAATTGCTCTGAGCATTGAGCCCCCATGGATTCACACCCGAGTAGGGGCCACCCAGAACCTTCTCCCATCCTGCTCCCTTTCAAAAAGCTTTGTACCATTTTCCAGTCTCAAGTTTCAGATCTGGAGAGAAGCAGCCCAGCACAAACAGCTCTTGAAACAAAAAAATATTATTGAGGGAAAAAAAAGGAAAAATACTTCATCTTTTCCCCACGTGTTCCAGCCCTATTGCAATAGACTCAGTCAGCAAAAGACAGAGGGTTTCGCTCTGAGTCTCAAGAGAGGCCCTCTGTGCTTCAGGGGGTATTTTAAGCTGCCTTCTCCCTCAACACTGAGCCACGTGGTCAGCATGGACACCCACAGGGGCTTAAACCCCCATCTCTGTGATGGCTGGGGTAGGAAGACAGAGTACAGATGCCCAGTGGGTGCTGGGATCCCTTCCAGTCCCTGAGGTGTGCAGGCAGCCAGCACACACCTCGCCCACGCTGCCATTAGAACATCCTCTCCCATTTTTCTGCGTCGGGCAGGACATTGGGCAACGGCAGCAGGTTTGCTGAGCCCGGGCGGGCTGGGAGCACGGCACGCCCCGGGAGGAAGGAAAGCGGCCGGGAGATAGAGCGTGACAGCGGGGGTGCTGTGCTGGGCCCGCTGATAACGACAGAGCCCTGTCCGCGGGGAGGGGAGCAGGGCCCGGGGGGCAGCTCAGCTGCTCACACCACTGCACACAGCAGCCACGCACTGGGCTGCCCTGCCGGGAGGGCTGGAGTGCTGGGAGTGCGACCCCGGACGCTCCGGCAGACCCGGGTGACGCCATCGTACTGGCATGGAGAGGGAAGGATTTGCCTGCGAAGTCTGGAAAGAGCCATGTGGAGGATTTCCCACATCCCGGCCACAGCCCATTTCCCACACTCGTTAATTTTCGCCAGTGCAAAGACCCCCACCCACCCCAGCAGAGCGAGTGCCAGCACCCAAAGGTTTCCCAGCCCACAGCTGCGGTGAGCTGGGGTCCCTCTGTCCCTCTGGCCACCCACCCCACACCTCCCACTCCCATTCCCAGGGTGATCACACACCCTCACAGCAGAACAACCCAAAACAGGTGGCCCTGCACAAACCCACCCTCCGCTTCCCGCGGTGGAGACACGCCGTTGGGACGGTGGGTGCTGCTGGAGGGACCTTGGCTGTGCAAGAGGATCCCCAGCCCAGCAGTCCTTTCCTCAGACAGGAGCCCAAGCCAAGTGAGGAACGAGCACGTGGAGGCTTTGAGTCACCCCAACGGCTTCAGGAAGAGCAAAGGGCGAAAGTCTCCACCAGCAGCGAGGGAAGCACGGCAGCTCCACCTGGGAACGGGCAGAGGGGTCAGCTGCTCCTCAGCAGCACTTGCAGGCAGGGGCACAGCACTCTCCAGACCCAAGGAAAGCTCTTTTCCAGGATCTGCACAGATCAACCATACCAGGATTGATTTAACTTGGTTTTATCTAAGAACTGATTAATTACTCAGAACTACTCTGATTCCTCATTAGCTTGGCTTAAGCACAGAGTGCACAGACGTAATGGTGCAAGTGCTTGCGGCCCGGCTGAACCTTCTGGAATGGGCTGAGGGGTCACAGGTTGGTGTTTACCCAGGGGAAGGGGTGCCTACAGGCCTCTGCCTGCCACCCCCACGCTGCAGGTCACTACTGAGTTCATTTTCACTTCCCTCCTTAAAGCAAAATTCTTGGTGTGAAAGGACAATGGGGATGGGGGGGGACATTTCTCCCTCTGGTTCCACTGCAAAACACGCATTTTGTCAGCAGCTCTTGGTGCCAGGACTCAGCCTGGGCTTGCAGACTTCCCCAATCCCCCATTCCTGCTTTGGAGCACACTGAGCCACCTGGAATAGCACCAGACTGGCAAAAATGCCTGTTATTTGCAGAGTGTCCCCTCACTGTGAGCTCTGAGCATCCCCGTGCCATGTGGGATGCAGCAGTGGGAGATGGTGCTTAGACCTGCACAGGAATTCAGCTCATCCCAGGGACAAGATGATCCCTGGGCTGGTGGCAGGAAGAACCCCCTTGGCTGCAGCTCCCTATCTCTGGGAACAGACTCCTTATCTCAACGCAGCCATTTCAAGGCTTGCAAACATGCTGCTCGCCCTGCCTGCCGCCATGCAAAGGGGGAGCCCTGGGTGGACACCTGCAGCCTCCTTCATCCCCCTTCCAGGGCCAGCAGTTCCCTTGGCCCCCCCCTCCACCGACAACCCCTCCCACCCATCACTCCCTCCTCCCAACCACCAGCAGCCGAACGTGGGTGGGTCACTCCTCAGCTTCCTTCCTTTCACTCCTGATTACCACCAGGCCAGAAGCACCCAGGTCCCCACCCTGCAAAGGAGAGCCCAGCTAGGAACAGCTCATCCCCATCCAACACGGTGCAAGCCTGGCACAGAGAATCCTACACCACCAGTACCTATGGAATGTGATGCTCTCCCCACTGCAGCATCACCATGAACCTGTGCCAGCAATGCACTTTGCAGCCTCTTGGCTGCCAAGAGCTGGTGATGGGGTCTCCCCCACCACCCTCATGCTCTTCCTGCATCCCATCCCATCCCATCCCATCCCATCCCATCCCATCCCGTCCCTGGGATTCAACACCCACAGGGAAGCCACGCAGTTCAGTGCAGGGGCTGGAGATGCTGATTTTTAAGGAGCCATCTCCGTGTCCTCCCCAGGAGCACATGGACTGGGTGCCACCAAGTGCATGAGCTGACTTCACCCTGGTTATGGCATCACCCTTGGAAAAGCCTTATGCCAGCAGCATGGTGTTGGCCCCAGCAAGACTTCCCTACTTATGCCATGGAGGAGCTGAGGGACGGGTAGGACACGCTGAGTGTCAGGGATTTGCCCCATGAGCACAGCGTGCAGCCTTCGGGCTCACACGTGGCAGGAGGTCACTCCCAGCCCTGCCCTGGTGTTCCTGTAGGCCAGCAAATTACAGGGATAACTACATCAAACCCCCAGCACAAGCTGCAGCATCACACTCAGAGAGTGAAGCCATCCCCATGGCATGGGAAGGGGGGGCACTGGCACACTGGGCATCTCGAGGGGCACCAGTCACATCTCCCCTACCCTGAATGGGTCCATGAGACCAGAGGAATACATCAGGAATTATTATTTTTAAGTAATAAATAAATAAAACACAAGCTGACAGAGACAGCTAGAAGGAGGGCCCCCCCATCGTCCTGGGAGCTGCAGGAGCCCAAAAAGGAGGCTGTGGATGGGAGGGATGGTCCTGTGGGATGTGATGGCTGGGTGTGTGAGCCTCCCACCGAGGAGTGACCACATACCACCCACCCGAGTGGGTCCCCACAGGGCTGGACATCCAGCACGGAGACCATGTGCCCTCCACACTGGTGGATTTCTTCCTCCCATCTAATGGCAGCAGCCTGGGAAAAGCCAAGGAGCATCCCTGGGCACTGCCCTGCTCCCTCCCTGCCCGTGTCCCACTGCAGCCTCCAGCACCACGTCAAGTGAGTCAGTTTGCACTCGCGCTCCCCCCTCTTGGGGTATGACCACAGCATCAGTCCTGCTCTGGTGACTGCACAAACCCCCCAGAGGTGACAAACAGCGGTTTCACAGGACACCTTTGTGCTTTATGACTCATTTGTGGCATTTCAGAAGTGGGGAAACTGAGGCACCACAACACAGCAAGGCTGCCCTGCCTTCCCACCCCCCCCTGCTACACCACAGGCACGAAGCTGGTCCCTTCTCCATCAAAGTCCACACAGCTCCCCGATTTCAGTTCCTGGAGGAAAAGGGTGGAGAGGGAAGCCCTCACATGGAAATCCCATAAATACTTGATGTCCATAAAGGGTGCAGGCTGCTCCCCTGCCCTCCCAGATCAGTGATTTGAGGGTTGCCCCTGCCCCATGCTCACCTAACAAGACCAGCACTCCATGACACTGGCCCTCAGGGTGCAGGTCCCCAGGGATGATGGGAACACAGGGATCCTGTGTGGTGGGCAAGCAGAGGGCACGACTGGTTTGGGGCCACCCAGCACATGGCCATTCCCAAGGCACCCTCCCTGGGTCCATTCTCCACCCTAAATGCCTCATTAAGAGAGCAACCACCAAACAACTGCTGTTTTGTTGCCTTTTTTTTGCTTAAGAAATGGGGATTAAGTGAGAAAAAGGGGTATCAGTGCCAAGGGTTTCTTCCAAACCTGCCAGCACACACACAGCTTTCCACGCTCATGACCATAAAACTCAAAGCATCACATGCTCCCAAATGACCACAGCTCCTGGATCCTTCTAATTAAAAGGGACTGTGTCCACTGGAGGCTTGTCACATTACCAGTCAATTCACAGCCCAGTAGGACAGTGGAAACCAGAAGTCATTAGATAAAAAGCTCCTCAAGAGGAGAAGAGTTCATGATCCCATCACTTGTGGGCTCATAGAGATTTAAGTAATTAATTTTCAGCCTTCACCAGTTGACCCTTTCGGTACCAAGCTCCTGACAGCACCCAGCCCACACTCTCCCCTCCAGCCTCAGGTCCCTGCAGGGCTCCCAGTGCCCATGGGAAATGTGGAAATGCCTCAGGAGCAGCTCTGCACCCCGCCCCACCCCAAGCCAGGCTGGTTCTCCATCACCTGTCCCCGACTTTCTTTGGCAACAAGCAACATTCTGACTCCTGGCTCATCCCAAGGGCTGTTTTCAGGTAGAGAACAACATAAGGGAAGGAATAAGGATGTGCTTGGGGGATCCCTCAGCTTCACTGCAAGACTTGAGCAGGAGCAGTATCCAGAAACAAAACACAGACCCAGAGGACAGCCACATGCTTGTCTTCCAGCCCAGCCCAAGCAAACACGGTCCAATTTCCCCAGGTCCCACAGCACAGCCCAAGGAGTGCAGCCCACCCAAGAGAGACAATGCAGCTGGCTCCTTCCCCACTGGATTCTCACCCAGTGAATGTATCCCCAGCCTCCCCAAGCTGCTCTCCCAGCATCCACAGGCATCCATTGTTCCTGCTGCCAGCATCCCTGCTCCAGCAGCACCCGCAGAGCGCTCACACATGCCTCTGAGAGCAACACCACACTCAGCTCCACCTCGCAGAAGTTAAACCAGGGCTCTGTTTGGGTGTCAAACACCACTCTGTGGTTTACCCTTTCTCACTTGCAGCACCTCCAGGTGCACCAGTGCAGCTGCTGTGGCACCAGAGAACCCCACACCAGGGGACACAGTAGCTGGTCACCAGCTTTCCAGCAAGCAGGAGCAGGGCAGGCAGAAGCCACCCTCCAAATGAGCAAGCAGCAAAAGGCATTTATCACTCCATTAATTGCGAAGCTCCTGGGAGAGGCAGAGCCTGGGTGCAGCAGGTGGGAGCCCAGGGAGCCACGTGTGAAGCCAGTGGTGACGGAGGCAGCACAGGCAGAGGCAGCTTTGGTTTATTCCAGACACAGCTGCAGTTGAACCTTCCAGTTTTGGAAGGTGGGACACTTCCAAACCGGTCATTTACCACCTGGGAAAAGGGCAGGAGCCAAAGGATGCTCCTTCAGAAGGCATGAAGGAGGAAGCCAAGTGGGCAGCATTTCGCTGCTCAGGACATCCACAGGACTGTGGTGCGGTGCACTTCCCAACCCTCCAGCTGGGCTGGAGGCTGCAAGTCCAGGATAGTGGCAATATGATGGGAGTGACCATCCAGGGACTGGGAACACGCAGGCAGGAGAACGTCCCAGCTCCCTGGTGAGAGGGATGATGCCACACTGGGGAAGAAGGCGGACACTTCCTCTTGCCACAGGGACCCAGCAGTGGCCATGCAGCCTCTCAGGTCCCTTTCCCCCTATGGAACATGGGCATGGGGAGCTGAGTGAGAACTGCAGAGTCACAAATCACGGTGGGCACCTCCATCTGGCTGTGGGCAAGCCTGGAAGAACGGGCTCTGCCCTGTCCTGCTGGCCAGGCAGCAAGGCAGGGCAGGATGGGGTAGCGCTCAGCCTCAGCCTCACCCCTCTGTCCCAAACCTGGAGGGCCAACAGCAAAAATCCAACCGGCTAAAACATCTGCACACAGCATCCCTCTGCTCCCGGCGGGATACAGCCATGCTTTGAGGATAACCGGGTCCTGCTGCTCTGGGAGGTTTTGTTCGCCTGCGGAGGGCTGGTGGCAGCACTCGCCACTCCAGGCAGCACGTGCGAGCCTTTAACCAAACCTCAAAACAGCTACAACAACAAAGCCCCGGCGGCACCAGAGGATGCTCGGGCGGCAGGAACCCGGCCCCCTCCCCTGCCACCTGCCTTCGCCCGCGGCGTCGAGGCTGCTGCGGCTCCCGGAGGGCGCTGCCAGCCCCGTTCGCCAAGGAAGGGGGAAAACCAGCAAACACAAACAAAACCACACGGCCGCCTGGTTATCGGGCCATCGGGGACAGAAAGTAGGTTAGGGCTTTCCTCCCTTGCTTTGGCCGGGGATTGGGCAGGGTTTTTCCCTCCGGCTGGGTCACTCCGCCGGGACATGCACCCACTTCCCCCTGCAATGAAGAGGAGGAGGAAGAGCCCGGCCCCCGCCATCCGTCCGGAGGCGGCGGGCAGGGAGCGGGGCACGGCCACAGCCCGGGCAGGGGCAGCCCTGGCCGCGGCGAAGGGCCCGCGGTGTGCCGGGGCAGCGCCCACCCCGCACCAGCCCGGGGCCGGGGCCGGGGCCGGGCGGGACGCGCAGGGCGGAGGAGGAAACTGGCGGGACGCGGCGGTCACAAAGCGGCAACAAACCGGGCGGCCACGAAACGAGGCACCGGGACCCCCCGCTCTGCCCTGCCCTGCCCTGCTCCGCTCCGCTCCCCTCTTCGACCCCGCTCACCTCGGCCCGCTGCCGGTGCTGACTCCGGTCCGGTCCCAATCCCAATCCCCGTCCCGCCGCCGCCGCCTCCACCTGGGCCGGGCGGGGCTGGGGGCGGGACTTGGTGGGGGGCGTGGCCGGGGCGGGTCATGGGGCGGGGTCTCGGCCCCACGCGTGGGGCTCCCGCGGGCCTTCCCAGCCGCCCCTCACAGGCCCCATCCCTGCGGGATCCCCCACGGGCGGCTCGGCCCCTGCCGCCTCCCCCGGGCCTCTGCCCCACGGCACCGGGCACGTGGAGCTGGCCTCTGCCATCGGGGGACCGGCGCTGCCAGGGCCGGGCACCGTTGGGATGGGGCGCTATCAGGATTGGCCACTGTTAGGATCAGGCTCTGTTAGGACTGGTCACTATTGGGACTGGGCACTATCAGGGCCGGCCACTATAAGGACTGGTCACCAGTAGGACTAGTCACAATCAGAACCGGTCAGTATTAGGATTGGTCATGTATTAGGGCTGGTCACCATTAGGACCGGTCACTATTAGGACCAGTCAACATTAGGACTGGCCAGTATTAAGACCAGTCAGTGTTAGGATCAGTCACCATTAGGACCGGTCACCATTAGGACTGGTCACCATCAGGACCAGTCACTCTTAGGACTGGTTAGTATTAGGACCAGTCACCATTAGAACCAGCAACCATTAGGACTAGTCAGTATTAGGACTGGTCACCATTAGGACTAGTCACTCTTAGGACTGGTCACCACTAAGACCCACAGGCATAGCCCCCTGGCCCCAGTTCCAAGCACTGGGCACCCCGGAGTGCCAGGCAGCGTGGTGGGCACGGTGCAGGCAGGTACAGCCGCGAGGGCTCCGCAGGCCCAGGCACATCCCGGCAGCCGGGCTGGATGCAGGTGACGCCGGCGGGACTGGGGCAGTGGACAGCGACCGCAGGGCCGGTCGTGTCAGCTTTTACAGTGACTCACCCAGGGGCTGGCAGAGCTGAGCCCCCCAGAGGCTGCCACTGCTCCATCACCATCGGCACTGGGTCGCTCTTCTTCCACAACAGCCTCACATTCAGCTTCCTCCCATCCCGGGAGAAGGTTGGGTGCCGTCAGGATGAAGGGCTGAGGGGAGACCTTTGCAGTTCCGAGGTATTGCTGAGGCCTCTATACAGGACACTATGCCCTGGATTTTGCCACACAATAACTTCTTGATTTACATGTCACAGCAGGTCTCAGGTGAGCACTGACTGAATTTACAACTAGGACCAGGAATTTTATGCCTCTCTATCCAAAACTGCAATTTTCCTTTATATTTCTCTGACCTGCAAACCCACTGTGCTAAAGGGGTCCTCAGGTCCAGCTTGGACTCACTGATGCCTAATAGGGCATTGAGCTTGTGCTCCCAGCACCACGCCACCTTCTACTTCCATGGCTCAGCAAATCTGCTCCCAGTTCCTTGTAGAAAAAAGGGTGGGGAAAGCTTTTGGTTCCTGCCGGTTCCTTTGAAGTTGTGATTTGAAGCGGGTGGAGAAAGGGAGAGCCCGGCAGGTGCCAGGATGGGCGTCTGAGCACGGACACCCCAACACGGGCTGTGCCATGGGGTGGGTGAGTGCTCCCCATCCGTGACTCAGGGGTGAGGGAGGGGTGAGGTGGTGCTGGCAAGTGGGGACCTGTGCCAAGATGCCAGGCACAGACTTCTCCCTGTGTTTGGGAAGGGACAGAACAACCTTTGGGTGCGACAACAAAGGCTGACAATAAAACATCACTGCTGTGGCCCTGTCTGAATCCTGCTCCAAGGCTTGTGTCCTGTGGGATGTGTCTTTCCGTGGAGGAGCCAGGCAGGCTGGCAAAGCCCACGGAGAGAAAGAGGGGAGGGTGTCTGCCACCTGTGCCAGCCCTATCGAGCATTGGGCAATAAGGAAGCAAAAGAAATGGCTGAAAAAACCCCAAGGGAGAAACGACAGGGTGTTGCGTCACTGCTGGGGAGATGCTCAGCAGAGCACTTCCCTCTGTGGAGCAAACCACCCACAGCCTGCCCAGGAATGTTCTGGCTGGCTTGTCTCCAAAGGAAAGCAGGGAGGGCACACAGAGCTGTGCACCCTGGCATTGGGAGACCATCCTGTGCAGGATGTCGGGAGCCCCTGGAGCGATGTGCTGGGCCCAGGGCTGGGACATCTCAGCAAGAGACATTCCTCCTCCTTATGCCATGAAACCCCCCGGGGTGGGATCCATCCACAGCAGCCTGGGGCCAGGCAAGGTTCTGCAGCTCACTGCCCACCCAAGGCTCAAGGCAGGGGGCTGCTGCCAGGGCAGGTCATGTCCTTGGATATGGGGGCACATTGCAGGAGATCTGAGCAGCATCAGGCTTCACTAGAAACCACAGGTGAGAAGGCTTCAGGGGATTTTAGAGAGGATTTTCAGGGGCCAGCTCAGCCCTGCTCCCCTCAGCCTTGGTATCCTATAGCAGCAGATGAGCCTTACAGTCCCTTCCAATCCAAACTATTCCATGATTCTGTAATAATTCACGTATGTTGAAGGAAGGCATTTGCTCCCATGGCAGCTGCAGTTTTTCCTGCCAAAGATGCTGGTACACAAACCTGGATGCCAGTGGGGCTGTGACATGTGACATAAGCCCAGTTGTCCTGCTCTGGGAGAGCTGGCAGAGCTGGGAGGCTGCTCCCTGCTCCCTGGGGAAAAAGAGCCCTGCAACCTGCGAGTTTGATCTTCCCTTTCACCAGACACCTCCAGCCCTGGCTGGGGGACACAGGTGAACAATGTTATGGGATGTGCTGGATCTGGGTGTAACAGGAGAATGAGCTTTTGGGTGGGCCCTTGCCTGTGGAGGGGCATCAGCTCCAGTGATTTTTCAGAAGCAGTGACATGAGGATGCTTGGGATAAAAGATCCTGGTTTTCACAACCTCGGAGTTTTTGTGTTGTAAAAACCCCACACTCCCATCCCAAGGCTGCAGTCCAAAGTTTCCTTGTTTTTCCAACTGCTTCCTTAAGTGTCCAGGTTCTCCAGGCTTTTTTCCCATTGTTGGCTCTTCACAAGTCCCACACCCGGGTGTGAAATCCCCCAGTTGCCTTGAGTTGTTCCCACACACAGACAGATGAGTTTTGGTCCTGGTCTCTCAGGACACAACCTGGGGGAAAAGACCTGCAGGGAGGGGATGCATCTCGCCACAGCCCTCGCCACTGGTTTGGCACCCCTATGTCCCACTCTCACACTGTCTTACCTCCCTCAGGGTTACAAAATGTCTGTCCCTGCTGTCACCACCCCTCGGGCCCGCTGGGAGCCAGCAGAGCCCTTGGCAGGCTATGCCAGCGCCGGGTGCTGCAGCTGGATCCTGCTGTGCTGTCGTTCCCGGTGTGAACGGCAGAGGCCAGGCCGTGGCCACGCTCTGAGCGGGATGGAAGCTGTTCCAGCAGCAGCAGAGTATGCTCAGCCTCTGCCATCGCTCAGCACTCCCTTCCCTTTCACCTCCATCCCACCAGTGTCTGCTGCCCCATCCCTGCTGGTGCCACACCGGCTGTCACAGCTGTCACCCCCGCCCAGCCCCTGAGGGACAAGGGACACCCTGGGACCATCTGGTTCTTGGTGCTTCACGCAAAGACAGGAGAAGTTTTTCCTGTCAGGCAAACTGGGAACTCAGGTCTGGTTCTGTGAGGGCAGAGCACATGGAAAAGCCCCTCCAAGCCTTTCCCACTAGTGTTGGTGGCAACAGTGCCGCCCAGCTGTGCGGCAGATGGAGCTTGTCACGTCATCCTCGCCTGCCTGTCCCTCCTGCTCCTCTGCCCCAGCCATCAAGGGGCTGGGAGGTGGGCACCAGCACCCATCACCCACCAGTACCGTGCTCTGCAGCTGCCCTGAGCTTGGGCTCCTTTGCAGACACAGGCATGCTCCTGCTTATCCCCAAGTCCACAGCCTGGGGAGCTGGGGAACCCCGATACCTGTCCTCAAAGGCACTGTCATCCTCAGAGCCTCACTGAGCCCCTCTCAGCACACAGACCCCTCCAGACACAGATATTAATGGGAAAATTTGTACTTTTACCCCTTTCAAGCACTGTTTCCTCCTGCTCTCCCACCCTCCCTCCCTCTTCGGCCAGCCTGCAGTGGGAAAGCATTAAGGAATAAAACAATATCAAATGTAGTCAAAAACAGGCTGGTGGGAGTTTGTCTTCTGAAGTTTCCTCTTCTTTTATTGCTTTCTCAAAGAATAAACATTTGAGAGGACTCTAGAGTGATTTAGTGGAGCAGGAAAGGGCAGGAGGCTGAGAGCTGCCTACTCCCTTTGATGGTCCAGCCTTGGGGATTTTCTGCCCAGTCAGATGATAAGGCTGGGAAGAGCTTGACTTGATGGGGACCTTCTTCACCCCCCCAGCACTGGGGCTGGGGTCAGCAGGAGCTGCTGGGACAGGGGCTGGGGCAGAGGATGCTGCTGTGGAGGGGAGGGTGGATTGAAGTGGGCAAATTCACAGCAGTTCAGAGGAAACAGTGACCTTTGAGAAGCAACGTTCCTTGCCCACTGCTATTTATCCAGCATTCTCAGTGGCTCCTTCTGCTGAGTCTGACCCTGTGCTGAGCTCAGGATCCATGAGCAGAGGCTGCAGTATGGTGTTTACCAGCATTCACCTTCAGAGAGGTTCCCTGCCTGCCACCAGTGCCGAGCCAAGCTCTATCCAGCAGCTGGTGTGGGAAACAGAGCTCCATCAGCCCTGGCCTCTCTCAGCTGGGGAAGAGCTGGGGCCAAAGACACTTCAGCATCTCTCAATCCAGCACCCCAGGGGAGGTGGGGGCTTGGTGGAGATCAAGGCTGGACTGCCAAAACAGGCACTTCCCCAGTGCACTGTTACCAGCATCCACATCTCTGCTGGCACCCCATCTCTCCATAGGCACCCCGGTGCCTGCAGGCACAACACCTCTGCACCCAACCCTTCAGGCAATCCATCCTCTTTGTCATCACCTCAAACCCTCTGCCAGCCTCTGGTCCCAAAGTGAACCATGGCATGGGTGGGTTTTCACAGAGCGAGGAACAACCACTGTCTCACTGACCCCCTACCCAGCCATCATCACCAGGGTTACTTTTAAATCAGGTTCCCAAAGCTGACAGTACCATTTTCAGGCTCTGCTTCCTGCCTTTAGCACCCTCTCATCACCTCCAGAGCCAGTGCAGATGTCACTCAGTGCCCTGGCAGGCACAGGCCATTAGACGTAGGTAGATATAAAAGAGATCGTTAAATCCTGAGTAAAACCATAATTTGCTGTTAGCAGAGCCTCGAGTAATGCACAGCTCTTGGCAGAGAGATGGGCTTTCCTAAGTTTAAAATAAACCAATTCACCTGCCCATGCACTGCTGTGCTTTTTGTCCAGCCAGTCTTCTACCAAGAAATCAATAAAAATAAGTGAAAGTATTTGTGGTTATTTACTGAAATATCTAAAGAAAGTAAATGAAAACCACACTATTGCTTAGAAAACTATCCTCAAACCAAACCCCTCTGCTATATAAACATAAACCAAAGCAATATGGCAGAGCCTGATGATTGTTTTATTTTAGGAGCTGTTTGAAACATCAGCCTTGAAACAACAGCGTCTGCGGGGCAGTTTTCTAAAGCCTTCCCTTAAAGCAAATATACTCGTCAATTAATGAAAAGGGTTTGTAATAAACAGCAGTAGATGTCCCACCTTATTTGGGCTGGGAGTTTTCCCAGCAGCAAAGTCCTTGGGTGATCTCGTGGTGTTTAGTGCGAATACGGGAATATTCAATGGGAATGTGCTTTTTGGCTGTTTGCTCTCCAAGGAGAGGGCAGTGGGGGGATGGCAGTGTCCCCCCAGGCCAGTGCAAGTGGAGAGCAGAGCGGGTTCCTCTCCCTGCATGGTGCCGGCTGCCGGGGTTCAGGTGTCCGGGAGCACCTCGGTGCCTTCGGCGCTGCTTCCTCCACCAGCGCCAGAGGGATCCTGCAAAACCAGAGGGGGATTGGGCTGGGCTGGGGGCTGCGGGCCATAGGCCCCACCAGCCGCAGTGTCCCTGTCACCGTGGGGCACGCGGGGCAAGCGTGGTTTGCCGGGCATCCCCCCTCCCTCGGATCCCAGCCTTCCGCTCCAGGAGTCCTCCTCCTCCTCCTCCTGCTCCTCTCCCCCACCCTCCTTCTGCCCCCGGCTTTGCCTTTCTCTCAAGAGTACCTGGGAGAAGAGAAACCCGGCTGTAAATTAAGCGGGAGGATTTTTCAGTCTGAGATGTGCACTTCTCCCCCCTCCCGCCCCCCCTCCCGCAGAGCTGTTATTTCATCTCTCGGCTGCCAAACTCCCGGGAATTAATCCCGGCCGGCGCTGACAGCGTTTACATTCGGCGCTGCTCAGATAAACCATATCAGCCGGCGCAGCTGAAGAGGAGCCGGGCGCGGAAGGAAGGGCTGGCTCCTGCTCAGTGTCAGCCCCACTAGGCTGGGAGAATATTTTCCTGCCTTTTTTTCTCCTCCCTTCTCCTATTCTCTCCTCTGAGCAAGGAGCCACCAAAACCACCGCATTGGTGAGGGTGGCCATAGGGGACAGGGGGGTTTCATATAGCAAAGCCTGGAGCTCCTGGCTCTTATCCTGGTGCAGATAACAGAGAGGGGAAAGGGACATGTCCTTCAAGCTGGTGGGAGTCTGCAAGCTCTGCCTCTTGAGGCTTCTCACCTTGTGCCACCCAGCACACGCAGGAGCACTTCTCACCGCCAACCTCTGTGGGATGGGGTTTAACAGGTTTTTTAATTTATATATTAATAACTGTAGTGTAGTTATTTATGTGTGTTTTTTTAATCTCCCCCTTGCAGTTGTATTTCTGTCTGTCCCTCACAGCGACCTCCTGGCTCTCCCCTCTGCTGTCACCGGGGACCAGCTGGATATGGACACGGTGCAGATCTGATCCCACATCAGCACCAGGCTGGTAGAGCCATCGTTCCTCCAGCTTGTGCAGGCACTGGGCAGGCAGCACTGGACCCTGTGCCCAGTGATGTGGGGTGCAGGGCCTATCCTGGGGCTGGAGCACGGGAGACAGGCTGGGAGCACACCCCCTGCTAGGCCTTCACTACCAAATTCCTCTCTCCCTCCATCTCACAGCCCATAAAACATCACTGGGGCCACGAAGGTGTTTTCTCAGAGCTGGACATCCACCACCTCCCTTGGGCAAGGGATCCCTCCTGGAGAGCAGCTTCCCCAGGCTTGGACACTTGGAAGCAAGGTTGTTTTAGCACCCCACGGGCACAGGGCAGCCAGATGGTGTGAGCCCACAACCAGAGGGTGTGAGCCCTAGTGCCTGGGCCAATTTTCCAGAGGGCTGTGAGCCTCAGCCTCTCACCCTGTCTCCTTTCCCACCAGCACTTGCAGAGCACTGGCATGGCCACAGGGTCCAGGTCATGGCATGATCGTCACAGCCACCCTGACGTGACGGGATCTGGGGGTAAATATTAGTACGAAGCGAAGGGCTGTGTACATATTTTTTCCCTGCAAGGTAATGCTGAAATTCCCGGCTTTTTTTCAACAAGCTGTTGGAGAAACTAGCCCTGTGTCAGTGCCCTCCAGGCCACTGCTGGTCCTGGCTAGTCTCAGCTCAGCACAAAAAGGTCTAAGAGCTTCAGGTCCCCAGTGCAGCCTCCCCACTCTGGAGCAGGCCAGTCCTTTTGCCCGTGGTTTCCAAGCTGATGTTTCCCATCTGGAGCATAGCAGTGTGCAGGCTTTGCTGACTGTTTGCTTCCGCCTGGAAGTGTATACAGGATGTGGCAGAGACTCCAAGGATGGCTTATTAATCACATTAACAACACTAAGTGGTTTCTCCCCCCCACCAAAAAAGGCACAGTGGGAGAAGACAGATTGAACCAGGCAGTTATTCCTCTCCCCATGTGGGTTGGCCTCTGGTTCTCTCCTCCATGGCCATGGTTGATAAAGCTGTAGGGAAAGAAATAGGTTCCCCTCACA
Organism: Platyrinchus mystaceus; assembly: GCA_035041135.1. Classification (NCBI taxonomy): domain Eukaryota; kingdom Metazoa; phylum Chordata; class Aves; order Passeriformes; family Tyrannidae; genus Platyrinchus; species Platyrinchus mystaceus. The sequence goes on from JAWWLV010000046.1 coordinate 7,320,240, forward strand.
TGGACACCCCACTTGCTGTAGCCTGGGGACCCCAACTCAAGTGCCTGCCCATGCAAAGGGGCACATGAAGGGCTGGAGAGCATCACCATTGCCCTCAGCCCAACAGGAGACAAGTCACCATAAGGCTCCCCAAGACTCTGGGCAGCCTCCAAGACACCAATCTCTGCTCTCCTCCCTCTCAGAACTCACTGATTCCCTCCCCAGCCTCAGTCCTAAACTGGGATTGCTCCCCTTAAAATTGCTTGTGGCCAGGCACTGGTGGTTTCTACCACCCTGGTGGGGTGGGTTTTCCCTTCCCTGGAAGCCTGTTCTATTCTTGGAGTAAAGGGAACACAATATACAGGATTGCTTGAATTTCTTTTCAAAGCCTTGTGTGCCAGGGAAATTGGGCTTACAGGATAATAGCACACGTCTCTCTGTCTGTCTGTGCATCTGTCCTCTGCCAACAACTTTGGAAAGGTTGGCCAGTGTCAACTGAATTTGACAGAGGTCTCATACGCGTCATGGGCCTGTTTTGCAAACAAGGGAGCTGCAAAGACCCCTGGGGGGAAACCATGAAGTGACCCGACCGTGCTGGGATCCATTCCACTGCAACATGATCCAACCACAGCGAGAGGCACCAGAGGAGCCACAAGGAAGAGAGACATGGAAAACGGGGCTCCTGCTGCTCAGGGAGCTGTTTGTTATTTTTACAGGCTGGGAACTGTCTCACAGCCCTCAGTGGTTGTGGTCGTTGCATCTTGTAGCCATCAGCACACATTTTGGCCTGGCTGGGCTGGCAAAGGCACAGGAGCAGCTCCTGATCCAGGGAGAGACCCCGAAGGTTTGCACAATGTACCTGGAAGCCAAGTGAAGAGCCCAGAGGAGGAGCAGACCTTCCCCTTCCCACCTGCGCTGGTAAGATGCCTCCAGCCACCTCTCCCACCCTTTTTGCAGAGGGCAGGGAAGGGCACATCCCCTCCCTTTGCTGCTGCTTTCCAGCCACAAAGCTCCCTCACCATTCCCTCAGAGTTAGTAGGAACCCCCAGACCCACCTGGCCAAGGGGCAGCCCCCTGACAACCCCTCACCTTGCAGCCACCCCACCAGAAAGAAACCAAGCAGAGCTGGAGGGGGTTTGATTGATTTATCCACTGAAGATACAAGTTTCAGTTTAATAACACCATTTTGTCCCATTACAAACATACTAAAAACCTACAAAAAGAAAAACAAGTTACACCCATCGTACACGAAACGGCCAAGTATAAAACCAGCACAGAAGCACCGAGAAACACGAACATGAACAGTATCTGCAGCAGGAACAGGAAAGACATGGAGTTACATCAGACCACGCCAGCTCATGTCTGTGGGTCACGCCGGGACTGGTTAAGACATACTAACAATTAGAGACAACTTCAGCTATGGAAAATAATTAACGCCACAGCCTGTCCAAGAGGTCAGACCCAGGCGGGTAGTTTTATCCCTCCCTTTCCCTAAGTTGGTCCAAGGTTAGCACACAGGTTTCCCTTCCATCCGTCTGGTATCACTGGTGCTGGCGCCAAGCAGCCCTCGCACCGACATCCCTGCACCAGGGCAGCTTCCCTATGGCAAGGGACAGGGAAGGCTGAGCTCTGGCACCAGAGTCCAGCCTGACAAAATCTGGTCCCCACTGAAGTCACTGGGCACCCCCCAGAGAGTGGGGAAACACTGGGATCCCCTTTACTGGGACAAAGTGGAGCAAAGTGGCAGGGATGATTTGTCTCACCACAAGAGATGAGGGTGGTGATACAAGGTCCCTAAGGGTTGTGGTGGTGCTGGGGTGTCTCTCCAGCTGTTCAGGTGCCTGTGGAGCTAAACCTGCCATGAATGTTGGCCACAGGGATGGAGTGGATAGGGTGAACGGGATCTATGCCCCATTCCAACCCAACACTTCCCATTCCCTCCAGCACTCAACTCCCTCTGACCAAACACTGAACTTGGGGTGGGGCGACAAAAGTTGGTTGATACGAGTGTGTGTCCCCAAAGAGAGCCAGGACAAGGTGTTTGGAGGGAAGAACCTGTCCCAGGGACACCAAATCCCCCCCTCACTCAGCATCCATCTGCCTCTGGCAGGGGGCACAAAGGCTTTCCCATCCAAATCACAGGTCCAAGCCCAGCCCTGATGATAATGCCAATGTGCTGGCTGAGCTAGGGGCTGGATGGGGCTGGGAAATGCAGGGATCTTCCCCAGGGCAGGAGAGAGAGCAGCACATGCTGGCATCATGCACTGAGCCCCAGCTTCTTAGCTGTGAATTTTGGGGGAAGGACTTTGCAAGTTAGTCCCTGCATGCCACCATCAAGGAGAGCAAAACTGAACTCAAAGTGCCCTAAGCTCAGCCTAAGAGTACCAGGAGGTGAAACATCAAAGCCCAGGGAGTAAGACCTGAAGGAAAGGGGAGATAAGGGGGTCCCCAGTCAGCTGTGGAGGGTTCAGGGACGGGGGGTGGATGGGGCTGGCAGTAACAGGGAATGACTGTGCATGTGTGTGTGCACTAGAGAGCCACGCACAGAGCCAGGACCCGGCCTCCCTTTCTGCTCTTCCACTCTGCATTTATCAGCCCTGTCACTCTGGAATGGCTTGGGATTTTTTTTTTGCCTTTTTCTGTTCCTTTTCATCTCTCCCCAGATGAGAATTTTCCCTGGTTTAAGCAATACCTCCTCTGCTGCGGGCAGCAAAGAGGGGGCGTTTGCTTTATCTCCATCTCCTCCCCCCTGGAGCTTCGCCCTGGCTGCCCTCCTGCTTCATGTTACTTCCTACGAAACTGGTAAAAATAAACATGTTTTTGTTTGCATCTATTGGACTGGCCTGCAATTTGGCTGATGGGGGGGGGGGTTGCTCCTCGAGGGACAGCAGCTGCACACATCTGGATTTGCTTTAGGAAAACGTTCCTGGAAAAAACCCCAAGCCCAGCACACACATGCATGGGCACACGAGGCCGTGGGTCAGTTTTTTTCTAGGGATGTAAAAAAAGAAAGGAGAAGCCAAGTGGGAGGACCTCCCTGCTGCTCCCCAAAAACCAAGGCACTCGGGTGGGTCAGGTACAAACATGGGGACTTTCCAGCCACCCCAAAGTGGCTTCCCTGTGGACTGGGAGCCCAGTTTTGGTCATGGGAAGGGAGAGGAAGGGCTTGCACTGCAAAAATAAAATTCCCACCTGGACAATATTAACCTCAAAGGTTAATGTGCAAATTTTGTCCGAAGATGAAACATCCCGGTACGGAAACACCCCTGGCCCAGCACCCGCAGAGCACAGGGAGTACATGAACTCATCACAAATATGTGCTGCTGGCCTCAAGGTTTTGGCAGGAACCAGGGAAGCTGTGCTCGTGAGAGTCCTGTGATGTGCACACACAAAAATATAATCTAACAGTCTTGTCCAAGCGATCGCTCTCCAGTCCTGCACTGGAGCAAAGTCAGTGCTGAACGGGTTTTTCCCATCCATCCCCAACCTGGGCAGCAGCAGCTGCTTGAAGGATGCCTTCACTGACATGAGGGATGAGCAGCTGCTTTGACGCTCTGATGGGAGCCAGAGGCAGCAGCTGCTGGCACCTTTACCAGTGCAGGCTGGTGGGCTGAATTTTGGGGGTGTTGGCTCTAAATGACAGCCCACCCCGTGAGCAAAGGCAGCATCACCTGTCACCCTGTGCCTTCCTTTTACAAACCCCTTGACCTCACACCCTGCCATGCCAAGGACAGCTGTGCCCTGAGCTGTTATTTCCACCCAACCCTCTACGGACACCCAGGATGTGCCATCACTCCAGGTGCCATTGCTCCATCAGTTTTACTGTGGGACATAGGAAGGAGAGAACTGCAAGGCCAGATTGGCCGTAGTGACATTACTGAAGCCCTGGAGCTATTCTGGAACTAACTCTGGTCCTGTGGCTCTGCAGGAAGGCAAGGGAGCACTGGGGAATGCAGCCAAGAGGTTTAGAGCCTTCTCCAAATCCACTTTTCCCAGAGCCAGGGCACTGGGTGATGGCACAAACTCTTGTCTGCATCCGACAGAGCCCTCCAAGGAGGGGCACATTCACCTAGACGGACCTGCCCTGCTGCTGTGAGCATCAGTCCTGGGGTTGCTCCCCGGCCACAAGCAGTGCTGACATCTTGGCACAATGGAAAGGGCAGGGCTGGGGTCTGTGTCCCCACAGCAGGGGGACGTCCCCAAGGTGGCCGTGGGGATCCCACTCGGAACCATGGGCTCTCTGCCTATCCAGCTGGCATCCAGGAGAGGAGCTGGTCTCTCTCAGGAAGCTGCCAGCTCTCCAGGACAAGTAGTGGAGTGAGGCCAGAGGAAATCTTGGAAGGGAACCCCCTTCCACTTCAACAGATAACATTGCCCTTAGTGCTAGAGCTCTAAAAATAAGAGACCTTTAGGGAAATACTGGATGACAAGGATTCCAAAGCTTCCCAGCACATCTGACACATCCTCAACCCTTTGCCAATCGGTTCCCAGAAATCCTATAAATCCAAACACTCATGGGCAGGAGGCAACGGGGCTGCTCCTCCTGCCTTTTTCTGTAACTGTAGGGGAAACTGAGGCACAAACCAAGCAGACTCACCCAGAGGCTCAGCATAAGTTGGTGTTGGAGGTGGGATGAGTGCTGCAAGCCCTGCAGCCACTTTTTGGGGGGGCGGGAGAGTAGCCTTTGTCAGGCACAGACAGGAGCACTGCTGTCCCTGGGTGGGGGAGACAGCTCCTGCATGGGCTGATTTCTACCAGGCACTTTATTTGAAGGAACCCAGTTTTACTAAGAGGACAGGAATATGCAAATATGCAACAGGTTATTTATTAGTTTTAACAGAGAAGGGACCTTTTTTTCACACCCAGAACTCCTTCCTGCTGTGTCCATGCCATCTTTCCCCTCCTGATCCCAGCCCAAACCCCCCTTCTCACCGTGCGGGGCGGAGCTGGACAGACAGACCTGCACACACCAGCTCCCAGGGCAATGGCACAACATCTGCCACCCAAGCTCATCCTCAGGGAGCTGAAGGGCAGTGGGTGGACTCGCCAGCTCCCTACATGTGACACAGGGATCCCACCTACACACCATGCTCCGAGCCACGAGGGGAGGCAGCCCAAAGGCATCCCCCTCCTTCCACACTCTCTCATGCTGCAGGAGTGCGTCTCTCCCACCCCTCACTCCCTCCAGCCCCGGGGGGTTTGCAGCAGCCAGCCAAGGAGAGGGACTGTGGGTGACAGGAGAGGCTGCTGCCAGCCCAGAGTGCAGGGTGACGGGCACCGAGAGCAGTGTGGGCACAGCTGTCAGCTCTGCCACCCTGCCAGGTGATACACAAAGGGCAAAGCAAAGCATTTTCGGTGCCAGCTGGGCAGCTGGACGTCTCCATAAGCACTGTGCCCCCAAAGCCGGGCCTAACCCAGGGGTTTTGCGTGGAAAATGAGGGTTGTGTTGTTCATCATTGAACGGGGCGGCAGTGTTTGTGCAAGGGACCTTGAGATGGCGCAAGCAGGATTAGTGAGGTGGTGGTGGACAGGCCAGGACAGTAAGATGGGGCCAACAACCAGCGCTCTCCCCTTACCCTCTGCATCCCCTTCCAGCGTGCCCTGCAACTGCTTCACCCCAACCCACCCACACCCTTTGTGGCTCTACAGGTTTTTTCGGTTTATGTAGTTTGTTTTTAAACCCCATGGAGATCAAATTGTGACTTGGCAGCTGACAGAGCTGGCCCTACCAGGCTCCCCAGACTGAGCAAAGATCTTGAGAAGAGACCAAAGTGAAGTCCTGGGGTGAGTGAAGCCCTCCCTGCCCCTCTCCTGGCCCCGCTGGCCGCTCACAGGGTGGCAGTGGGGTACTGAGCCCAGCCCACCTCCTTGTACGCCGCCGTCACATGGGTGTAGATGAGGGTCTTCATCTTGGTCCAGGCACCGTGAGCCTCCGGGGTGAAGTCATTGGGGTATTCCTCAGCAATCACCTCCACCAGGACACCAGTGAGTTTCTGGAAGGAGGAGGACAGCAAGGGGTTAATAACTCTGCAAGGAGAAGCTAACAGCACATTTTGCTTTTTCCTACAAAAACCATAAAATCCTGCTGCTGATTTCTGGGAATGAGACCTTCTGTGGGACAGACAGATGTCCTGAAGGTCTGTTGGCACTCCTGGGAACAGACAGGGTAGGTAACCAGAGACCAAGGCATGATGGGGTGCCCCAATTTGGGCACCTCAAATTATTTAGTCCCAACTATAATGCTTGATTTCTAAAAGAAGGGACATACAGCCACGAACATGCTGGTGGGGCTGCAAGCAGGACACAGGTAGGCAGGATTCCCTGGGCAGGGGAATGTATTGGATGCTCCAGTGACTGTGTGTGAGAAGGGTGGTCTGCATGGGACAGTGTCACAGTGGGACACTCCAGCTATGTGAGGAATAACTCCTACATCCAGACAAGCTCCTCTGGGCAAGGACAGGCACACCAGCTCCTCACAGCTTCCTCTCTCCTGCCCTCTTCCTAATTTCTAAAGCACCCCAAAGATTACTTTGGTCCAATCCTTTACCTTAAAGTAGACAGGCTCCACTTTGTGCTTGAGGGCATGGGCTTTGCCCACCAGGGCCAGGACAGAGGAGACCTTTTCGGAGTCATTGAGGTTCTCCACCACAGTGTTGATGGCACCCATGACCCGCCGGGCGTGCTTACGCAGCTGCAAGCTCCTCTCCATCTCCAGCGGGTCCTCCATGTGCTTGAACTGGCTGAAGTACTGCTTGGCCGAGGGGAAGTTCACAAAAAACCTTCAAGAAAGAATCGACACGAAATAGCATGAGCAGGCTGAGGGGTTAAAGCAAAGCACGGAGCGGTGGAGCCACCGCCTGAATCTGACACTGCCAGGGCTGGTTTTCTTATTGAATTCCCCAGCATTCAGCTGCCTGAAAAGCAGCAGGTTGATGCCTTTCTCCCAAACCTTCTCCATCTGCTACAAGGGCCTCACAGCTGGGTATTCACCTACAGAGGCAAGACGGAGTTCTTGATGCCCAGAGATTCCACCCAGGTGCCAGATGCTGTATTCATGCCCACATATATCAAAACATGCCTCAGAGAGCTGGAGATGAGCATGAAAAACCACTCTTTATCTCAGCCAGTCTCTCCTTGCCCCTCTTCCTCAGTCTCACAGCGGCTTCCTGGCCCCATGGGCATTGCCACGCCAAACAGTCTCCCCTTACCAGGTTACTCCCAGCTTTCACAGATCAGTCTCCAGCAGCACCTCAGCCCTGGGCTCCCGTCACTGCTCTTCTGTGCCAGCAAACATTTCCCCCAGCACAAGGACACCCCAAACCAGCCCCTCTGAGGGTGACTGGGAACCCTCTTTTCTGCAGAATTAAATCAACCCCATCCAAATGGAGCAGAAGGAAGTTAAGGTGTGGTTGCAGCAGATGTGCTGAGCTGCCCTGGGAGGTGGAGGGCTGGAGGGGGCTGACAGGGTGCAGGGATGCCAACACAACCCATGCCAGCAGTGCAACTGGTCGCTCTTGATAGCTGGGGCTGACACTTGAGTCACGTTAACCACCCCCTTCTACCCAATTTATGTCAAAGAAAACCACATCAGTGTTTGCTCCCTGCATTCACCCAGTTCTCTCCCTCCTACTGGGCTCTCCTTGCCTCCTGGACCAGTGAAGGATGCTCAGGAAGTGGCAGAGGGCTCCCAAGCTATCCCCCATCATCCCTGGGTCCAGACAGACTCCCTCTCTAGCCCCCTTCCTAAGCACCATCCCACAGCTTTTTCCAACCATCACTACTTCCTTCCAGAACCAGGTGGGATCCTCTTCCCCACTCACCACTCCATGAATAATCACAATATTGAGTACCAGGCTCCTTACCACTCTGCTATCCTTCTTTCCCCCCGCTCCCTTCCTTCCCCCGCTCCCTTGGCTTGTGAAAGCTTGGGGGCATTGCCAAGGAAGCAGAGTGAAGCAGTGCCTGGAGTGCACCACTGCTTCTGTTGCTTCCCAAGGCATCTGGGATTCATCAGATGGCCCAAAATAGGTATTGGAGGTGTGAAGAGTGTGTGGTGGAAAGGAGGGGGGAGGAGGAAGGAAGGTGGAAGGAAGGGGGAGACAAGGTGTTGCTTTTAAAATCCAGAGGGGACCCATGACAAAACTCCCCTTGTTATTGTGCAGCCTCCTCCCCCCAGCAAAGCTCCTCCTGACACATCTGGTCCCTGTCAGGAGAAATCATTCCCAGGCCTGGCTGTCTCCAGCTCCTGTCAACACAGGGATGCTCAGCCAGGCTCTTTCAGCAGAAGGGGAACAGCAAGGGGGGACTGACCCCGCCATCACCAGGAATCTCAGCATCTCCCTGCCAAGAGAAGGACCAAAAGGAGCCAGTGGGATCATCACCTCCACCTCTCCCTGCTTTTGGCCGGATATGCCAGGAGCCAAGATTGATTAAACCCCCAGAAGTCCCCAGCCTGGGTGACAGCAAGCCAGTGAAGGATCCAAATATTTAGTTTCCAACCTTTCCCCACTTCACAGACCCTCAAGGGGATGCCTCCAGGGGAGCTGAGCCCAGCAACTTTCCTAAGGGACCTGCCATCAGGATGGCACTGGTGCTGGAGGATGTAAAACCAGCTCGTGTGCTCCATCCTGTGTCTGCTAGCTGTCTTTGGTGGAGAACTGAAACAGAGGAGACCAAACCATCTTTGCTTCAAGTTGAAAAGCAAATCTATGGCTGGCCAGACCTGCAGCCACCTCTCCTTGGAGAGCAGAAGAGGCCTGAGGCAAGAACCTCTGGCCTCCAGCAAATGTTTGAGCTGTGGAAGCACAAAGAAGAGGGAGGGAAGCTCACTCAGTGGTAGTTGTTAATAAACAGAGAAGATTAATTTAACACAAAGGTTAAATATAACCAGAGGAAAGGAGGGGGGGGAAAGGAAGAAATAAAATAACTCAAACAATAGCGAGTTAGAAGAGGTGTCAGTTGGGGTTTTTCCATCTACCGAACATTTTGAGAGTTCAAACATCACAGGCTCTGCAATTTTGCTGGATCATTATGCATGTGTGTGTGTGGTTTGGGCTCTTTTTCTTCATCAGAGTCATTAAAAAGATGATATTTACCATTGCATATCACACAAAATGATGATTGATAGAAACCAGATGCCTGCATACCGATCTCATTAAATTTCTTTTTAAGCGATTCCATTCTGCACCCGCTAATTTGTACTCTGTGAGCTACATCTGGACCCAGTGGACAGGATGTCAGGATTGCTTTTCCTCTCTCTTTTGCCCTTTTAACAATTTTAAGGACACAACCATTCCCAGTAGCAGAGCCAAAGGAAATAATTAAGGTGCAAACCCACTGCAGTTACTGGAAACCTGTTTTCTGTTAGGGAGGAGATGCCACTTCTGCCCCCATCTCCCCCATCTTCCTCCCTCTCCCCAGACCGTGCAGAGCAAACCCTGCATGGAGGAAATCTCCAAGCCCAGCCACCTCCTTCCCTCCTCAGCTGAACAGAGGACACATGGGTGCTACTCACTCAGTCCCCCCAAGCACCTACACCCTTAATGCTTCACTTACCCTGTTTGTAAACTGAGGAGGGAAATGCTACTGAGCCCTCAGAGCTGCTGGGAGGCTTCAGCTGAACCCCCATCCAGCACTTGGAGACTGTTTTTTTCTAGAGTTTCATAGAATCATTTAGGTTGGAAGGGACCTTTAAGATCACCGAGCCCAACTCTCAAGCCAGCACTGCCAAACCCACCACCAAAACACGTCCCCAAGTGCCACAACCACATATCTTTTAAATCCCTCCAGGGTTGGTGACTCAACCTACCGATGCTTTCATGTTTTCTCTCGCCTCGTCCCTCTACGTGGGAGAAGCTCTAAGGCAGCCTGGAGCCTCTCCCCGTCCCTTTTCAAACCTCTCCCTCTGCTCGGGTGCCTACAAAGCAGCTGATAATGGGTAGGCAGGTGGTGTGTGATGCTGCTATTTATTATGCCGAGGGCTGTCTCACCGCTTCGCCTGCACGTTCCCCCTGCTCCTCCCAGCCACCTGTGGTCTATCATCCATCTTCAGGCTGGGACAAGGGTGCTCCCAGTGTTTACAGCTCCCAGCCCAAGGTGAGAAAGGTCTCAGATGTGTCAATGCCATGGCCCAGCAAGACAGAAAAAGGGGAAGCAAATAGGAGTGAGAAGAGGATGGTGCCTGCTTGCTCCTGTGTCCTCTCTCTGAGAGCTCTTGGACAGGCGGAGGTGGTGGTGGGACATGTCTCCAGCTCTGGCACAGGAGGGCTGGAGACAAAAGGGCCAAGACCCCCATCCACACATTGATGCTAAATTCAACTTCTTCTGCAGCTGAGGGAGAAGAGCTGTAGCTGGCCTTCCTCCAGGGGAAACCCACATCCCGCTGCAAAGCCTTGGGAGCAGAATCCAGCACAACACTGAGCCGTGCTCAGAAGCTGTAATGCCCTCCTGCCCAAGGGCAGAGGGACCAGGACACTCCAGAGAGGCTGGGAGTGGACTCAGCAGCAAAGATGCTACCAAATACATTTGGACATGAGCTATCAACCCCCAGGGGCATATCTTGCTCACTTGTGTGTTCACCTCTCACACCTCCAAGTCCTCATGGCTGTTGTCTTCCCCTACCACGTATGTGGATTCAGCCCAAAGCCTCTTGGCTGCATGGATGAACCTTTAGGGCAGGGGTAAGGACAGCTGTCATAAGTGAATTAACAGCAACAAAGTGGCTTTCCCACACACCTCTGGTTTCCTACTTCCCTTGCAACCCCTATTGCTCAGTGCCTTCATGCACAGCATCCTCCTCAGCCCCTCCACATTTGTGTCCCTGTCCCTCTCCACTGCTAAACCATTGTCCCTGCCCACTGGATGCAAGCAACACACAGGGATGGAACACATCAGGCTCCTCTACCCCACCACCAGCATCTCCTCCTGCATCCAGTATCCTTCCTACAGCCCTACGAGGCCCAGCAGGGTCTATGGGTGTCAGGAAACAATGTGAAAACAAGACTCTTGCCTCCCAGGCAGACACACAGTGAAGATGGAGCTTTCTGGAGCCCGGCTACATGTCCCTGACTCCCAGGGACTGCAGGGGGGTTTGGAGCTGGAAGAAACCCCCTGGCCAGGTAGAGAGGGGAGTGACAAAAACTCACAAGGATGTTGTTTGAGTGCTGGGACCCGCCATCCGTCCAGCAAAATCGGGAGGCTGTGTTTTGCTGATGTCCACCACCACACCTCTACAATCCGATGCTCCTATGGGGATTTCCAGCGGCCCCGGCTCAGCGCTCGCCCCCGGCGCCTCGCTCCAGCGGGATCGCCAGCCAGCCGGCACTCTGCGTTCCCCAGCCGCGCTCAGCGCCTGCCAGCCTGCCGAGGGCTGTCCTGACATTTCCCTGCCTTTAATGAGCCCTGAAACTCCGCAGGCGGGCGCTCGCCCAGCCGCGTCCGGGTGCAGCCCCGCTCCGCCGCTGCAGCCTCATTAACGGAGCCGCTTGGCAGAGCGGAGACTTGGCCCTCGCCGCCTGCTCTGGAGGAGGGATTGTCAGGGCTGGTACCAACGCATCCAGCGTGTCCTTAGCCACAGACAGGGAAACCGTCTGGGGAAGCTGCTCATCACCCCTGCCTTTGCTTCCCTTGGACAGGGACGTCCTTGCAGCTCTCGGGGGGTCAAGTGGGATCTTTCTACCCTCGTGTGGTTCACAAGCAATGCAAGGGCAGCCCTGGGACAGGGGACATGGGAAAGGCTCTTCTTGGGTCACCCTGAGAGCTGCTGACAGCCCTGAGGCTGTGACTGGGGCAGGATGTGCCACAGGGATCCCCACACAGCCGCCTTGGCCATGAGGCAGGTGAAAGGGCTGGTCCCGGGTGCTGTGATCAGAGAGACAACACAGTCATAGGAAAAGGGGCTGTTTTGAGACTGAGCTTATTAAACCCACACTCACCCCTTCACCACTCATGTGCTGTTGGGTTGGGAAATGTTCCTCGTCAGCAGACAATTGTCCTGATGCCCTCTGGCTCTCCCTATCCCTGGAAAAACATCTCCCCACCTTGTCCACAATGATTTGTGAGCATGGGACAAGCCATGGGACGGGGACATCACTGCTGGTCCTTTCACTGGGTCCTTCTCAAAGCCAGATATTGCACCTCTCTGAGCTGCTCTGCTCTGAAATGTGCCCTTCAACAGCCAGGAATGGAGCCCTATAGACGCCTCCACAAAACACATGTTGGCTTTGGGGGTAGCTGCAAAATCATTTCTTTAAATGCCATTTTTGCGTGGATTCAACCCATACTTTTTAGATTCAGCTAAAAAAAAAAAAAAAGTTTTATGCATTGCCAGACCCATTACTCAGACTTTTTCCTATTTTAACCTAAAACTTCCAATAATGTCTGGCATCCAAGGAGTGCTTTCATATTTCAAAGCTCTTTGCAAACTGTCTGAATCCAGGTGTGTTTGCTCAGGCTAAGAAGACTCAGACTGTCAAAATCCGGGGGCCTGATCCCACACTGACAAACCTTTTGCTTTGCCTCCTATACCTGCTAAGGGGGAAAGAGCACATCAGAAGTGGTGGAGAAGGTAACAACGTTAGAAATTCAGAAAGCTGATGAGTCTGGAGTGGAAATGCAGGGAACAGTGAAGGAGAAGCCCTGTGGAGGTGGCACAGCCTGTGGTGGCTGTGGCAGGTTGCATCGCCTGTTCTTGGCGCAGCATTAACATTTGGTACAGATTTTCCTGGGATCTTATAGAAACTATTCCTGGGTTTTATCCCCTGATGGGACCCATAAAGTTTTGTGGTCCCACATCTGTGACCATGGTACGTGTGTGTGGGTGTGGGAGTGAGTTTGTGTGCCGGTCGGGACAGGCTGCGGTTTTAGCCCCGGAGTCCTGGGCTTAGTCGGGGTCTGCAAAGGACCAAGGGTCCCAATCCCCCACTGATGCTCACCCACGGGTGCTCCCAGCCCCTGTGTGCCACGGAGGGCTGAGCCACCTGGGTGTGCATCCCCCAGCCCAGTTTCAGAGCATGGGGTCCTGGCAATAAACCACTGGGAGGGAAAAGGGAGACCTTGAGGGGTGATGGCCATGTGCTGGGGTGTTCCTGCACTGCACAGTGAGGGCTAGTGCAGGTGCCAGAGGGGCTGAGGGCTGCCCTGCTCCCCTGGCACACCTGGGCTCTCCACTGTGAGCTCTGGAGTGAGGGAGGTTCAAGAAGGAGTGATTCCTAAATTACAGATGAGGAAACTGAGGTACAGCAACAAGCCTGGGGGCATGGGGAGGCTATGGGTGAGCTGCAGCCAGGGGCTCCCATCTGTGCCAGCCAGCATGGCCACTTGGGAGTGACCCAGTCAGTACACATAGCCCCAGATGAGCAGCTCCAGGCTCCAGCTGCAGCTTCAGAGCCAGCTCCAGCTCCAGCTCTAGCAAGGGTTAAGGCAGCTGTGAGAAGGAGCTGCAGAGGCCCCTGAGCTCCCAGGGAGGAAGATGAGCGAGGCAAAGAGACTGTGCTTCCTCCGGCTTGAGGCTCCCTACCGAGGAAATTGTCAATTAGCAACATAGTTTTAACCACAGAGCGCAGATTCCCAGGATCTGGTGGCTGCTCAGCCGTATTCCCCATTATTTGTGTTTTCATCCCCCAGGGCCCCAGAGCCCTGTGAGATCAGGGACCCACCATGCTGGGGGCAGGACCCCAGGGATTTGCTGTGGCTTCAAGCACTAACAGCAGCCATGAGGGATGGGAACACGATGCCCAGCTCTGAGCCTCAGTTTCCCCATCAGCAAAGCATGGAAGGGCTGGGGGTGGAGGGGTGGGATGCTGTTCAGGGCAGAGGGAGCTGGGCTGGGTTTCTGCAGGATGCCAGCACTGCAGCCCTGCCTTTGGCAGGGGCATTGCTGCCTCCCTGCCTCCACCCTTGGGGCAAAGGATCAGATCCCAGATTAATTTCAACTTTTTATGTCCAGAAGTGCTGCAAACTCCCAGCCCTCCCCACATGGGGAAAAGTAATTCCCTGCCCTAAGCAGCTCTGAAGGGATGGAGAGGGGCTGGAGCAGGAAAGCATGGAGAGACCCTCTGCCACCAGATACAGTCAATTCCCCAGTCACAACACCAACAGCAGGATTGCTGATAGATTTACCTGCTTTCACTGCTCTGGACGTGGGGGTTGAACCAAATGGGGCACCACAGCCGTGCATCCCCCTTCCCTCTCCCTGGCTACACCTGTGCACATCCCTTTCTGCCTCAGTTTCCCCAGGAAGGTGGGGAGGAATGCCAGCCCAGCACTGGTGAAGCAGGGAGGCTGACTGGGCTGCGCTCAGCCCCCTGCACGTCGTATGGGTACCCACCCAAAGTGTGCCGGGCAGGTCACCTCCCACCAACCCCCACCAGTGTCTGCCCACTGCCCCCTCCCCAGCCCGACCTCTGGAGCTGCTGAATCATGTCTTGGGAAGTGGCTGCCGCCGGCCCGCGCCTCCCGTGCTCCCGGCGGCCTCCACGCATGACCCACTTCTCCCGGCAGCTGATGCCATCTGGGAAACGCAGCCGGGAGAGCAGCAGCCGCCGGTGCTCCAGCCCTGGCCAGGGCTGCCCTGCTTTTGCCCGGCACGTGCTTCCCTAGGGAGCTCAGGTGGAGCTTGTCGGAGCTCACGGGGGGAGTGGAGCTCAGGGCAGCAGCACGAAACCCTGGCTGGGGACAGGGTGTGAGACCAGGGGGACAGCTCAGCCCCTGTGGCCGTGGCACAGGGATGCAGGCAGGTGTGCTGCTCCAACCAGTGCTGCTGGAGGGGATGGCACCACTTCCAAATTACATCACTGTCCCCAGGGACGTGCACTGAAAGTCCAGACCTCACAGCATCCAAGGGAAGCTCTGGCTGAGGGAGCAGGTGGCAGGTTTAGCTGGGATGTGCCAGGGCACGTGCCATGACTAAGGATGTAAAGGCTCCCAAGGAGCCGGGGTTCACCCTAGGAGGCAGCTCTGTCCTGTCCTGTTGTCACAGCAAGGGAAAACCTTCACCTCAGTGCCACAGCTATGCCTGGAATAAAAGAACAATGAACTGGACAAAAAACTTCTACTGGGAAAGTTTGAGTCAGGACCAGAGCTTGGCCACATGGTCCCTGCTGCCACACCTCGATGCCCCTCATGCCCAGTGTCATTTTGGAATCTGCAAAGGGGTTTTGGTAGGAAAATCCCATCGCAGTGCTGGCAGCAAGGCTGAAAGGAAATCCTCTGCTTACCAACATGACCAGGGAGGCTCTGCTCGCTGCAGAACCCATGGTCTTGGGGTATCAGCTCACAGTCTATTGGAAAACTTTGGATGATTATTAGCAAACAGCACATCCATCCAAGGAGTTCTCCAAGCACCCAGAGTCCCCTGCTGCAGGAGCAAAAGGGAAGGACACAACCTAGTCTCCCATCTCCAATCTGGGGTGCCTGGCCTTGGGTCCAGGTGGGAGCCTGACCAGGGACATCCCAGCATTACTGATCCCTGGGATGTGTGGTGGGAGCTTTGACTCTCTGGACAGCATCTTTGCTGTTTAACAAGAGGTCAGTGTGGGCACCTTGTCTGCCCCTCTCTTCACCCTGCCCGTCTTATTTTCCCATCTTAAATAAGGGTAACAGCCTGCTGGTGCTGCACCCCACTGACACCCCAAAGTCCCAGCATCCATGTGACCCTCTGGGATTCCTGCTTGATGCTTTCCTGGGGTACCAGAACATGGTTGCACCCACAGACAACACAAGAACTCCCACCTGCCTCTGCTCCCCACCTCAAGAGCATCTCCCCTGTTCTGGTTTCAGGTACAGACCTGAGACCTCGAGCTGCCCGTCTGTGTTGCACAGCCCTACGTCATCGGGTGATGCTCTGCACCCCGATCCCAGGACTGCAGGATCCCTGTCCCCCCACTGCCCCCATCTCCTGCCTGTGCCCCCCACACCCCCCCTTCCACCGCCAACTTCAGTGCCCTCCTTCCTGCCGACGCTGCCGCCGGAGGGACAGATGGTGCCCTCGGAGACACACCTGCTTGGGTTTTATCTTGGCTCCCAACTTGCATTATTTCACCCGCCAGCCTGCTCCGTAGCTGTGCCATCCACACGCAGCTCACCGGGGGGGTGTAAAAACCCAGACCCCCAACCCACCCAACCCCGGCGCTGAGCTCCCCCCGCCTCCGCCGCCCCCCCAGCCCTGTCCACAAGGTAAGGTGACCTTTGCATGGAAGCAGCTTCCCCCAAAGTCCCTGGCAAGGCTGCCCCCTCTCCCTCCGCCGCCGCCACCCAGCTCAAAGGTGTGGGAATCTGAGGAGCACTGTGAAACCCTCCCTGCTCTCCCAGGCAGTGAATACACCCAGCCAGCTCCCCACTCACTGTCATTCATCTCTGCTCAGTTCTATATATTGTTCTGCCTCTTCCTCAGCTATAAAGAGATTTAGTTGGATTTGCTGCTTCCTTTTTTTTGGTTTGTTTTTTAAATACCTGATGAGTATGGAGACCCCAACGTCCTCGCAGTTTGCATATACTCTGCTCCATATCTCTTGAATAACCTTTTTTTCTGCGTCTGAGATCTCTTCACTTCTTTCCCATCTCTCAATCTCCATTTCTCCCTGGACTTTCTCCATGAAAAACAGCCGGCAGGATCCTCCGGGAAGCCAGGAGGAGATAAAGAGAGATGTGTGTGAGCGGGTATATCCTGCGAGAGGAGACAAGGTGTTTGCTCGGCGGCCGTGCGGGTGCTGACGGCTCTGCGACGTGTGGATGTATATGAGAGTGTGTGTGTGTGTGTGTGTGTGTGTGTGAGAGAGAGAGAGAGAGAGAGAGAGAGAGCTCGGCTGCCTGTCGGCGTGTTTATATATGTAATTTAAAAAATATCCCGGCGGTATGATGCGTGCAGTCAGATCTCAGATCCCCCAGTGCTGTCCATGGCTGTAGTTAGCTTCAGCTCGCCTCGGATGTGTGTGGCTGACTGATGAGGAACTGCCTAAAAGTAAAATATTCAAAGGCATTGCAAGACCAGCCTCTTCACCAATGTGTGAACGTGAGCTCACTTTCTCCCTCTCTCCTCCTCTCTCCCACTCCTCCCGCCTTCTCTTTTTTTTTTTTTTCCTCCACGAAAGGGAGGGATGAGAGAGATGTTCTGGGCAACATCAGGACGGTGCTGGCAGGGGGAGTTAGGGCTGGAAGTTTTTTTTCCAGCCCTTCGTAAACAGCTCAGAGGATATTCAGAATCCAAAGTGCTGAGTTAAAGTTAGCCCAACCTCTGGCTGCCTCCGAGTTCTGACTCGGCTCTCCTCTTTGCCCTCCCTGATTTTGCAGGAGGTGATGTTTGGAAGGATAGACTCACACTCGTCTCTGATTCTTGGGGTGAGAGGGGAACACGAGGCACCCCCACTGTGAGCATCTCTCTGCCCCCCAAAAGAGGTCGTGGTCTGTCCCACAGGGACTTTTTTAATGCTGAGAATTTGCTCTCCCTTCTCGTGACAGGACCCAACTGAAAGGGATCCGGAGTTAACACACTTGTGAAATGAAGGTATTATTGTCATTCTGCGATTGCATCGCTCCTGGCAGTGCCTTGTCAGGGAACACCTCCACTCGAGGCTTCCCGCCGCCTTCGTGGGAGTGCTTTTGGGCTGGTTTTTACCCAAATGCCATCTCCAGCTCCTTGGCAATCCGGCATATTAAACCCGCGGCACAGTCCATTTGCACAGAGAGCAGGAAAATCCTACGGAGGCTTGTAATAACCGGCAGTCCCCCAGAGGGGGATCAGAGACAAGGGAAGCAGCGGGTGAGCAGAGCCGCCTCCCGCACCCGCTGCGCACCCTCGCAGGGCAGACAGGCAGACGGACGGACAGACGGGCTGCGGGTGCCGCTCTGACACCCGAGCAGGCAGGCTGGGGGGTGGCTGAGCCCCTTGGGGATCTGGAGCTTTGTTACTGCAGATCTGTCGAGGCTTTTTGCCTTATATTTCTCCTCCAAACCATCCTTGGCCACCTCCCCGTTAGCAGCCGCCAGACTGGCGGTGTCAGCAAATTTGCTCTTGCAGAGCTAATGAGAGCTGGTGGAGAACATGCCGCCCACAGATCCCCCACTGTGGGTCCCCCAGTGAACATGTGCTGGGACAGACCAGGAGCCCCAGGCACCCCTGAATCCCTCGGCTCAAGTACAAAGCTCAGCTGGGAGCTGCCGAAACCACTGGTGTGACAACACAGCAGCGTGGCCAGTCTGACCCGGCCAGAGGTTGGGAATCTTTCAATAACACCATCACCACCTGCTGAGTCATCAGATTTTCACCAAGTTTGGATTTCCCTTCTGCCCGTTGGCCACTGGGATTAGTGGCCGTGAGCCTCAGATCAAACATTAACTACAATGTCCCCAGGTGGTCACCACGCAGCAGAGAAACCCCTCTGGTCCAAGGATGACATGGCCAACCTTATTGCCCACACTTAAAGTGCAGGAGAAGAGGTGCTTTAGACTTATCTTAAACCCACAGAGACCCAGCTTAAAATCAGAGCAAAACAGCAATGCAGGGCAAGCCTTTCAAAAAGGGGAAACAATCAAATTCTGACCAATATGAACACTGGAGCAATAATCTAAGTGGAGCACTGGTTATCACTTGCTGTGTGTTTAAAGAAAAGGACTCTTTGAAGCCTTTGTACCTGGTGTCCTCATCCACACTGGGCTCAAAACCTGGCACCTGGTTCCATGGTGAGCCTGGGCACAGTGGGTGTGTTCCCTTGCTCCCTGGTACCAGGAGCTGAAGGATCTCGGCTCAAGAGTCTCCATTTAGAAATATTAAAATATTAGAAAAATTAGAAAAGAAAGCGAGAATCCCCCAGCCTTATCCAGGTTTCTGCCTCCCTCTCTGGGGTCATCACATCTGGCCCTGGCAGGAGCCCAGCCCTGTTCCCATGTGCCATCCTGCTCCTCAAAGAGGAGAGGGAGAGTAAAGCAGTGGTGATGCTCTGCTGCCTCAAAATCCCAAACGACCCCAACAGCCCTTCACTTCTGTGCCTTGTCCCAGACATGGGACATAAATCAGGGGAGGAGTGCAGGCACACTGTGTCACGTGCCTGCTGCCTGTTTCCATGGTTTCCCGTGCGTGTGGCTCTCAAGGGCTTGGGGTTAGGAGGTGACTTGTTCCAGAAGGAGAAAGATGCTGCCTTGACACCACTGCAGCCTGCTGTCCCAGAAGGGATCTCAGCACAATGCCTGCTGCCCAGGCAGGGTAGTCTGGGGCCATGGGGGTCAGGGTGGGGGACAGAGAACCTGGTCCCCATGGCCAGTAGGGAGGCTGGATCAGTCTGAGTGCTCCCTACTGAAGAAATTGCTCCCTCTCTCAGATCCCAATTCTGTTCAACACCCTGATCCCTCTCACCTCACCAGTTGAGCATTGCAGCCCTCCTGTTTTCCACCTCCAACCCATATGGACCTGTCCCCACGATGAGGTGACACTGTGGTGCCCTGTCCCTGCTGAGCCTGAGTCTGCTTCTCCCAGAGCTTCTGCACAACAGGGAGAGATCAAAGCCATCCTCCACCCTGGCTGCAGAAGGTGGGAATGGATTTCCAGGCCCTCCAAGCCTCTGCTTGTGGTGTATCATGTTCCTGCGGGGTCTGTACCTACCTGCCCACAGCTTCTCCCACTCCCCCTGTGCCCTCCCACACTGCCTCTCCTCCTCTCGTGAGTTGGGTGCAATGAGAAATGTACTTGGCTCCCGATCCTCGAGTGGGAGGTGAAGGCAAAAAATCCCAAGGCTTCAGCTCCACAGTGTGTGGGATGTGGATGATGGCAGATCCCCACCCTTGACTCCGCCACTGTCTCTGGGGTGAAGGCAGACACCTGAAATCCAGACCCTCAGAGCTGAGCCCATCTTCTCTCATGCCTGGGTTCAGCCTCATGATTTGGTTCCTGGAGAAAAGTGGGTGACTTCTTGTATCCGCTGCAATGTCAGCTCTCTGGGACCTTCGGACAACCACATGAGTTGAGGTGGCCCTGGGAAGACACCCCATGAACTCCCTCAGGGAGCACTGTGGGAAGGAGCTGCAGGAGCTGCCCCAAGCCCTTGTTGCAGGGGTGCAGAACTGATCCCTTCTCCAGGCCAGAACAGGAGCAGTCCTGGGATTTTAAGTGAAATAAGGCTGAAGGCATGAGTGTGGTGCATGCCAGGTCGGGTGTTGCACCTTCATCTTCCTCTCGGACGCACTCTGGGCTACTTCGATACCTGATCCGGTGACATTGGGCTTGTCACTCTGAACTTTGCTGAAGCAAAGCCCCTGTTTGCCAGCCTGGCTCACCCAGCAATGCTCTCAGCATGCCATGCCTCTCTCTCCCTCTTCCTAATCCAGCCCTGCTGCCAACTGCAAAGTCCTGGCCTGAAAAGGAATAACAAGACTTTAGGAAACGGCTTTGCAGTGCTGCTACCCAGGGAGGGAAGGATTTAGCCTAAAGCCTGTACAAATGCTCTGTGCTTATTGCAGGTTTCCTTCCCCCACCTTCTCTGATCCCAGGAGACCTGTGTGCAATCCTAATGCTCCAGCTCTGTGCCGGCAGTGCCGGTGGTCTGTGAGCCATCGCTGTGGGATCAGGCTGGAGCACAACATGCCCCCCTAACCAGGGGGTTAAAATGGGCTACAGCCAGCAGGACTCCCCAGATCCAGCTGGGGTTGCATCGCTGCCTGAATCTCCATCCCATGGTGAGCCCACATTGGATCCCAGTTTAATCAGGCAGTCTTTATCCACGTTGCTGGAACACTTGGTCACCAATTTACTCATAAAGATTGGCGGTGTTGAGAAACTGGGGTTCCCCTACTTCTGTGTCCTCAACTCAGCTGGGAAGAGCTGGGACAGGGAAGTGATGATGTAGGGAGCTGCAGTCCCCTCCCAGGCCTGGGCAGCCCTGGGAGGTGATACCCAGGCTGCTGGTGCAGGACAAAGCTGGGAGCAGACATTCCTCCGCTGATGGAATCCAGACCGCAGGCAGCACTGCCGGAGCTGTGAGGAATGTGCTTAAACCAAACCAGCCCAGACTCTCCTTCTCACATGGAAATAGGGTTCGTCTGCTCTGGGGTCCAAGTCCAACAATGTAACTTGTGCAGAGACCGAGGTGTCTCTGATGGAAACCCCCCAGTGGGTCCCTGTCCTGAGCCCCCAGCTCCCAGAGGAGACCTCAACCCCTGCAGCCACTCTGACCTCCAGCTCACCACCCCCACATTTTGGAGCAGGATGGTGTGGGATGCTGGGGTTGGTGTGGGATGCTGGGGATGGTGTGGGATGCTGGCTTGGGGACTGGGACAGCAGCAGCACTGGGGTGGTACCTGGAAAGGGAGCATGGGATGGAGACCCTTGGCAGCAGCAGGCAGAGGGGAGATGGTGGGTGTGATGGGGACAGCAAAACCTCCCCATGACCTTAGACCTTATGTCAGCTTTCCACCTCTCTCCCCAAAACGTCCCTACCAACCCACACAGTCTAAAAACCCCCAAGGATTACAACATCCAGGGGAATAGGAAGCAGAGGAGCCTTGGGAGTGGGGCTGGATGCTGTCCAGTGCTCGCAGGCAGGGCAGGGCATGGTAAGAAGCTGCCAAGGCAGTCCTGGACAACACTTCGAACCCAGACCAACCTGTTCCTGGCCTGGGAATGTTGCAAAAACCCCCAGTACCACACTGGGATTTGAGGAAACAAACCTTGTGATGCAACTGGGAGAGATGATGCAAGAGACACTCAGGAAGCAGATCCAGCACCACAGGGCTTCACGGACAAGGCATCAGCCTGCTGCTAAAATTCCTCAGACCCTGAACAGCCTCTGGTGTCACCACCTTCCCCTTCACCCCCTGTGCCCAGCTCTTCCCCCAGGAGTGTGGCCCCTGTCACAGCCAGACCCTTTAGTGGTAAGTGGGGATGACAGGGTTATTGGGAAACAAGTTGACACTTCCAAACAGATTCTCTTTGCTGCTCTTTTCCTTCCTGAAGCTGGTCTGAGTGTGGCAGGGGTTGCTCAGGAAAGCCAGTAAGGTAATATATTCATGTCATCTCACATTTGGTGCCAGGACATGAAGTAAACACCATCAGGGACCTCGCTCCGGTTCAAAGACAAGCCCTGATTCTTATTCCGATCACATTATCCATGGTCCTTGTACAGCTTTATTGATTCATATCTTAAAAAGAAAAGCCTTCAAAACCCATTAAGTCTGCCCTGCCATTCCAGCCCTGCTCTCAAGGGCCAGGGCAAGAAGCATTAACTAATCTGCTCACATTACCTTGCCTTTGAACCGAGCACCTCTCGGCATCAATCAAGGGTGTTTGGAAGTGATACGCTGCCATGCGGGGTGAGTTTTGGCTGCCAAGGTCACCAATTTCTTCAGTGCCAAAGTCATTCAATTCCAGAAGATGTGCTTTGCATTGCAGAGGTTACCCAAGTGAGTGGAGAGATCAGCACTTAGGCACTGCCCCCTGCACCGTGTTCCCTTTTGCACCCAGGGTTCACATGCCCACAGAGGGGTGGCAGGGCAGCCCAGGTGCCCTGCTTGGTTATGGAGGGCTGTATGGATATGAACAAGTCCCCAAAGGAGCAAGCTCAGGGCTTCAGGCAGCATCTGGGATGAAAGAATGGGGACTCTGCTGGTGTCAGCCTGGCTGGGTCTCGGCAAGGGGAGAAGGGTTTACAAGCAGGATGTCCTCCCAGGGATTACGAAAGCCAGGCTGCCTATTGCCAGGGAAAAGAAGGTCCTTCCAGCCTCTTGGGCTTCAGCTCGGCCAGAAGCTGCTGTTTATTTGGCTTCAATGAGTTCACAGCATACCGAAACATGCTCCTGGGGGCCCAGTGTGCTCCAGAGAGGCTGGACAGGACATGGGGCTTGGCCACCCCACACGCTCCCCGGTGCCTTGCGTAAGGCAGCTCCGCACCCCCTGTCCGGCCTGACTTACACTCAGGAAGAAATTATTCACTCTTGCCTCCATCTGGCTGCAGGACACACTTGGGATGTTTCTTCCACTACTTTCACAAAGGCTTCTCATCCTGCTGGTGCCAGTAATGAGGCCAGATCCATCCCCTTTGCTCCCGGCTGACCCCCGAGTTCAGGAACAGAGACTGGATGGCCTTAGAGGAATTTGGTTTCACTTGACATTTCAAGTACTGCTTGAGACTGTTGTTTTCAGGGCTTGGAGTACTTTGGGAGGACATGTCCACCAGGAGAGGATTAACCACAGCTGTCCCAGGTCCCTGCCATGACTGGACTTGGGAGGGGAAATCTTTGGCCCTGGATGGATGGGGATGGAAAACCAGACTTCCTGGAAAGCTCCATTTTGATTTCTTTCAAACCCAACCACTCATTGAACCTGGACCCATCTAGATTACTTGGATTCAGTTCTGGTTTCAAAACCCCTTTACAGGGGGAAGCTATTTTCCATCAGAATGTGCAGGTTGGGGCTTTTCTCAGCTGTTCTGCTGCAGTCAACCTCCATCCCATGTCACAGACCCAGGACCAAAACAGAGCAGGGGCATGGGGAGAAACTGCAGGGTTGTGTGCACAGCCCCAAAGGGAGGCACATCCCAACTTTGGTGAGCACCAGTGTTAGAGCCCTGAGTGTCTCCACAGCTCAGAGCCCACGACCCAGTGTCCATGTGGGGCAGGCAGTGCTGGGAGTGTAGACAGAGAATATTTGTCAGAGGAACCTCATGGAAAAACCCCACCTGGAGTCAAAACCCCGCATGTGCCCAGGAAGCCACTGCCTGCAGCTCCCTGCTTTGCTCTAGGGCTCTTGTCCAGGTTGGGGTCATGACCACCACTAAACCTTGCACGTGTGTGTGTCCACAGGTTTGTATGTGCACACACGGCTGTCTATCGTCACCCTCTCTCTTCCAGAGGTGTTTTCCCAGTTGTTTTCTTTAACCTAAACCCACAAAGTCACTCCAGAAGACATGTTCTGCATTGCAAAGGGCTGCGTGAAGGTGTTTCACTGCCCATGGAAGTGATAATGGAGGGAAAGGCTTCCCTGGCAAGACAATGGAATGGGCACAGAGATCTGGAGGAGACTGTAGGACCAGAGCCATTCTGTGGAGAAAGGTGTGTGTGCTGCTGAGTGATGGGAGAGCCGGGAGAAGGAGGCAAACCCAGCCCCGGCGAGGGAAGGATGCAGACAAGGTCTTGGGATCAGCTGGCTGAGACTAGTCCACAGGGAATTACAGGCAGGTCTGAGCCTGTCAGATTACTGGAGCCAGGAAGGGGGGAGCGGGTTGAGGCAGGTCTGGCAGGCAGAGAGATAGAGGAAGTGGAGGAAAAGAAAGGAGCAGGGGGAAGGTGGGCAAAGAGGGAAGGGAAGCACACGGGAAAGGGGGGAGCAGAGGGGAGCACCCAGTCCTGGTGATGTGGGGCTGGTGTGGGCAGGAAGACAGATTGGGGGTGCCATGGGGTGGATGGGGTGGGAACGGGCTTGGTCCATGACATGTCACCCCCAGCACCCACCTGGCCAAGGTGTGGGGCCGGGACCCACTAGGGCGGCTGCACCACGTGCCAAAACCAATTAAGTGCTCGGTGGGTCACAGACCAACTGCTGGGCTCCCTTCTGTCCAAGGTCAGGGGAGAGCGTCCTCATTTGCTGCCTCTTAATTACATCTGATCCTTCCTTAAATCCTCCTAAAACCTTCCCTGAGAGCTTTCAGGTGGCTGCTGGGGAAAGGTGCCCACAAGCCAGGGGTGACAGGCCATCCAGACACAGGTGTCAGCCCTGGGCTGAGCGGTGGCTCTGGGAGGGATGTGAGGGGCTGTTGGCACTGCGTGGTGATGGAGGAAGAGCCATGTGCACCACAATCCTGTTCCTCGGTCCGCTGGTCCTGTTGCTGCGGCGCCGCTTCTGCAACAAAGTCGAACCGTACGTCCTCTCCCGTCCCCTTCGCGTCCCCTCGGGGCCCTGGGGGTGGGGACGGGAGGGTGAGGGGTGGCCTTGGGGTGGAGGGTCCCTCTACTCAGCCTAAGACCTATTCTTGGAGATATTCGGGTTCCTTCTGGTTTCAGTTCTCTGAGTGACACCAGGAGACATTCCCTCGAGCTGGGCAGAGGGAAGCCCTCTGTGATGAGCTGTCACCAGTGACAGCAAGGAGGAAATGCAAGATTGGTCCTCCTGCCATTCTGGTGCAAAGGACCAGGGCTGAACTCCTGAGATGCTTTTACATGCACCGATCAAGGTGTTTCCCAAATGGAGCAGTCCAGTCCCTGCCATCCATCCTGGCAAGCAGCCTGGCTGCCTGTCTGTGTTCATGCCTCACCCTGCGAGGAGACCGAGCAGTAATCTCAGCTGTGGGGACATCACCAGTTACCAATGACACTCAGCAGCACTCGGCTGGTGTAAAACAGCCCCAGAAAGATCCTGCTCCATCCTTGGGGTTGGATGAGTGTCTGGGTACGTAGGATGCTTGAGAGCATCGGCTGAACGTTGGCTCTCAGCAGAGTCAGCAGCCACCACCCTGGAGCCGTGGCCCTGTTGCACTGTGCTCCGTGTTCACACACACGCTCACACTCCTCCTGGCTCCGAGGCAATGGCAGGGAGCAGATGGGAAGGGACTTGCTGCAGTCCCACACCGAGGCAATGACAAAGCTGCGACAGGAGGGCAGGGTCACCTCCTGCTCGGTGCCTCCCCGCTGCGCCACGGGCACAGTGCCGGCGGCTGCGGCTTCCACTACCTGCAGCTCCCCCGTGCCTTTTGGGAGGGAGTTTTGTTCCTGCTCAGCTCTCGCTTGGCTTCAGCTCGGTGGCAGCGGGGCCGTGCTCACAGCGAGGCAGAGCATTGCCCTCGCTTGCTGTGCAGCCGCCTGCTCCAACACCAGGCTCAGCCCGAGGAGGTTTCCGCTGGAGACGCACAAATCTATTTACCACTGGAGACTGGAGACATCTGAAAGTGTGGAGGTCAAACTGGCACTTAATGAGCCAATTAAGTCAGGGGAGGGAGAAACTAGACTCAAAGCAGGGAAGGCATGTGCTGCCCTCCCTATGCTACCT
Organism: Platyrinchus mystaceus; assembly: GCA_035041135.1. NCBI lineage: Eukaryota > Metazoa > Chordata > Aves > Passeriformes > Tyrannidae > Platyrinchus > Platyrinchus mystaceus. The sequence continues at coordinate 7,346,179 of JAWWLV010000046.1, forward strand.
GCAGCACAGTACCGTTGGAACTCCACATTCATTAAGTGCCTGAGCAGAGGTGGGGGCTGTCTCCGGACAGGGGGTATGAGGGTAGCTGGCAAGGCTGGCAGCCTGCAGGTCCATCCCTTTGGAGGCTGCAGGACAAATGGGCAATGCTGCCCACACATGGGGCAGGTAGGTAGCTGAGGGACAGGTCACTTGGGGCGATGGCACTGAAGGCACAGTGTGTAGACAGTGCATGCCCCGGTCCTGGGAAGGCAGATCCAGCTGCAGCACAAGCCCTGCCCATGGGAGCAGTGTGAGAGGGCAGCTTGTAAGGAGCAAGAAGTGGAAAAGCAGAAATCCATGCAGCAGGAGATAGGAAGGGGCCTGGAGCTGAAAAAGCTGGGGTTGGGAGGGACACTGGTGCTGCCCTTCCAGCTCATGGCAGGATCAGCACTCCTTCCACTACATCTAAACTGGGGCCCTGCAGCCTGGTCAGTCCTACCACCCAACTGGTTTCACCATCACCACCATCACTATCATCAGTGTGTGGTCGGTGAGACAACAACACAGCCCACAGAGAAGCCACGTGCCTCTGGATTAGTTCTTTCGGTGATTAATTGCTTTCACCATTAACGACCAATGCCTATTAACAGATTTTCTACTTGCTCTATTTTGGACATTCATCCACTTGCCTTGCTCTGTGCTAGCATAAATCAGAGCCATTCCACTGACAGCTCTGTACCAGGACAGATTCTGTCTTCAGCCTTTCATATCCTGGAAAAGAGGAGTAGCAAACACAAAAGTCCCCCAGGGACTGGGGAGAAGTGGTACAGGAGACCAAGGCAGAGTGGACCAAGGCTTCAGATGGGGCTGGTGGAGAGCAGGCAGCATTCTCAAGACCAGGAACAGACCTGTGGCACCAGAGTCCCAATATGGTTTTGATCCAACTGGATTTTGGCGAGCTGAAGGACCGACCAGGCTCAGTCTGGTCAGAAGACACCGGGACCCCATACAGTAACAAAGACCATATGCGCACTGCTGTGGATGACAACTGGATTAAAGACATCCCTGAAAAAACAGCACATATGAAGAAAAAGTCAGGAGCCTGCATGTTCCACAGGATAAACCCGGCTCGGTGCAGGATCAACCCTCTGTCTCTGACGTCCCCGTGTGCGAAGCAGGGCATGCATCCTGGGCAAAGGACACAAATGAACAACACAGGCAAGATCAGATTATGTGAAATCCTCTGCTCACTTGACCTCCTTCACGTCCCTGTCTGCTATTTATATACCTTGGGGCTGCCAGGGATGGTGCAGGTTGTCCTTGGCCCACACTTGCAGGGCTGGGGGGCTCAGCTGGGGGTCTGTGGGGTTAAGGTTGGCCCCTGCAGCTGGCTGCCATCATCTCCAATGGAGAGGTTTGAGGAGTTTCCTCCTAGCGTTCCAACCAAGGGATCTGTTATCCCCCACCTCTCTGGAGTTGAAAAGCAAACTGGAACACTACCCTGGACTAACAGCCCGTCAAGGGACAGGAAGGTCAAGAGGGACTCCTTGGGCTTCGGTGCTTGAATTACCTCAACAAGCAGTGATTTATTCTTTGTTGTATGTGATACTTAATGAGGAGGTCCTGGCCAGGGGCCAGGGCTGGTTATAGATGTCTGTTCTGTTTGCCTTTCTCATGTTCCTCTCCTCCTGTCCCTTCCTGGCTGGAGCCGCTCCTGATTTTGGGGAGGTAGAAATGCAGCTGGCATAGAACCCAGGGTTGGGTGTGGTACCAATCCAGCACTGGGGGATGCAGGGCACTAAACACCCAAGGCAGTACAGCAGCACTCAGAGGAGCACAGGAGCCTGCTGGGAAGAGTTACATCTGGGAGGGGAGATGTGCTCCATGGAGAGCTCTTGGAGAGGGATAAGGCTTGGTGGGGCAGTGCTGGACTACAGCAAAGCAAAGGAGGCTCTTTGGGGAAGTGAAAAGTGTATTTGCCTTGCTGCTGTTTTCTCAGCCCCCTCCCAACAGGCTGGACATGAATTCCCCAGGCCCCAGAGGGGTTATTTTCCTAGGACTGGGAGCCAGGGCCCTGGAGAGAGGAAGCATTTAATGCCTGTGGCGATCTCTCCCCCCACGGGAACACCTTTGTCACGGCCTACACATGGTGCTGCAAGGCAAGAACAGACCCTCTGCACCCCAGGCTGGAGAAAACAGAGCCAGCAGTTTGGCATCATCTAGATTAACCTTCCAGCTTATTTCCCTCTGGGAAGCAGGACGTGACCTCCTCATTTCCACCGCCCAGGCATGGCTGGCAGCCGACAGCGGTGGCACGCGGCTCTGCATCTCCAGGCTGGAGCAATCAGCGCGCAGCAGGCAGGCACAGACAAGTGTCAGCTGAATTTCTGTGCGACTTTAAATACATAAGCAAGGCCACAAACACCGCTCCAAAGTGCTGCAGGCACAGCCGAGCCGATAAATAACCCCCAAACCCACCGGCAAGAAAACACCCCTCCTCTTTCCATGGGAGATAAGGCTCAGCATCGCTTTCCCCCCTCACGCCTGCACAGCAACGGAGCAGATCTGCTCTCTCCCTTGGTGTGTTCCATCCAGTACCAGAAGGGTCAATTCTGTGCCACTTCTGCGGAGTCATTATCCTGTTGGTTATATAAATGTCTGGGCATGCACAAAAGGCAGTGCTGATACAGTGGCTCCGACACCAACTCTCTCCAACACCTGCTTTTCAGCTGGAGAGAGAGCTGAGCACGAGAACATCTCGAGAGCTGTCACACAGAAGGCTGCTGTCTTTCAAGCTGAATGGAGGTCTAAATAGCTCTCACTTCTCCTTTAGAATCTCATTTCTAAATGCAATTAATACTGGCACATGCATAATGAGGGACTGACGAGTGAATACAGACTCCAGCAATAAAGAAGCCAGCCCCAAGTGCTATGTAAATATTACAAATCCTCACTAGGAGCTGACCCGGGGAAGACAGCTTTCTGATGATTAAACCCAAGTGACAATACGACTGGATTCCTACATCTGTCACAATACTACCTGCTGATACATAATGAGCTACACTGAAAGAACTCGTTCTTGCTGCTCTTCAGTGCAGATAAAATGTCTATTTGTAGAATGTAATTAATCTCTTCTTCAAAATCAGGAACCTTAGTGTCCTTGGTAACAACATGCCAGTGACTCAGAGAGCGTCTTTGGCTTTTTCCTCTGATTTTGGAGTGAGTTATTGAAAGTGACCCCAAATTCTAGCACTGCAAAGGAGCTGTGCTTCACAAGTGAAAAAGCCAGCTGGGTATTTGGAGGTGGAGATGGGTTTTACCCACCTCTCTGGGCTCTGCAGATCTCCTTCGGCAGCTCAAGGAAGTCCCTGGACTTGTTTCAGCCACATTCCCTACAATTAAACGAGCTCTGTCCCAAGTCCTGGTCCCCAACCCATAGAGCACAAATTCCCTTTTGCCATGGAGTGTAACCAGGCAGAGTAAGACCAAAATCACAGCATGCAGCTGCTCCCCCTTTTGCCTGGTTTCCCCAGCAGTGCTATGTGATTGCTCTCTGTGTGTGTCCATGCACACACGTGTGTCTGCTCCCCGAGATGGCTTTCAAGCCTGACAGCTTATTTCAGCCAAGTTTGGTAGGGGATGGAGGTTCAAAGACATCCAGACCCCATCAGGTAGTGAAGATGCAAAGCCTTGACCCCCAACAGGGCAGTGGGATGCAGGGAAGTGCTGCTGGCAGAGCCCCTGGTCCCTTTGAGAGTTGTGCTTGGGCTTCACCTGCTCCTCCAGTCACCCCACTCTGGGCTGGCTGAGATTCGTGCTGGAAAGGCAAAGTCACTCCAAAGCACCAGAGGCCATATCTGCTTTCTATGAATTTCAGTGGGAAGCAACCACTGCTGGATGTTGCTCACTGACCCAGTTCTAAAGCCCAGGGGAAGGGTGGGCTGTGATACAGGGACAGCTGGTTGGAGAGAGTGATGGAGAACTTTCATGATTTATTTATTTCCTAGAAAAAAAAAAGAGAAGGAAAAAAGCATTGTTGGAGAAAATTAGCATATTCCAGGCTAAACTGCACTGCAGAAATTCCTTGTGGGACTTGAGCTGAGGAGCCTGGTCCCCCTACAAGACACATTTACCCTGCTGCTGCACACTGCTTTGGAGAGCCATGGGGACATGGGGAAAAGGGGGGTTTGCCGTTACAGAGTTATCACTTTCCTTTTGAAAGGGGCTGCAGTTGGCACTGCTGCCCAAGCTCATCCCATCTCCTCTGTCCCCAGGCACTCCGAGGGAGAGGAAGAGACCAGGACTGAGGCCAACTCTGACCCAAACACCACGTGACACCACTTTGGAGTAAAAGCCAGGTGGGATGTAGCAGTTACCTGGGATGATGCAGATTTGGGGAAACTGTGGAAAGGAAGGGCTAGCTTGGGATAAAAAGCCTGGTGTCATTTTAATGATGTTTTTCTCTTGTTTCACCCAGGATTTTTAGGTCTTCCTGCCCACTGGTGAGCCTGTGAAGTCTCAAGAAAAGTGTCTCACTCTAGGGAAAGGGAAGTAGAGCCTGGAACCCCATTTTGCCAATTACTTTCAATAGCAGCTCAGTTCCCAGGTGAGGGCACATCCAGCTCTTTCTCTGTGGCCTCCTACCCACTGTCTGGATGCCAGGAGCATCTGGTAGGGACAGAAAAGGCAGCAGAGCCAGTGGTAATCCATCTGGGATGGGATGCAGGTTTCCCAGGGAAGCTGTGGATGCCACATCCCTGGAAGTGTTGTGATGCCAGGTTGGATGGGGCTTTGAGCAACCTGGCCTAGTGGAAGGTGTCCCTGCCCCTGGCAGGGGCTTGAGGTGAGATGATCTTTAAGATCCCTTCCAAACCAAGCAATTCTGTGGTTCTGTGTGGAATTTGTGACTGATGTGGCTTTGTGTCGTCTTCAGTGACCCCAAGGAGCGAGGGCTGGCTCTGGGGTGTCCGTCTGTAGCTCCCAGAAAAGGTGGGGCAACTCACAGGCCTTGGCCCTGGAAGGGAACCTTTGGTGTTGAGGGGACACTGGGCTGGGCAGGGGCACATGTGGGGGGTTCTGGGGGCACACTGAGGCCAGGGCTCATTCCTAATCCCCCCTGGGGGTGCTGAATGCCCGGAGCAGCTCAGGGCCTCGCCTTGCCCTGCCTTCCCTTTGGCAGGTCCCCCCAGACTTCCAGCCTTGTTTGTCCATACAACTGTGAGCATACATCTAATGATGACTCCTTGTCCTCCTGCAGCTCCCCCATGCCCTGCAGTCAGCACCCAGCCCAGCCCAGCCTTGGCACACACCGAAACCCTCCGCAGACCAACCCACCACACCGACCTGAACACTGACGAACGCACATCACCCAGCTGCCCTCCCACAGCTCAGGGACCGCCAGGCTCTGGCTTAAACACTGGTGCAGGAAGGAACTTTGCCTGTCTAAGGCTGAGCCCTGGGCTGGGTTGTGTCCAGCAGCCCCAGCCGTAGCGCAGCCTGCGGGCACAGGGCCCCGCAGCTTTCCCATCGCTATAAAAACATTAATAAAAGATCAGTTTGCAGACACAGCTTGCTGTAGATGACAGCATTAGAGGAGCATTTGTTTCTCCTAAGCACCAGTCTCGTGCTGGGTTTATTTGGTCCGTTTGCAGCAGGGAAAAGTTGCTTTCGGCGTTCGGAGATGTCTCGTGTCTGGGAGAAGTGTCGGGGGGAGGGGGGTGAGATATATTTTTGGCTCTATTTAGCCACAAAAGTTTGGTATTAGAATAAAGCAAAATATTCCTGTTTTCTGTTTGCTGCCAAACTGAGGCAGAGGATTTCTTGTGCAAGCCTTCATTTGTTTCAGGACTCAGTGTCCTATTGGAAAAATAAATGCTCTGAAGGGAAAAGTCTATCTGATCAGTCATTGGGAATGGTGGGCTCGCAAACATCAGCTTCAACTAACTGAAAAAGCAGTTCCTGAAGTTTTTGCCGATAGATATTAGGCAGAAGGAGACAGGTCTTGGGTTTTTTTGATGAGTGGAGTAATTACAAGCTGAATCCTTTCTGTGGGCACAGTTGTGCCAGCCTCACCAGCAGGGCTGGCATGAATTTTCACTGGCAAATACACCTTGTTTGCACCCAAAACAGGCTGTTTGCTCCTTCTGAGAGCCAACCACTGCAGACAACCACAGCAGTACTGAAGGGAGGAGAGTGGCTGAGCAGCGATAGTGGGGAAGAAGCCTGGAATGCAGCTCCTATCCAGGATGCTGATGGCAGCACCCTTCCCCATCCTGGGGCCTTGGAGGTAAGGCCAGAAATATGAACAAGAGCTCCCAGCAGCTTGATTCTCCACAGTGAGAATTTCACAAAAGTCTGTAAAGTTTTCCCCACGGTTTTTTTTTTCCCTGGTAAGTTTTTTAATTAAGCCTTTTCAACTTCAGCTTGTGTCAAACCATTTTTTTTCTTCTTTTTTGGCAAAAGAAATATTATGATCAGGAAGGATTGAACTGCTTTTACCTGGAGCTGCCTTCATTTTATAGAAGATTAAAACCAAGATGCAGAGTCAATAATGCCAGGGAGGGAGGTCGGGGGATGAATACAATACTGAGCTGAAGACAGTGCAGAAGAGATTGGGAGCTGAAAAGACAAAAGCTTAACAGGATTGAGCCTCAAAAGCAGAATCAGCCCCTCAGATGATATAAATCACTTGGATTCCCCTGACATGCTGGTATTGCTGTAGCATGGCTTTTAGGTATTGATTTAAGGGAAAATAAAGGTCAAGGGCTTAGCTGCAGAGGAGGCATCAGGGTGGAGACTTCAGCTCTGGGTGGGCAGAGATGAGCAACAAGGAGGATCTGCAAGGTCAGAAACAGGATGGAGAAGAGCCCCAAGAAATATGGGTGTGTGCTGGAGCTATGAGAACCCCAAAGACTAGGAGCAGAGCCTGGCTGAGGGGAGCCCACTAGAGCCCTAATCTGCAGGGTTAGCCCAGGCACAGTCATCCTTGGCTTAGGGAAGTCCAGATTTTAGTCTGGACCTTCCACAAATAAGTCTGACCTTTCCCCCCATCTGGACTAGCACACAAAACCTCCCAGAACGTACAACAAGGGGGCCAGATGGAAATGGCGCCTGCAAATGTCACGGTGCTGCCGGGAACAGGGTCACTGCACTGCAAACCTGGGTGTGCAAACATCGATTGCTAAATCAACTGCAGCAGGGAGCTCTTGTAGATTTGGGGGATAAAGGTTTCCCGAGCCATGGAAAGGCCAGCTCTCCGCCTGGGGACCTCCAAGAGGGTGGATTTCATGAGAAATGTTCTTTATTTACTCAGTCAGCCGCAGCCAGCAGCTGAGCTCAGAGCTGAGCCTGCCTGTAGCCGGCGGCTGTGCAAGGCTTGCTGGCCACAACGAGGTGTTTGTGGTCTACACGGAGATTTGGGATGGTCCTGGAAGGCCCTGGGCGGGTGGGAGTGGGAATTCGCTTAACCTCGTTCATCGTGTTCTCTCTGCCGGCCAAAACCACCCTCCATTTTACAAGAAACACAGGAGGGGTCATGGCAGCCCTCATGGGGCAGGCAGGGTGTCACCAGTACTTCTCCAAAGGACGCTGAAGGTCTCCTCCAGGTCAGGAGGCTGATGGACGCAGTCACACCATTGTGGTCTCGCTGTTGTTATCCCACTGAGGAGATGCCGGTTGTTTGAGGAGGAAGGAAGGATTGCGACATCTCTGCTCTTCTTTCCATCTCCGTCCCCACTAAAATGCAGTGCAGGAAAAGCAAAAAGGGAAACGAAAGGCAAGTGGGCTACCCCCAGCTGGGGGGGGTGGAGGTGGAGTGGGACCCGCAGTCCCACACAGCCTGGAGGAGGGGACGAGGCTGGGGGGCTGGGCCCAGCTCCGCGGGGTTTATCTGACTGTCTGTTTTCGTCACTGCTCTGTGAGAAGGGAAATGGACCACACAGCAGCAGAAAGTCCTGGAAATCTGCGAGGGAGACCGTTCCCAGCACCCTTCCCTCTACCCTCACCCCTGTGTACAGTTGGCTATGGAGGATGTATGGCTCTGTATTGCTCCAACTCAGTGAGATAATGCTTCAGAATTCTATTCCTTCACAATTAAATTCCTAATCACAGCCAGCCAGTGCACTTTCCCAGCTCTGGCCCTCCTGTCTCAGTTGCACACATGGTCTCTCTGACAGACCACGTGGACCAGGTTGGGGTCACCTCATCTTGACTGGCCTGGCTGCTCCATCCCCTTCACATCAGACCCTGCTGTCTCTCCTCTGCTCCCACTTCTGAGGCATCCTAAAGGCTGTGTGTGGCCTGTAACTTTGCCTTTTATCAAAAAAAAAAAAGAAAAAGAAAAAGAAAATCCACCAAATAACTAGAGTAGAAGCAAGGAGAGGAAATTGCTTCAAGTTTCTTAACTGTCTCATGGAACAAAAATGCTTCATAAGGCTGTTCAGGGAAAGAGAGGGTCAAATGTCCCTCATTAACACTGATTTACTGAAAAGGCTGGGAAGTGGAAGAGGGAGACAGTCCAGCTGCCTGTCTCAGTGCACAAGGAGCCTGGTCTGGAATCCAGGCTGGGAGGAGAGAGCTGGACCCCCAAACAGGAGATCGGTGGTTTTACCAGGAGAAGGTACAGAGGGGTGCAGGCTGCTGTGCACCCATGCTGGGCTGTCAGCACCCCAGAGCAGACCTGACCCTCACTAGCATGGCAGAGAGGCAGGGCAGAGCTCCCTCAGCTTGTGTAGCAGTTCGGAAATTTGGTGGCTTTCTGAAGAAAAGAGAAGAATTTGAGTCCATTCAACCCAATTAAAACTCCAGAGGAAGTGCAGAGAGGCAGGATGTAATTACCCGTGCTGGAATCCCAGTTCGGAACAGGAGGCAGAGCTCTCCGGATCAAATTAATCCCTGGTGTAACTCTGCCGAACTTACACCGGGGCTATAATTGGCCTGAAACATTTTAACTATCTCATTTAATGTTATTCATGCTCTGCTGGAGATGAGAATGTTTATCCTAAATGAGAGACTCTAATGCTCTGTAGCAATAATAGAGTGTGAGGCTTATGCGGTTTCTCATTTACAAGGATGCTGGGGAGGCCAGATTGTCACAGAAGATGCAGCAGATCTGGATTCCCCAAATCTTTAATCATTTCCATAGTTCCTGTGGTTGCTGGTTGTCCCATTGTCCTTCCTCCACTGTGCTCACCCTCCCCACGCCCAGGCTACTTTTCCATCTCTCAGAGATGATGGGGGCTTTTATTCCAGACCAAGCCAGAGGCAGGAGTAGGGGGAGATGTAAAGTGCTACAAGAGGGAATGGAAAGCACTGAGAGAGGCCCTCCAAGATTAAAGCTTCTACAAATCAGCATAAATGAGATTTCCCAGCAACAGACTTGCCTCCCAGTGATGCTAAAAGAGGGGATTTTCATCAATGGGGACTGGCTCCCTGAGTCATTCCAGGGAAGCTGCCCCCAGGTTGCTGAGGAAGGAGTGGGGTCAGTGCTGCAGGTAGCTCAGCAAGCACAAGGAGCACCACAGTTCCTGCTGCCAGCTGGACACCCCAAGGACAGTGTTTCCAGCTGTCAGCCCTGGGTTATCCACCAGGCTCAGAGGATGATCCCAGGATCATTTGAACTCCCATGCCAGAGGAGATCTGAGCATGTTCCCCGCAGTGACAGGCAGCAAGGCACTGTCAACCTCCAGGAGGAACATCCCCCGGGAACCAGGACCTATCTTGTTCCCCTTCCCATGTCAGTGCCATTGGCCAGCCCAAGCACACGTCCTGCCACTTGGAAAGCAGAGCCTGCAGGTTACATTCCTCCCTGTCCCAGCTGGACTCCGGCTGGTGACACCCTGACAGGGATGGCATTGAGCCCCAAACCTCCACTGCACACCCCACATCCCCCCTGAGCCAGCCCTGGCAGGTACCACTCGCTCTGGGCTCTGCATCACCAGTACCAGGCATTTGGAGGATTGCAGTTATCTGTCTCTAAATCACACTGCCAATCCCCAGGCTGCTTTTAAGCCAGACCCCTGGTCTTTCCCTCTGCTCTCCTGCCAGTAGAAACCACAGGAATGGCAGATTTGTTTGTTCCAAAGCAATTTTTAATGCCCTGTAGCTTAGTAAAGGCTCAATCATTACAATTCATTCCGTCTCTCTCTGCTCCACAGAGGATATTAGATCCTTCTCTTGATACTTCCTCACTCTTTGTAGATGTTACCCTAGTTTTAATTTTCAGGGCTTCCAGACTGTTTTTAACAATGCTGAGCTTTCAAGTTGCTTCCTTCAAACTTTCTTGAGCCATGCTTTCCCAGAGCATAAATAGCTTTGATTATTCCCAGATGTTTTTGGTTTGTTAACTCCAGAACAGTATTGTGTAATGGCTTGGAAAGAAGACTGGCAGCAGGCATCCTGGGTTCTCTTTCCTGGTTCACCAAATCACTTCCCGAGCAGAACATCTGTGGGATTCAGCTTAAAAAAAGGAATGCCATTAGCAGCAGATTATTTTGCTGTAGAGAACAGGACTGGAGGTGGCTGAAATCCTCTTGCTGATAAAGATTACCCTCTGAAGGCATGGCTCATTTTCTTCACTCAGTTCCTCCTTATCCTCCGTGCTGAGACTTCCAAGCAGGATGACACACGGAGCAACAAAGCCGCAGGGAAGCCTTTGAGCAGGCACCCCTGAGGCTGCCAGGCAGCACTTGATGGAAAAGATATTGCTCACCTCCAGGACAAGCTGGACTCAAGCTGTGGCCATTCCTACCCACCAGCCACCCAGCCAACAGCAGTCCTGCTGGGGCCAAATCTTCCTTGGCCTGGGAGGATGTGCACATATCCTGACAGGCCAAAGTGTGAGGAGTGAGGAGTCTTACACAACTGCCTGACCTACTAAAAAACCTCTACGGCCTTCCTGACCCCGGCAACCCTGCCACTCCCATGTTTCAGCCATTGCATTGCTAAATACTCATAAAAAACATCCCCATTCCCACCAGAAGAGAGCCAGGGTGTATCAGATCTGGCAGGAGACACGATTCTTTTCAACCATCCATAAATCTTCCCAGGATCACCCCAAACTCCCCATATTTCTTGGTGCCTCCACCCACCCTGCTGGATCCTTCCACTTCCCCTTCTCAGCCCAGTGCTCAGCTCTGCAAAGACCAAGGTTACTGGGGCAGATGTGAATGCATCCCATAGTGTCTCCCTCCCATATGTGGAGGACCACACCTAGGCAGGGCAAGGAACAACAAAGAAGGAGGAAAACAAGACGGGAAAAGGAATAAAAGCATCAGGAGAGAATAGCTTTTCAGCAGACACGTCCCCATGACAGTGGTGTGGTACCCAGCCTTGCCAGCTTGTACCAGCTGCAGCTGGGAAAGCAGGTGAGAAAATCCAGGAGCACTCAGCCCTTGCACAGCCAAACTGACCTGCTGTAGGAAGACCCTGTCCCAAGGAAAACATCCATGCCTCTGCCTGGGACACAGGGGACACAGAGTGTCCCAAACACCCAGCTCCAGCACAGCTGGGCACAGTGTGGTGCTGAGCAGATGTGCCTCAGGCCAGCTCTGTGTGAGCTGGTCTGACCAGGGCTGCACCCAGAGGTGCTCAGGGGAGCAGGGAGGAGGTAAGGAGAGGAGAATCAGCAAGACAAGCTGTGAGTGAAGAGTGTCAGTGCTTGGAAAGCGCAACCAATTTGCTTTTAGTACAGTTCATGCCTCTCCAACAGTGCCTAGAATAACAAATTCCTTCCACCCTCCAAGCCTGAATGCTGGAGGAAGCTGCTGAGAAACTTAATTGATTAGCTGGATGCATGCACAGAAAAAAATTGCTCAGCATCAAGGAAATCACTGTCTTGACAGTTAATGCAGACACTGGTGGGAGATTAGATAGACCAGCTGTGGCTTTTTATCACACAGACCCTTCTTTTAGTCTGGGAACAAGGCAAGGTCTGTTTTGATGGGATGACCCATTTTGCAGCAGCATCGAGGGGCTGGAGCATTAGGGCTGTGCCCACTCTGTGCTCACCCAGGGCTCGCTGGGCAGGGGTGGCCCCATCCTCAGTCCTGGCAGCTTCAGCCAGTGGAGGGCAAGGAGACAAGTTTTGGGTTCCTGCACCTCTCACCCCCACTCTCCAGCCCCAGAGGCTCCTATCAGCCCTGGCAGTCCCTGAGCAGGAGGAAGAGATGCCCTGATAGCACCTTCAGCATCCAGGGTGCAGTGGACAGAGCTGAGCACATCAGAGACGAGTTTCCAGATGCTTCACAGCATCCTCTCAAAGAAAGATGTGCCCAGCTTCCCTAGTCCCTGCAGACCATCTCCCCCCTCCCAGCCCCTGCCTGGACTTTCTACTTTGCTTTCAGCATCTCCAGCTCTGCCCTGCCTCCCACAAGGTCACCACCTGTGATTCTGTCACCGCACAGGACTGTTTTCCCCGTTTGGCACAAGAAAACAGGAAGCCAAGGCCTGCAGGGGCTGTGAACCTGCCTGTCATGTTCTCTGACAGTATCAAAACCTTTTGCTGCTTGTGTTTTTCCCAAACTGTCACTGCTTGTCACACCCCTTGTTTAATCTTCTGATCCTGAAAGCTTTCCTGAGCCCTCTGCAAAACAGATGGAAAGAGAGTGGTCTGTTCTCCAAAGGGATCATGCACCACCTCAAAAGCAACGAGACTGACAGTGTCAGAGCTCCCCAGAGCAGGCACAGGCAGAGCCAAGCGTGCATGTCTGCACTCTGTAGCTGCCAGAGGTGGGAGGAAACAGCCTGCCAACCCCCAACTTCCACCTCTCCCTCAAACTGCTCACCTCCTGCTTTTGGCTCAGGGAAAGATGAAAGGGAAATGAAAGGGCTTGGCCCTTCTGATTGCTCTCTGCAGATCAGAAGTGCTCTCCTGTCCCCCATTTCCCCTATTGCTGCAATTTGTTATTTGACCTGAGCAGCCCAGAGGAGTTTTAGTCACAGTGCATTCCTAGCACACCATCGGTTTTCTAGAGCAAAACGGAAACAGCTGCCAAGAAACAAATCTTCCCCTGATGCCTGGCACTTCTCATGGGTGGAACAAAACTTCCTGAAACCCCAGGGGGAAAACCACCAGAGCTCAGCTGCAGTAAACCCCATCCTATTCCAGCCTGTGCCCTCCAGGGATTTTGCAGCATGAGGGGGCTCCAACAGAGACTAATGAACATCATGATTGCATCCATACGGCACCACTTTGAGAGCTTTGAGTGAAAGAGGAGGTAGAGATCTGATCTTCATCTGAAGACAATGCTGTAGGGAAGAGTGGACTCTGGCTGAACCCCCCAGCATCCAAGTCCAACTGTGCCCAGTGTCCTCATGCCTGCCCAGGCCTGTTGTGCCTGTTGTAACTGAGGAAGGTAGAGGCAGGTGGATAGTGCTGATACAGAACACGTTAAGTTCACACATGGCTTGCTGTGAAAGAGCTTCTGAGGCTTGTCAGGGCTGAGTGAGGTTTGTTTCCAAGTGCTGTGAGAAAGCCTGGTGCTATTGGAGTCAGGCTGGCAAGGAGATAGGTACACAGGGCTGAGCTGGCTCTCAGATTTCAGGTGGTGTGTGTGTCCATGGGAATGCTGCATGCTTGAATAGCAGAGCTGACAGATGTACACAGCCCCTCTCCTCGTGAAGGCAAATATCTCCCCTGGGTATTAACCAAATGTGGGATGGAGCCTGCAATAGTCTCCCTGCCACATTCATCAGTTTCTTCACAGATTTCTGTGGTTTTGGTAGGGTTTACATGGCAGGCTGCTTGGGAACAGGGAGATGCTCAGACAGCCAACAGGGAATTGGAAAAGAGTTTCTGGAGGCCTGAGACTGGCTGAGACATGCAAACAGCATCAGAGCACATGGCTTCTTGGCCTTTCCTGCTGAAGGAGCAACACTTGCTCTGTGTTTGCTCACATCTTGAGTGTGATAGATAGAATCAGGTCAGAAATAATGGTAACCCAGTTTCTTGAAGGGCTTATGCCAGCTGACACCTGGTTCTTGATGGTAACCAGATTCCACCCTCAGTCATGGTGTAGAAGGCATCCTCAGACAATATCAAGACAATATGCTTTTTCTTGTTCACCCTGATTGAGACTGAGGTTTATCTTGAAAGCATCCACTGCAGTTTGTGCTCAGCAGTCTCGGTCTGACAGCAATGGGCCTGATGGAGGTCCAGCTCCACCTTCCCCGTGATCATTATAGCAGGATATGCAGTCAGCAGCAGTACCAGCCATAACTCACACCATCTCAGTGGTTCACTCAAGTCAGGGCACTGTTCCTCCAACCGTGAGGGTTTTCAGACATGAAGCATGTAGAGTTCACAGCTAGGACAGATGCAGCACCGATGTGCTAAGGCCTAAGGCAGCAACGCCAGGTTAATCCCAGTGAAGACGCATTTAGGTTTTCTGTGAAGGTAACATGAAGTTCACATTGTGACACGCATCACCTCCTCGCTCCCCGCGAGTCCCGGGAGAGAGCCGGGAATGCTGCAGAGGGGCTGGAGCTACTGACTGCAGGCAAGTCATGACAGTGCTTCAGCTGGTAAGCTGGAGATGAGAGAAAAGCCTGATCCTTGAAAAAACAAGAGCTCCTTTGTGATGCAGCCTTTCAAGCCAGGTTTACACAGCAAGCCGGTCCCAGCAAGCCCAGACTGCAGCTCCTCTTTCTGTTTCTCGGCTAGCCCAGGCCGTTCTGCTACAACCACACAAGCAAAGTCCATTGTCACAAACACCATCTGCTGAAGAGGAGGAAGGTTTCACACTGTGTCAGTCTCTTTTATCTCAGTGTAGGTTCTGCATAGGATCTGGCTGAAGTTAGAAAAGCAAAGGAGACCCCAGCAACAGCTTTTCCGGGTGCTGTCTGTGGGCAGTTATTGATTTGAGTAGAACAGGATTCCAGAGAGGCAGGACAGCACACAAGCAGCTGGTCCCTCACATCACTCTTCAGGCTTTGGTTGAAAATAGCATCAGAGTTTCCCCCCCCCAACTATACAAAGCCCCAGGCAACAGGAGCAGTCCTGCTCAAGAGCTAACCCTTTCCTGCTTGGGCAGGAACAGAGCAGGTGGGACTTGGCAGAAACTATCCCTGACTGGGAACTGGGGACCAGCTGAGACCTCTGGCAGGTTGGTGGGGAGTACAGTCCTCTGGTCCTCAAGGATCTGGTTCTCATGTGTTCCTCGTGGATGATCCCTCATTTCCCAGCCAGAAGTCTCCCTCATGCTGAGCAGGATATCCCCTTTCCCTGTGAGAGCCCAAATAATTGCTGGTCCCCCTCCAGGACTGATGCTTCAGGGTTTGGGATCCGGGATACAGAGAATCAGATCTGGATGGGGGCTGGAGAGCAGCCCCTGATCTCCAGCAGTCTGCAATGCCCGGGGTTTCAGATCAATTCCCTCTCAGCCTGGAGCCAAACCAGGATATAGCTCCAGCTCTTCAACAGCAAAAAACTGAATTAGTTGAAGTTATGCTGCCAGCTGTGTATTTGAACAGGAATTACATAGAGTTTCTGCTGTGGTAATGCAGCAGGTGCTGGCAGTTGTACTGAGACAGATGAGGAAGGAAGGGCAGCAAGCTGGGAACTGGGAGAGGTGCTCAGGGAAGAGAGAGGCTCCTGATTCCTGCCTTGCTCACATGTAGGAAAGGTACCCCAGCAGTCAGCCAGCCCACAGAACATTGTTCCTTTGAGCTCCCTGGCTCCTGCTGAGCTTTGACCATCATGAGACTTAGGTCTGGGAAAGAAAAACATCATTGGGAGAGAGCACTCAGAGCCAGTAACTCCTGGCACAGGTGCCCTGGCCATGAACTGGGATGCTACAGCACGAGGTACTGGCCAAACACAGACACCAAGGGTGGTGCCTGTGCCAAACTGCAGCCTCTTGGAGGAAGATGTTTGGGAAGTGATTATGAATCTGGAGCCTCCCAAAGAATGCTAGCAGCTAGATCCTCTGGATGAATAAAACCCTGCCAAAAAATAAGATCTGTTTCTGCAAAGCTGAAATAGCAAACTTGTTTGTCTTTCCTCCTTCCCCTCCCAACCACGTTGTTTTAAACATTTACAAAGACCTTTATACTGTTTAAATAATGATTGGGGAGGAGGGGGGTTGTTTCCAGTTTTTTTGCCAGCTGCTCCAAGTCAGCAGCACTTCACATGCAACTTTGTGGTAAACCAGGTGCTGTGGTTTGTGACAGTACCACCCACGCTGTCCTGGTTCCCCCTGCCTCACCTTGCCTGCCCACTTAATCCTCAGTCATGCCCCCTCCAGCTGCTGGGGAAGGGGGTTACCCTGAGACCTGCTGTCTCAGGGAGCAGTTCCCTCCCCTCTGCAGTGTGTGGGCAAGTGCAGCCCCTGGTTTGCTACGTGAAAGGGTGCATGTCCAGCTCCCCGCACACACCCAGCTCCCCCCAAGCCCCCAGCAGCACTCCCCAAGTCACAGAGCTCCCACGCTGGTGCACACGTGTGCCAGGCAGCCACGGTGGGGTGTTCTCCCCCTGACACTGGGAGAAGAGGTGGAGGAGGATGCCAGAGCAGCTGAGTTCTGCCATCCCTGAGCACAAGTGCTACGGAGGATTAGCCATCTCCCGCGGTGCGTGTTCTCCCGCCCACCTCCCTCAGCAGCGAGGAGATGACAGCTGAGGGAAGAAAGGAGAGCACTCGAGACGTGCAGGGGAGAGATGGCTGAAGACAGACCGACCTTTCTGCAACAGCAGCGCAGCAGGACGTGTGTTGGTAGTTCGATCAGAAAGAAAGGCACGTGAGTCTCTCCCCTGCAGGCAGTTCCCCAGGAATCTGGGGGGTTGCGTTGTGCTGATTGAATTTTATTTGCAACCCGTGGGGAAAGGGAGTGAGGAAGGCTGTCAAGGAAAGCTGGAGGTTTTCTGCAGGATGTTTGGACTGAGTGAAAGGACAGAGAAGGGAGTACGAGCCATGCTGTGGAAGCAGGATGTGGGATAGAGAAAATGTTTATACAGTCAAACACAGGCTAATCCATGGGAGGCTTTAGAGACCATAAAAGCCATCTGCAAGTGAATAGATCACATTCTAGAGGAAAACAGTGGTTTAAAACAACACTATGCTCACTCTTTGATCCATTCTGAAGACATCACACCTGTGAGACTGAAGAGAAGGGGAGGATAAGTGGAACCATAAGTTCTGCCTGCACAGAGAGTGGGAAGGAATTCTCCATTTATGGTCTCTTCCTGTACAAGAACTTGGGGCCACCAGGCAAAACAAGCAGGAGCCAGACACAGAACAAAGGACTGAAAGGAAGCTGATCCCTCTCCTCCCCATAGGAGGGAATGAATGGCTGTTACAGGTTCAAAAGGGGACTGAGCAAGTTCATGGAAAAGAAAGTACTGAAATCTCCATGCCAGAGAAAACCCATTAGCAGAGGGAGTGAAATGACCTCTGGCTCTCAAGTGTCACACCCCTCAAATGGCTGGTGGCAGGGAAGCTTCTGGGAGATGTACCATATGTGATAATGCTGCTCCTTCATTCCCTGGGCATTAATTTTGGACAAGTCTTGGAGAAAATTACATTAGTCTTGGTGGCCCGTGGTCTGATGCCCTGCAGCAGGGCTCCTTCAAGCAGATGTCACTGGGAGACTGTCCTCAACAAACCCTTTCAGAGACAGCAGAAGGAATAACCTGTGGCCTTTAACCAGCTGCCCTCTGTCACTTTGTGGCGCCTCAGTTTACCACTTCAGATTTGGTCAAATTAGGCACTTGGCCTGCTTTCCCTCCACAAGGGCAAGAAAAATGACCTGAAAGGTCCTGAAATAATGTGACCTTCCATCATTTAAGCATGTTCTTTCCCATTAAGCAATGAAAGCAGCAGAGATGCTGTTCTCAAAAGCAGCTCAAAACAATTATCTCCTTCCTCTGGAATAAATGATGGGAAGCAAGAGGTGAGCCGGAGATATGGCATTTGCAATTCTCCATTTTCCATCTGCAGGAGGAGGAAGTGTTGATTTGCATTGTGCTCCAACACAACTGCTTGACCTCAGTGCAGTTTATGCTAATTACTTGCAAGAATATGCTTGTTTGCTCCGTGCATGCCCAGCATATTTCTTGTATCTGAGCCTGATAGATGAAATATTGCTTACAGGACAGTGCAGACTGGGTTGGCTGAACCAAGTGCTGGGTGGCAGAGTAATCCAAGCAAACAGAAGCACTGTTTGTGATAAAAGAGGACCTGAGAAGTTTCTCATTAATATTGCCTAGATATTTTTATACCAACTCACTCTCTTTCTGCTTACCGTGCTGTAATCTCTCAGGGTGACACAGAAAATAGAGAGAATCCATCTCTCAAAGCAAGGACAACTCTCCTTTCCTTGCTCATCTAACTTGGCCTAAAAGTAAATCTTTCTCCTGTCTCACTAACTTTACAGTGTTAGTGTTTTCCTACTAGTTGTGAGGGCATTTGTGGAGCTGTACACATCTTCTGTCTCCGGGTATGCTCTGAGGGTATATATTTTAATTAAACATACTTGTCCATGAAGAAACCGGGTTCCTACTGCTACTATTGCACCAGTGCCTCTGTCTGGCCCCAGGATTTATCTGTGCACTCACTGTCATTGGAACATTTGGTGGTGGGCTCTCTGTTCCGATGGGCCCCTTCAAGGAATGGAGCTGGGAATGCCTTCTGGCTCACTCACACAAAGATGGTCACTTTGCCCAGCTGGGACACAGACCTGAAGGGGTCAAGTCATTGATCAGCTTGTCTCCATTCTCAACATGGTCTCTTCAAGCTCCATTCTGTGTTGCAGTTGAAGACAGTACCTTGAGACTGCTTTTTGTTGCACTGTACCCAAAATTCAGTTGAGAAAAAGGGGCAGGAGCAACAGCTGAGTGGCTGAAGCTGCCATTTCTTTTGCACTTTTGGAAGAAAGGGGAATCTTTTCTGTTCTCTACCTGCAGAATCCATATCTTAGTCCTGCCTGCAGATCCCACTGTGCTCCCAGAAAAGCCATCCCTTCGTTGCACAGATATTCTGTAAGGGAAAAGCTCTTATTATTCAGTGCACAGGATTTCAGATAGGCCCCAGTTACAGCAGAGCATTCCTGAGTCTGCTAAATTTCTACATAAGCATGCAAGACATGCTGAGGAGGAATGGGTTTTGGTTTAAACGTGTATTTAACATTAAATGAAGGCTTAAGAGCTTTGCTGCTGGGAGCAGGGAAGGATGTTTTGTTTGCAGTGTGCCTTGTCCTGTGTGGGAAGATGTTGCTTGTCTGCTGCTGATGCTCCAAAGAGCCTGTCTGCCATTTCTTGGGAGTGATTTGAAGCAGCAGACACCAGGATCTGGGACCTCATGGCAGGCTTTTTTTAACAGTACAGATCTCTTCTCTCAGAAGTCTGGCACCTGAAACACCAGCAAGGAATCTCCAGCCTTAGCCCAAGGGACTGTTCTCTGTGCACTGCTGTGCACCCAGCCTTTCTAACAGAGACAAACATCATCCTGCTCCCCGCTGCACCAGCCAGATGCAGTTAGTAATGGGGGAACTGGCTTTGTAATGGGTTCAGGCACCCTGCCTGCTTCCCCCCCCAGCCATGTGTCAAAGATAACCACAGCAGGGCACCCCTGAAAGCACAGATGGGTGGGACCCAGACAGCCAGAGGGGGAAATGAAGAGGAAATCAAACTGGTGTCAGTAAGCACAAAGAGTTTCTCCCTTGAGGGATTTACGGGCAACTAAGAAGGGGAATGGGTGGAAAACTGAAAGAAGATCTTGTCTTTCGATTCAAGCGTAAATCAAAAGCTGAAGTTAGAGCAGTTCTGTCATTGATATCCATTTTTCTTTCCATCCTTCTGTCCTCTATCACATATTCTGCCCATTCTCCCAATATCTGCTCTAGGGATAACCAAATACCTCAGAGCAAAGCCCAGACTTCTTTAGAGAGGGTAACGCTGTAGCTTTGAAGGACAGATACTGAGGCACCCCCAGAAATCAGAAAGATGGGGCTTAATGTCTCATATGATTTGCTGGAGGAAAAAATGCCCCCCTAATCCTCTGTGGGGGAGTTAAGAGCAGCCCCCAAAAGCTCGTATGTAGAAGATCTCCACGACCTTTTCACAGCTTTCCTTGCTTGCTCAACCTTTCAAAGACTGGAACAACAACATACCATAACTGATGGAGATTGGCCACAGGAAATCTATCTAAATCATGTCCAAATTGCCCTTGGGAGCAGCATTGCAGCTGCCTGAGGAAGGAGAATATGTTCAAACAGAACTGTCCAGACCAGAGTAACTTCCTTCACATCTCTAGGAAGGTTCACAGACCCTCAGAAGAACCACCATGGCCCGCTGACCTCGGGGAGGCTCTGCCTTGTCCTGCAGCCCCCGGTGGTGAAGGTTCCATGCTGGAGATCTGTGGGACATGGTCGCCCTCTAAAGGGAAAAGCTGAGAAAACGTTATTAATTCCCACATAGGGGAAGTCGCAGAGAAATAGAAGAGCGTTGGCACGGGCGAGGCGATGACCATCTCTCTTCATCCAGAGTCTTTGTTCCGACTCCAACATATCCTTGGAAACACGATCTGTGCACGACAGCCATGAATAATTACAGCCAATCAACTCCTCACTTAGCCCATGCCATTCTCCTGAGCTTTTAATTGTTGAGTCCATTAGTTACTTGGTACCTGGCAGAGCTTATCCATTTATAGGCACACACAGACTACGGGCTGAGCAGCTTTCACCCGAAAATCAAGACGATGGCAAATCCCTCAGCGCATCCTTCTATGTCTTCTCCCCCAGGATCTGAACTCTGCACAAGGGGGGATTTGAGTTGTTTTGTTTTTAAAAACTTACATCCCTTGGGGACTTGAAGGGCTAATTCTAGTTGTGGTGGGTTATATTTGCTTATTTGGGAAGCTAAAAGCAGCCAGGCAGATTGCCAACCATGTCTTCACAGAGCAAAGGCCGCTGCAACAACGGCTGCGTTAATTATTGCTGTTCTGTATTATCATCTGCCTTCCTACCAGGCCAAACACTCATGCCATGGGCTCCTGTGGGGCAGAAAGGCATGGAATATCTGGTGTCCTCAAGCCAGAGCAGGAGACTCACCAAAAGCTGCTTCCCTCAGGTCCTGCCCATCCTGCCAGGGCAGACTGTGAGGCTTTCTGCAGCTATCAGAGGGCACAGAGGGCTGGGGAACACCTCACAGTCAGCTGCTTAATTTGGAAGCAGCTTATTTTTAGCACCATCTTGGTATCTGTTTACAGCCTTCTTGCACCACTTAAAAAAAAAAAAAAAGTGCCTTTTGCCGCCTGTTGACTTTTTAAGAGAGACTTTAAGAAACAACATGGGCCATTCTGGAGATTAAATGGCTTGTGAGTTGGGTTAAATCTGTGCTCTGGAATAAAAAAAAAAATAAAATTGGGTTCTAAAATAGGAGCAAGGCCAGGAGGATCCAGGCACTAAAAATAAACATGAAGTCACGCTGTCTTTTCCTGGGAACTCGACTGCCTTGTCTGGAGAAGGGGCTCCCAGAGCAGGCAGCAGCATGATACCATCCCTGTGAGCGTGGGGAGGCCCTAGCATAGGTTGTCCAGAGAAGCTGTGGCTGCCCCATCGCTGGAAGTGTCCAAGGCCAGCTCGGATGGGGATTGGAACAACCTGGGCTAGTGGAAGGTGTCCCTGCCCATGGCAGGGGTGATGGATCTTTGAGGTCCCTTCCAACCCAAAACACTCTCTGATTCTGTGATCTCCCTGCTGTCAGAGGGGATCCAGGAGCAGAGAGACAATCCCCCAGGTCTCAGACATTTCAAGGGGGGACTCGGGTGGTTGTCACCTGTACTCAGACTTGGTTGCTTTCAGACTCCAGTTTGACTGCTTTCCATTCCCAGTCACAAGGGTGGATAAACCTCTGGGGCAAGAAAGTGATATTGGCAGCTTGTATTTTTCCTCCCCTTGGTTCTGTTCACACTGTGTTATTGTTCATACAGGCTTCATATATAAGGCAAATAGGATCATATACAGTTTCATATGGAAGTTCTAATTTCATTTATAGTTTCATATGTAAGCCAGACAAGATCGGGTGGTTTTCGTGACAGGTTTTCACAGAGAAGGACAATCACAGCACATCCTGGAATCGTCGCTTATTCAAAGCATGGCACATAAATTTACTAACTAATCTCTGACTAATCCCCGATCTCCAGCTAATTAGCGCCCTGTTCAGCCTTTTGAAGCATTTAGCGCGCTAAGCGCAATCACGCACATCTCCTTAGCGTGTCGGGGACGTGAAGAATTAATAAATAATTAATAAATGCCGTTAACGAGCGGGATGGGGGCAATGGATCCCTGCGGAGCGGGACTACATTTCCCATCGGCCCCCGCGCACAGGACCGGGCATGGACTACACCTCCCATGAGCCCCCGCGCGCGGCTCCGCCCTCCCCGCGGGGCACGGGGGGCAGCATGGCGGCCAAGCTGCGAGCGGTAAGTGGGACCGGTCCGGCATCCGCCGCCATCCGCGGGCACGGCGGCCCCGAGCGGCGCGGGGACGGCGGGAGGGCGTGCGGGGGACTCGCGTGCGCCGCCGGGACCGCTTGTAGGGCTGCGGCGAGGGCTCGATGGCTGCGTGGGGGGCGCGTAATGGTGCCCCTCCCCCCCCACCCCGGCGTGGTGGATGGAGGGAGCAAGGCCGGGCGCGCTCGTTCAGCCCGCGGGGTTTGACTCCGCTTGCGCCGGCTCTGACCCACAGCGCCTGTGGGAGAGCATTTTATAGCCAGCGAGTGTAGCTCAGCCTGGGCGCTGCCGCCGGGGGTGTCTCCGAGCTCCCCGGAGCGGCGGGTCGGGGCAGCCACGTGTGCCCGCGGCTGTCGGTGCTGCCCCGGCTGAGGAGCCACGAGGGCAAGAACGGGCCCGAGGTCCTGAGGTCCGCGGTTTGGCTGCTCTGGGAGCTGAGCTGGTGATGATAAAAGTTATCCCTGTCTGAAACTGATCTTTCCTCTGTGGAAGTATCACTCTGAGGCTCGGCGTTAAAGACGCAAAGGTAAAGGAATGGTTTGCTGCATGAACTAACTCTGTCCTGTTCCTCCCTTTCAGAGCCTGGCACGGTGTCAGGAAAGGATAAAAATGCTCACCTGGCTGGGGACCTGATTTATCTACTGGTCTGTCAGCACAGCTGCATAATGGTAAGAAACATCAGTATTTCTTTTGCCATAGTCTTAATTTTCTTCTTTTACTGGACTACGTAAATAAGACTCATTTTTCAGTGTCAGGTGATATCTTCTTATGTCTCTGGGTATCCTGGGAGGGGATATAAAAGCCCAGTGGCTTAATTAATGTAATTAGGCCAATCAAGGCTGTAGCTTTGTTGCAGCTGCCACCCGAGTGTGCTGCCCTTTGCTGCCATGGAGCATAGGCTGAAAGGCAGCACGGAATGAATGGGAATTTTACTGATGTTGGTGCCCAGCAGAGCACCTGCTTGTCAGCGTGGTCAAAGATGAGCCAGAGCAGAAGGGATTAGAGGTAGGAGGGATTGGATGTCAGCCCATTATGGAGACACTTGACACAGCTCATCTCGTAACTGTGTCTGTCACAGAAATAGACATAGTGAAAGAATAATTGCTCTGTTTGCCTACCTGGAGGTGCCCTGGGACAGTTTCAGACTTGCATCAGGTTGCTGGGGGTGGGGAGGTGCAGTTCACGTGCCCCTAGAAAGGACACAACCTGAAGAATCCTTCCCCTGAGGGGATGTGTCTGTCTTAGGTCTGATGAATGCATTTCTCAAGATAAATCCACAGACAAATTACACGCTGGATGGATGGATTATTCTTACGTGCAAGGAGGGAGTTGGATTAAGATGTTTGTGGAGGAGGATGTGGGCTTGAAATAGCTTAAAAGGGTCCAAACTTCCAATGTCTGAGAGCTGGTGGTTTTCTTTCCCTAAGCAGGGATTTAAATAGCATCCACCTCCCAAAGTTTCTTGTCTGTGAGTGAGACAGCCCACTGGCAAACATGCTCCTCTGTGTCTGAGGGACAGGTTTCTGCTGTGCTGAGTTTGTGAGACAAAAATTGCCTGTCTCTGAATGGAGAATTTCTGTCTTTAATTCTCTCTCTGTGACCCAGGGCTGGGTTTTTGTTCGGAAGGAGTGGAAAGGAAATGAGTAGAGGACAAGCTTTATTTAAAGTACTTTTGTTGACAGTTCTCCTTGTAACTTGTGTTTAGGAGGAAATGGTCCTGCAGAGCCCTGGAGCTGCTGTTGCCCAAACACAGCTTTGTCAAGAGGGCAGCTGCTGAGCTGGTAAGAGAATTCTTGAATTCTTCAGTATTGTGTGTTGCTTGTTTTAAATTCATTAATTATATGCCAGATCCGTAGGCAGCATGACTCATGTGCTGATCAGGATACCTAATCTTTGGAGGTTTTACCAGGAACAATACCAGGAAGAGCACTGGCCATCAGCACGGTGGCACCTGGGTGTCTGTGCTGTGTGTGGCTCTGTGGGACTTGAGGGGTTTGTGTAGCCAAGGGCAGGAGAGAAACTGAGCCTGTGATGTGCTGTTATCCCTGTCTGACACAGCTGTGAGGAAAAAACCCCACTGAGGCTCATGTGCTTCCCTTGGTGGGGTCTCCTTGCAAAGACTCCACGGACACAAGTGGCACCGGTGGGGCACTGTCCCCTGTCCTCCCACCCTGTGACAAGTGACACCAGCACAAGGGCTGTCCCAGACGCAGCTCCCTGCAGCCCAGACATGGCTCTGGAGCTGAGCATGTTGTCATAGCACAGTTTAGAGCTGCAAAGAGCTTTTAAGTTCCTTTTAAGCAAACAGTGACATGTTGAAGGGCAGATAAGAAATGCATTTTTTATCTTTGCTTGATGTACAGTCATTGAACACACAGGCTGTAACAGCACTTTGTCTCCAGGCAGCTGACAGCTGCATTCTGCTAAATGATTTTACGCTTTATTTAACAGAATTCCTTTGTTTGCAGAAGGTCAATAACAATTTCTGACAGGCTGAGCCGGCAAAATTGATGACAGGGAACGTCTTAAGAAATCAAGGTTGATGTATGAAAGGGGAGGGAAGGAACAGCACCACAAACCACCAGTCACGTTGGGTGCTTTGGCAATACAGCTTTGTTCCAAGCGGGACCAGTCACTGGGAAAAGCACGTGGGGCTTTTGGTTTCCAAGGAGTAAGGGGAGAAAAGGTGAAGAGGCAGCCTGATGATAAATGGGAAAAGTAAGAGCTACTCAGTGCTTTGAGATTAGAGGGGCAGGAATTGTTTCAGAGCAGACTTCTTCAGGGAAATAGTTACAGCCTTGCTTTGTGGTGTCTTCCAGCTCTAGAAGCAGCAGAAGAAAGATTGTCCTGGACTGAGTGTCACAGATGAGCCACTTGTGTAACCACAGGCTCCTCCTCGCTGCTCAGGGGTTGCTGCAACCACACCATAGGTAAGTTACCACTAAAGCCAAAGAGGATTTGGGTACTAGTGCCATTGGCTTGCATGGGAGCAAGTTGTTCTCTCCTGAGATGTGTACTGTAGATTAAACAGTGCAAATCAGGATCTTCACAGCTGACAGTTGCTTTGCTCTGACACTTTTTTTTCCCACTAGGATCTGATCTACAGGTGGCTGGATGAAAAAGTGATTCCCTGGTTTCTTCTATTCCAGAATAAAATAAATTATGGGAAATCTTGTGAGTTGAAGTTGTTTTTTTGTTTAGCTATTTTTGTAAAGGTTGGACTCAATGCTCTTAGAGGTCTTTTCCAACCTTAGCGATTCTGTGATTCTACTTGGACAGAAATGGTTTCTTGCAGGTAGAAAAGATTTTAGATTAAAACATTTCCTGAAATTCAAGCAGTTGTGAGCCTACCCTTCATAGCAAACCTAATACCCAAAGACTTCAGTGTCTGCACGTGCTGAAAGTTAAAAGCAATTCCTGGGGACAAGTGTGACAAAACTACTTACAGCTCAGCCAGGTCTGGTGACAGAAATGGTTCTTGTGGTCTGCTTTGAAGCTCAGAGATAAGAGTTTGAGAGGCAGTAGTAGAATCATTAGGTTCATCTGATGGTAAGTCCTTAAAACTTAAAAACACCAGCGGTAGGCTCCACCCTGGCCTGGGAAACCTCCCTTTTTTGAGAAGGGAGAGGAAGGTGCATGGTGTGGTTCTGATGTGCACAAACAGCTCTGCCCATGAGCTGGATGATTCCAGCAGGATGCTGCCCTGGGACAGCACTTGCTCTCTGAACCCTGCTCTTCCTGCCCTGTGTCTCAAGGTGCTGCTGATGTCACCTGAGGGTTGGCCAGAGCTGGTTTGAGGAGGTTTTGGAGCGTCTTGGGCAGGTGAGGTGAGGATCAGGCTCATTCTTGTCATGAGAGAGGTTTTTGCTGAGCACTTGAGAACACAAAACAGGCCTAACAGGCTGCTGTGGTTCCAGTGTGAGGTGGCTCTGATGGGAACAAATGTTAATTTGAGACGTGGGAACACAAGGTGGGCCCCAGGCTAGAGATTACAGGCTCAGAGTCTAACCTTCTGTAGGTGAACTGGCTGGAAACAGCCTGCTGGGAGCTTGAGGGGGTTTGGAGGTTCCCTGGCTCATGGCCAGGGTATCTTGCCATCTCTGTACAGGAACCTCGTACAGCAAATAGCATTCCAAGTGGAAAAGGGCCATGCTCTTTGCTACCAGGCCTCCCTGCCAGCCCAGGTTTCCGTGATCTAAACCTGCTCCCATCCCCATCTCCTGCCTCTGGGGCTGTTCCCCCAGTTGAGGGTTCACTCTACTACCTGCTATCACTCCTCTGCTGCAGGAGGGTGGGAGGAAGGTCTCATCCCTACCCACTTCATCAAAACAGGAGAAACAGGCATTAAGGAAATTAAGAAAAAAAGGCATAAGGAAAACAATCATTCAACATTTATGTAATTACACAAAGTGGGGAAGTGTCTTGGGTTACACTGCTCTGTATCCACCCTCCAGCTGGAGGAGTGTCCCCAGTGGGTCTCCCTGAGCAGAGCTGGTTCAGTACCTTCACCTCTCTGAGGATTTTGGGGAGGAAATTAGAAAGAGTGATGATCACTTTTGACTCACCTGCTGCCTCTCAAAGCACTCAGAGGGCACCACAACCCTCGGTCCCTGTGCAAGAAAGGCCCAACAAACTCAGTGCCACACATATGGCTTCAGTCCATCACCTCTGGGCTGCTCAGGGGTCGGACACATTCCTGGTGTCCTGGCTGAGCTGCCGTGACCCTGCTCTTAGCTGATGGCTTTTAAAACCCTTCCTTGTCTGAAAACACCAGACCTAGAGAAGGGGTCAATGACGGGGCACACTGTGTGTCTGTCACAGGAGAGGGCAGCCACACCCCTGTCTGTGCCGCTGATCACGGAGACAAACTCTGTGCTGCTGATCACGGAGACAAACAGATGCTTCTGGAAGGTGGCACACACTGACACAGAGCTGGCTGGAGCTGCTTTCTGCAGTCTAGGAGAGGTGCTCTCCAAACACACCACCTTCTCATCAGCTAGGTGATCTGGTCTCTAGTCCAAGGATTCACCCTGCCCATTGTCCCACCATTGTGATGAGCGCTTGAGCTGGAGCATGATGATGAGGTGAAGTGTTCTCCAGGAACTCCAGCATCCTCTTCCAGCACCATCCTGCCCCTCCTGTGCTCCACAGGGGCCACTGCTGCCCCACAGCCACGTTCATGGGGCTGGCAGATCACAGCCACGTGCTGTGGTGCTTCTTGATGCCCCAAAGGCCATGTTCAGTCACACTGAGCCTTGAAACATTTCAGGAGATCCCTGAGGAAATGCAACATTTCTCTACCAGCTTCAGCTTCCCCCTGACCATCACACCACTGCCAGCTGCAGTGTGGCAGGTCTGCTCCACGGGCTGGCTGACCAGCTGGGGAGAGCCCTCGGGAGAGAGAAGGTGGCCCTCAGGAAAGAGAAGAGCCACAGGAGTCCTCGGACTTGCCCCTGTGGGCAACCTCCCAGCCTCACCGCTGGTAGAGGGTGATGATCCCGGCCCGGTGCAGGCTCCTCCACAGCGCTGCCTCCAGCATCATGTCATGGTTGGCATAAAACACCAGAGGTTTCTTCTCCACCTCATAGTAATGGTCTGAGAACTGCTCATAGTTGGCAGTGATGAACCCATAGGCACTGACCTGTAGGGAGGGACAGATAAAGGATGGGGTCAGGGCTCTACTTCAGGTGGTTCATTCACCACCACCCTCTCACTTCCAGGGACAGGGGGCATGTAGGACAGCCATCAGGACAGGCTGGTCCCCATCAGGAGCCCAACAGCAGCCAAAGGGAGGGGAATCCCCTTGTCTCCAGCAGGAAGTGATCCCATGGCCTCCGTGGCCGCCTCTTACCTGGTCGCAGGTGTGGAGCGCGGTGAGGAGCATGAGGGCGCCGGTGCTGGGCATGTAGAGGGAGCTGTACTGGGTGTTCAGGATCTCTGACCGCAGGAACCTGGCAGTGGACACGGCAAGGGTGGGGGGGTCACAGCTGGCATGGCACTGCAGCCCCCAGACCCACACCCATCCATCCCCCACCATGCACTGGGTGATGCCAGGCCCCGGTAAGGCAGGAGCACTGAGTGAAACACAGGACTGGGGTGGATTCTCAGGTGGCTGCTACTAAGGCTGAGCTCATTTGCTGCAGGTTGGTAAAAGGCACCTCTCTGCTGTTTGGAATTACCCCAACTCAGATACCTGCTTTCGTGAGAGGCAGAAAAAGACACTCCCATTGGGCCCTACCTCTGCTCCTGTTAGACCAGGACAAAATGTAATTTGTTTTGGGGAATGGGAGCAATGTGAGCACAGAGAGGTGTAGGAGGGGATGCGACCTGTGCTGCAGTGAGCAGGAGTGGCAGGGGAGAGGTGCCTCAGCCTTGTCTGCAAACAGCAGGGCAGAGGTAGTTCCGTTGTCTGGGGAGGACTGGGAATACACTTTGATGCTGAGCAGCCACTGGTCCACACTGGAGAGAGCAGAGGCAGGCAGGCAGTCTGAGCCCAGCCTGGAGCAGAGTTGCACAGCAGCCACCGTCCTCGTCATCCTCACCTTGCTGTCAAATACTGCAAGAAATCAGGATGCAGCAACTTGAACTTCTCTGCAGATGCCTCTGGTCCAAAATACTTCTGTGGCCTGCAGCAGGGCAAGGAGAAGGGCAAAACTGTGTCACAGGAGTCCTGGAGCTACTTGGAGTTTGTCCCAGCAGGGGCAGATGTTGGGGATGAGGGCAGGCAGGTCATGCCCGCATCGCTGGGGGGGCTATTGGGGGGCTACTCACACATCCCCCTTGTCCGAGCCCTCGGGCACTGGGCTGCCCTGGATGGCTGATCTCAGCATGACGTAGTCCCGGACATCCGAGGGGATGAAGATATACTTCAGGTCCTGCAGTGGGGGCACAGATGTGGCACTTGGAGGGGCTTGACAGGGCAGTGCCCATGCAGGCTGGCAAGGACTGAGGGCTCCCGAGATGGGGAGAAGGTTTAGGGGGCAAGCCCAGCCTCAAGGGACAATTTGGGACCACGTGCCCAACAAGCCCTCGGGGTCTCACCTCGGCCTGGGGGATGCGGGTGAAGCCGTACTCCTCGTAGGCGATGAGGGAGTTCTTCATGGTGTTCACCGTGAAGCCGTAGAAGGAGACCTTGGTGCCCACGTCCTCCTCGAAGCCCTTGATCACGGCACCGTTGATCCTGCAGGAAAAGCACAGGACATGTGTCCAGGGCTGGGCCCTCCCCAGCACCCACAGCCCCGTCCTGCCCGGGACCCGCATGCACCTGAAGACCAGGTCGTGTGCGTCGATGGCCTTGCCCTGGCGCGAGCCATTGAGGATTCCACCGTTTCCCACCACGGCACAGCGGACACAGCCCCCAGGGAAGGCAGCCCTGTCGAAAAGGTGCCTGTTGGCAGAGGCATTGAGGAGCCGGAGGGTGCTGCCCACCACTGGAATGGAGCAGAATGGGACCAGTCAGTGAGGAAAAGGTGTGTCAGGCCACGTAAACATGTGTGTGTTACAGTGTGCGACAGCACAGAGCACATCCAGGAGCAGCACACAAAACTCACACCATCCCTGTGCAGAAGAGGGGATATGGGGACCCCAGACAGTCCCTGGTCTCTCAGGCTTTGTGTCACCCATTCTCAGCCCCCCTCCCCATGCTTCCAACCCTGCTCTAAAGAGCAGCACTCAAGGCCGTGCATGGCACAGGGACACATCCAGACATCTCCAGCTCCAGCCCTGCTGATGCTTCTGCCCATGATGGCCATGTCCCCTCCTTACAGTATCTCTTTGCAACAGCAACCAGTTGACTCCCCTCTGCTGCCCTCAATGCTTCCCAACCCAGGGATTGAAACTGGCAGCTGACAGAGAGAGCAGAGAGTGGTTTTGGGATGGGGAGGGAAACAATCTCCATCCACCACAATGGAGAGGGTTGTCCAAGCTCCTCCGGCCCCACTTGATAATCATGCACACACTGGACCTTTTATTCGGGGAAAATGTCACAAGATGCAGCAAGAGGCATTTGCAAAGCCGTGCCCTCCACCCTGTGCCCCAGGAGGTGGAGTGGGGAGAGATCAAGGTCCCTGGTTCCTCTGCAGCCTTCTCTGCCTGTCTCATGTCACCAGTCCCTTCTGCTGGGCCCCCAAGCCCCTCGAGCTGCCCCACATCCCCAAATCACCCCTCTGGCTGCCGCCCCCATCCCAGCTGGGTCTGTACCTGCAAGGGACAAGCCGTGCCAGCCGTAGGGGACGTGTCGTGTCTTCAGCCTGTTCCAGGTCTCCAGGGTGAAGTGCTGGTCCCACATCAGCACAGGGGTGTTGAAGCGGAAGATCTCCCCAAACTTGGGGTCTGCCTTGGCTCTGGCCATCACTGAGTGCAGGCAGGTGCTGAGCTGGGAGGGAGGAGGACTCCATCTCAGCCTCCAGCCTGGGTCTGCCTTCCCTGCAACACCTCCACCCCTCAGCAGGCACCAAGGAGAGGACAAACCCAGGGACAGAAATGCTCCTTGTCCATCACATGTTCTGCTGGGTCACCCAGGCAGGGCAGTGTCCCGTGCCTTGGTTTGCTGCTGCAAAACACCCTGTGGCACCCAGCTCAGTGGGGCTGGGGGCACCAGAGATTACAGGGTCACTTGAGAGTGTGAAAGAGTCAGCACCTTCAGGTGTGGGCACCACACTGAAGGGCTCTGCTATATGAGAACAGTCCCAATGTCCAGGAATGAGCTCCCCCAGAGCTGGGTCCATCCTCATGAGTCTCCAGCCTGGGCTGGTGGCCTGGGAGTCACAGGGTTGGCTGATGCTGGCTCCAACTTCCACATTAGGGAATAGGAGCAGGGAGGCCTGGGGAGACCCACTTGTGTGGATGGAAATGTTGTTCCTCTGCAAACCCCTTCCAGAGGATGCTGCTCCTCCTTCAGCTTCCTCACACAGCCCTCAACCAACAAAAGCCAGCACAGAGGGGCACCATGGACATAACTGTGCTGTGCTAATGATTACCTGCTTCCTGCTGGGCTCGGGCTCCTCCAGCTCTGCAGAGGGCTTGAAGGAATTCCCACTGGAGAGGGGGAAATACATGGCAGAGTTAAAAATCCATCACTTGGGCACTGGGGAACCCCACAGTGGGCATGGTGCTCCCAGCTCATGCCAGAATTCCTGGACACCTTTCCCTCCTTACCTGTCTGAGCTGCCTCCAAGGGCCCATCTGCGGTGTGGAGTCCCTGACGGGGCCAGGACTAGTGGCTCTGGCTGCAGCAGGCTGGGAGGAGACAGTGAGGGCTCAGCTGAGGAGGTGACACTGAGCACCCCAACACCCCCACACCTGTGACAGCCACAGGGCAGGACCACATCCCCTCCACTTGTCTCTCCTCCAGCACTGCCCGCGCCCACCCATCCCTGTCCGCGCATCCTTCTGCAAGCAAAGAACCACGGTCGCGCAAAACATGGGGTTTGTGCAGAAAGCAGCTGCTGTTTCCTTGTGGGTCCCACCTCCAGGAGCCCCACACACCAAAAATCACACCCAGCCCAGCCTGCAGCCTTGGGGGAATCCTGCTGAGACCACCCTGTCTCTTCCCACCGTCTCACCATTCCCGAGTCCAAGTTGGACAAGGTTGGGAAAAGCTGGACAGGCCACCAGGACACTTTTAGCTGTTACACTTGGAGAAGCAATCAGCAACTGGGATCTGCAGGCTCTTGGGGTGTATGAGACCTCATCTGCCATGGGGGCAGCTGGAGCATGCCCTGATCCTTCATTTAGCACTGGGAGACAAAGGCAAGGTCAGCCCACC
The DNA here is from genome assembly GCA_035041135.1 of Platyrinchus mystaceus. Taxonomy (NCBI): domain Eukaryota; kingdom Metazoa; phylum Chordata; class Aves; order Passeriformes; family Tyrannidae; genus Platyrinchus; species Platyrinchus mystaceus. The sequence continues at coordinate 7,378,366 of JAWWLV010000046.1, forward strand.
CCGAGAAATCTGAAGTGCCCTGAGCCCCAAGGGGCCAGGAAGGGCTGACCCAGCCCCCCAGAGGGGAACTGGGGCTGGGGGCAGCCTGGCAAGCAGGAGGTGGGAGCCCACCAGAGGGGAACAGGCTCCCATTCATCCCCACACAGAAAGGCCCTTCAGAGCCCCCAGCGCTGCCGCCAGCAGGTGCTCAGGCCAGAAGGGGGGTATTGTGGAGGAGACAAGGGCCCCTTGTTACAGGATCTCTGCCTGGGAGCCTGGGGACAGGTAGAGGCAGGTGGGGAGCGGAGCTCTGCCTCCCCCCTGGCCCCCGCCGGCGCGACGCTGCCGGGCAGGGCAGGCATTGGGTTTCCATCCCTGCCACGGCCCCTGTCAACAACAACAGCACCCACAGCCCTGCACAGGAGTGGATCCAGACCTGTTTGCCACCCAAACCCTGCTCTGTGCCACCCTGGGGGTACAGCATGACATGAGGGACAGCCCAGTGCCCTGCCTGGGGTCCAAGAGGGGTCCATCAAGGGGGGACTGAGCCATGCCAGGGAGATGCCGGAGCTGCAGCTTTCTGTAGGGCTTTTCTGGGTTATCCCTGCAAGGATCCAACTAACCCCAGCCTGACCAACCTTGCCTGTTCCCTTGACCTGCGAAGGGTAGCACAGGGTCTGTGCACAGCAAGGTCAAGGCCATCAAAAGCTGTACTAGATCTGGTGGTTACACTGAAGGCTGCTCTTTCAGCCCAGGTACCAACAGCACACCCATCACAGCAAAGCTCATCCACACAAGTGTCTCACAGGATCTACCAGGAGATCCCTGGATGCCGAGTCAGCTCAGCCAAGGCAAACTGCCCTGGGATCCAGGGAGCTCACCCCAGCCCTGCTTGCTGCCTCCATCTCATGATGCAGGCGATCCCCAGTCCAGGTGCCTCACCAGCAGGAGCTTATCAACACTGCCACCATCCAACCAACAGACCAACAGAAACCTCTCTGCTCCAAACCCAGAACAGGTTTGCACTCAACTCCCTGCATGCAAGGCCCCTGGGTTGGACACACACCCATTTTCTGGCTGCAGAAGTGCAGCTCCCCACCAAATACCAGTCATTACCCTCACCCACCATGTCCAGGCTTGAGCTGCAGCCAAACAGCCTCTCCCAACCCCACCACTTCCCTATCCCTTCCTATCATGCTCACAAGCCTCAGTTGCACATCTCTGCCCACCCAGACCCTCCCCAGCCCTCCAAGCTCTCCCACTCTTGTGGGACCCATCCATGGCTCATCCCATGCCTGCAGGACAAGGCAAAGTCCCGGACACTGGCAGTGGGAGGGTGCTGTGCTGCTGTCTGAGGTTCCAAGGATGCTGTGGGAGCTCTGAGGGGCTCAGCCTACCTGTACCCAGGTGGGCACAGCCAGCCTGGCAGGTTGGCTCCTGATGACGTTCCATGGGAGCTGGGACCCACCTCCACCCATGGCCAGGCACAGTAGGTGGCACTTGCTCCTCGTTTCTTCCAGGACTTGTGCTGAACTGATAAACCAGTGCCAGCACCTCCCTGCACTCACATCCCAGCTGCAGGTGCTGGAGCCAGCTCCCCAGCAAAGCCACTGCCCAAACCCTGCCAGGAAGGGCGTGGGGCATCTGGCCCCCCACCAGAAAGCAGATCAGTGGCATGAAGGGGAGCCAAGGGCTTTGACGTCACCCGCCAGGATGTGGTGAAGCACCTCGTGATGCTTGGTTGACTCAGAAGATGACAACCCTCCCCAGGACCAACAGATGCACAATGGGGCTCTGGGAAGGAGTGGCTGTGGCTGCCCCGGCACTGGCAGTGGCAGCAGAGCCAGCCAGGCTGGGTGCACTCTCTCACCATGTGGACATTCACTAATGTGTCACTTTTGGTCCAAGGCCATCCTTCAATTCCAGGAGATAACACTGTGTACGAGTGTTGTGAGCACACACTCTGGCCTTATCTTCAGAAAACAATCCCAGGGCCCCACATTTGAGGGAGCCAAAGTAACAACAAGAACCTGCTCTTGGAGGCATTTGCTCCATCCTGCTGTGAAGGGCTGAGCTCCAGGAAGCATCTTTCCCTGGCGTAGAGCTGAAGCAGCATGGAAAGGCTGGGCAGAGCTCAGTGCTCTTCCTGTCAGCCCTAATAATAAAGCCACAGGCAGAGCTGGCAGCTCACCAGTAGGGTTTGGGAGAGATGGGCAGGCAGGTATTAGGAGTGGGATAGGGCTGTGCCCAGCCAAACCCTGGGGGCTCCAGGGATTCAGCTCCCTTCATCCTTGCGTGGCTGGCTCTGGGGGGATGAAGGCATTTCACCCATCTCCATAGGACGTCACAGCTGCCACCACCTTTGTGCTGAGCTGGAAGGGGACTCAGCATTGCTGTGGGTATCTGGTCCTGGGGTGATCTGGTGCTGGCAGCAACCACCATCCATCAGGGGATCAGCTTCCCTCTAACCCTCTCTGTCCTCCTGTCCATCTGCATGGGGGCACTGCTCACACAAACCTCCCCAGGAAACGTGGTCACCTGCACCCACACGTGAGCACCTTGACCCTCCCGTGCCGGCAGGCAGAGCGGGAAGTGAGTGCTCTGTGGTGGCACCTCAGCCTGTGGAACGCTGGCCATCCCAGTTCCACCTCCGGACTCAGCCCCACATCCGTTGGCAGGACAGGGCTGACTCCTCCAGTGCACAGTGCAGCCTGGAGGAGCAGCAGTCAGGGGGCACCATGTTTATAAGCACAGGGAATCAGAGCAAACAGGACCCACTTTAGAGGTTGGATTGAAGCCAAGAGGAAAGTCCAGGAGAGCTTTGGAGAGCAGCTCAGCTCCATGTTACCTCACTCTGGGCTCCTCTCTGAGGCTGGATGAGCTGACCCTTGGTCCCATCAGTCACCAGGCTGCAGCCCAGGCTGGCTTTGCCGGGGAGGTGACCTGGGGCAGGTCCAGGCAGGGTTAGGAAGTGGCAGCCTGACATGTGGTGGGGAGAACCCACTCCCGGCTTCCATCACATGGCTTTCCTCCACGCCCTGGTTCTGGGTTGAGCCATGGATCCTGTGTCAGGGCACAGCTGATTTCCATTCCTAGCTCCAGACTAGTCTCTGGGCACGTTCTGCTGCCCTCATGGGCCTCAGTTTCCTCTCTCATGGACATCAAGCTCTTTGTGGGGAGCTGCTCTGCACCCCAGCTGTGACATGCCCTGAGCACTGTGTGGTTCTGGCTGACAGTACACAGCCAAGGGTGAAAACAGCCAACTTCTGCCCAACCTGCTGGGAATATCCTGCTCCACCAGCCCAGCAAGGAAGGGGATCTCGGCCTTTGGCAAGGAGGGATGGAACAAAGAGAGCCCCCAGCTACCAGCTGGGGAAGAGGCAGCATCTGGACCCCAGGGCAGCCCATCCAGCTCCATCCCCAGTAACTCCTAGAGCAAATCTGTCTGCCCTCAGCCCAACCTGTGCAGGACCAGCTCCGGTCCTCACAGCATCCCCCATTCCCGGGCAGCACCCAGGCAGCTGGGCTCTGTCACACCGAGGACACCCAAGAGCACCCAGGAGGAGGTGAAGGACACCCACAGCGCTCTCCTGGCACATCACCTGGTGCTGCAGGGCAGAGGGCGGCTGGTCCCGCAACCCAAGCGCTGTGCAGGCTCCCTCACCCCCTGCCCACTCATCCACGCTCCCCGGGGCTCCCTGGGGAACCCCAGCACTCCATCCCGCTTGGCACCGTGGAGGCTCAGGAAGGGGCTCGGGGAAGCTGGAGGACGCAGAGAAGGCAGACGAAGATGGATTGCAAATTGCTGGAGTTTGGGAAACGCTGCAGCCCTGAGAGTTTTCGAGCCGTGAGGCACAGTCTAGGGATCCCGGGGGGCAGCCCGGGGGATCCGAACGGGCTGGGGGGGCAGCCGTGCCCTGCCCCTGCAATAGGGGGGTCAGTGCAGCACCATGGGGGCCAAACCTCCCCCCAGGACAATCTGCTCGGATCCTCCATGAGCCCAGCGGGGACACGCGGGGCTCGCGGCGGGTTTCACAGAATCACAGAACCACAGAATATGCCGAGTTGGAAGGGACCCAACAAGGATCACCGAGTCCAGCTCCCAGCCCCGTACCTGGGTTTGGTGGGCAGCTGAAGGGGGTTTGATCCTGCCCGGGGTGGGCAGGACCCTCAGCCCCCACTGGACCCAGCAATGGTTTCTTTGCACTTTGATGGGCTGCACCCACGTGGGGACCCTGCAGACCCCCACGGCCCCGGGGTCCCGCTCTGGGCACCCCTGGGCTCGGCTGGCGGCCGTGGGCAGGACCCGGTGCTCGGGATTCCTCGGAGCGGGGGCAGAGCCTGCTGCGAGCACATTTTTCAAACCAGCCAACGACCGGGGGGCACAGCTGGAAGAACCCGCCCTAAGGGGCCCACACTGACACCCCAATTCCCCCTCCCCATCCCAGTGCATGGCACCTCATGCTGGATTTGCACATCCCTGCCTCCCACCCCCTAGCCCCATTCCCCTTCCCCACTTACCTGGCTATGATCCTCTGGCTGGTGGGCGACTCCACCGTAGTGTAGTAGTGACTGTAGAGGAGCAGGGAGGATGTTAAACCTGCCAGGAGCAAAAAGCAGAGCCTTTTCCAGTGCGGGGACCCCATCCCGGGCACTTCAACTGCTGGAATCGCGCAGGCGAGCGGGAGCGTGGGAGCCGGCCCCGGGCACACAAACTTCCCAGCCCCTCCACTCTCCCAGCCCGGTGGGCGCGGACACCGCTATGTCCTGGCTCCGTCCTGCCCTGGGTGCCCAGCTGCACCTCGGAGCAGGCTGGGATATTCCTCCGGAGCGGTGGGAGGAAGGGTGTGAGCCGGAGGGAGGAGGCACCAGGCTGACTGGTTCAGACTTGCTGAGAAAAAAAAGCACTTTTGAGCTGCTTTTTCTCCGCGCTGGGGGATTAAACATTTACCCAGACCGGCAGGCAAACGCGATTTTATTTTTTTTTTGCCTCTTTTTCATGCCACCCACCCACAGCTCACAAACACGGTTCCCCTCTCTGTAACTTTCCTGTTCGACTAAAAGCACGTGCGTTCGCCGCCGGCTGCTTCCCAAGCAGCAGCACCCACACCCCACGGTGCCACCCCCGAGCGAGTCCGCGGGTTATTTTATGCTTATCAGGAGCTCCAAGCTCTGAAGTCAAGCCGGGCTCCCACCCTGGGACGTACCCGCACACGGCAGCTCGCTGGTTAACCCGCCACGAGGGAGAAAATGTGGGGGGAAAGGGGAGAAGGGGGGACACTGCTGGGGTGCTGCCCCCGGCCCCGTTCGGGCTGAACGCATCGCTCACCCACACTGTGTGTTTGCAACAAACAAAAACCGTTCGGAGCTCTGTGGCAAGTCCGACAAAGAGTTTGGGCTGAGGGAAAGGCGAAACGTGTTTGGAGGGTTTGGGAGGAAATTTGCATGAATTATTTTGGTGTTTTCGGAAAGGATATGCTTCAGTTTCTTTTTTGAAAGAATATTTCTATGTTTTTTTAGTTAAACTCCGAGAGAAGCAGCCCTGCAAACTGAAGGATATGCATACCAAAATGTTTGTTGCAGCGGGGGGAAGGGACTCGGCAGGAAAACAAGCGTTTGCCATTGAACTGCAGGGATTTTTGGGGGGTTGGGTTTTTAGGAAGTGACCAGACTCGGGGAAAAGCAGGATGGGGAGTTCCATTGTGTCCGCAGCTCCCTGAGCACCCAGATGTTTCTCCAGGGTGTCACCCATGTCCAGCCTCTCCACAAATACCTGCTTTCATTATTCAGCCCCAAAACTCAGGACTAAACCCCATCCCTGCTCCCGAGTCCCACTGCACACTCCCCAGGCACTCCTTTATCCCCCCAGATCCAACCACTCCCTACTCCCATTCCTGCCTGCCCCGACACGTTTCCAGTGATGCTGCTTGTTCAAAGGAAGAATAAATGCAGGAATAATTTTAATAGGAGTTTGTTTCAATCTCCACTTGCTTCCACTATTGCAGGTCTCCCTATTGCCAGTCCTGGTCCTCTGTGAATTTTGGCTGTGTGGGAATGGCACCATGCTGACATCCATGAAGTGCCCAGTGCGCATCAATGGCAATGCAGGGAGCAGGTCTGTGCCCACGGCTGGCATAGGAGAGTGGGCATTGGACCTGGACCACCACAGGGGGATGGTGGCCAGGCTATTTTAAAGAAAACTTGCAGGGATCCATCGCTGCTGTTGTGCAGGGACCGGGGGAGCCATGGTAGGAAGGTTGGCTGGGCATGCGGTGTCTTGGGGAAGGAGAGAGCAGGCAAGAAGCTGGAAAGACAGAACAGACCACCACTACTTGTACATACAGGGATGAAATCGAGCCTGAAACTCAGCTGGAGCTAAAACTCCAAAAGGATGGGTGGGAAGAGGGACTTACACATGCCCTGGTGGCAAAGGGCAGCTCAGAGAAATGGGGTGCACCAATGGAAAAATCTGATGCTTTTTCCTCCATCACTAAAGGTTTCTCCTGGCCCTCAGGGGGTACTGGCATTGTCTAGAGGGCTCAGGGTCAGCAGAGTGGGGTCAGGAGTCTGGGATCCTGCTCAAAGGTCCCTGCACCTGGAACCTGTCCCCACCTGCTGTGACTCAGGGTCTGCCTCGTTCACTCTCACCTGCTGGATTCGCTCCTGTGAGCTGGAGCTGCGGCTCACGTGCTCTTGCCTCTGGCCCTTCATTAACTCCAGCTAATTATTACCAACTGCTCTCATAAGTCACAGGGGACATAGCAATTCCAAGCTGGAGGTGGATGACCAATGGCCCAGAGGAAGTGACCTGTGGAAAGTCAGGAATTTGCCATTTGGAAACATTTATGGCCCATTCATGTAAATGCTGGTGGAGTGGCAGCTTCAAGGGCTGCAGGAGGTGGTTTCTTCACATTGCTCCCATCCCTCTGTTTCCATGATATATGGTTTTCTACTGTTGGTTTTATTTTCAGAGGGGTGAAAATGAGATGCACAGTTCTTCATCTGTTCTACTTGTTTTGTGCTACAATGCATTTTGGACTATGCCCCAAAATTAAGTGGTACTTAATTTAGAAGTTAAATAAGTGTGAAAAAACCTTTTAGGATGATAGTTGCCAAATAAAGATTAGGAAAAGAACATAAAAGAAATTACAATGAAAACCAGCAAGTATCATTTTTAGCCTGGGTTTTTTATTCTGATGATTACTTCTTGGAAACAGAACCCAGTCCCTCCACATGGCTTGAGAGTGTGAGAGGAGAATAAACAGATTTTACACCAGCTGGCTGTCGGCCACAGCTTGGTGAAGAAAAGTCTTGTGGTCTTTGCCACGATGAACTGTCCAGCTGGGAGAAAGAGATCTCCAAAAACCTCCTGGAGGATTTGCATATCCAAATTTGTTCAGCTCGGGTCAGAGGTACACTTAAGAAGGTGCCAAAAAATCTGCTCATAAAACACGTCCCTGAAATTCAAAGTCTGGATGCCGGGAGCAGGTTGCTGTGTCAGCCCTGCTGGAGAACGTGGGGCCATATGGCTGCCTGAGGAGGCACGGCCATCACATCATGAAACATTCATCAGCAGATGTCCCGGGAGGCTGACGCACGGCCCCTTCCCGGCGGGGCGGGCAGGGCAGCGGGAGCACCTCGGCCAGACCTCCCCTCGCCAGGCTCCCTGCCTGGGGCAAGCAGGGTCACACACAGCACTGTGGATGCTCCCTGACACTCTCTCTCCTTGGATTTGTTGGTGCTACCACTTCACGGGGAAGTGACCACACGGAGGATGATGGGGATGAGGGCAGGGTGGTGGCAGCGCTCGGCTGAGGGAGCAGAGATGCTCAGGGCTGTGCTCAGCATCACCCAACGGCACCTGCAGCTCCAAGCAATGGGCTCTGCCCTTCTGCCTTGTGCACAACCCCACACTGTGGGTGCGGAAAGGGGCTGGGGGTGCAGCTGTGCAGCCAAACTGAGCTGGTGTGCCCTTGTTCAGAGAAAGGCAACAAAGCTGGAGAAGCAGCTGGAGCACAAGTCTTGTGAGGAGCAGCGGAGGGAGCTGGGGTTGTTTGGCCTGGAGAAGAGGAGGCTCAGGGGTGTCCTTATCACTCCCTACAACTCCCTACGAGCCCTACCTGGTTGTAGCCAGGTGGGGATAGGGCTCTGCTCCCAGGCAACAAGCAACAGGATGAGAGGACATAATCTCAAGCTGTGCCAGGGGAGGTTTGGGTTGGACAGGAGGAGGAATTTCTTCACATAAAGGCTGATTAGACATTGGAATGGGCTGCCCAGAGAGGTGCTGGAGTCACCGTCCCTGGAGGTGTTTAGGGAAAGACTGGTTGACATGGTAGTGTCGGGTCACAGGTTAACTCCATGATCTCAGAGGTCTTTTCCAACCTAATCAATTCTGTGATTCTATTGATCTTTGTGCCACTGTGGCAGGATGTGGCCCACCAGGGAAACACACCCTTTAGTCCCCTCCTGCTCCTCTCCAAAGCAGGAAGGTTGTGAGGATGAGCCCTGGGCTGAGGTGGCAGGTCAGGACCTGGCGAGTGGTGGCAGGATGTGGCTCAGGTTGGCTCACCTTGGCTCCTCTTGGCGCTGCTGGGCCCAGCCCAGCTCTTATCGCAGTGTCTGCGCATGGCAGAGCCCTTGGCCAGCCCCGGACCGCTGACCAGGGCTGAGATAAGCCAAACACACAGTTCAAAGGCCATCCCCTCTCTGCTGGCATGTGGCAACCTGCGAGGCTCTGGGCTGTGCCCTGAAGGGGTGCAGAGCTGGGAAGCCTTCCCCCTTCTTGCCAGCTCTGGGCCAGGCAGAGCAGATGTGGTTTGATCCTGCCCTGTTCTTAGCAGGGCAATCAGTCCCTGAGGGCTTCTCAAAGCCATGTGGCCATGGGGACAGGCCAGGCTCTACCCCAGAGCACACAGCTGGGGAGAGGGGACACCATCTCTGCGTGTGCGTGGGCACCAACCCCTTATGCACCCACCCGTGTGGTCCCATCTGACGCTGCATGGCTGTGGTGGTAAGGATAGAGGGAGCCTTGGGATGTCCCCAGGACTCAGAGAGTGTCTTTCCAGGATTTACCACCCCAAGGGCTGGGTCAGCCCAAGCTGGGAAAGCCCTGCAGCACCCAAGCTCAGCCTGGTAGAGGAGCCCAGACTACCACAGCCCCTTGGCATGGGAAGCAGGGGCTGCTGCACCCCCCAGAGCTGTTTACCTGCAGGGCCCTGCCCCAGCACCTGGAGGGCTGACTGGCAGGTCAGCTGGTGCTTTTTGCACAACAAAGCCATGGGCTACTCCTTTATCTTGTTCTCCCTCCCCTATTATCAATAGTTTTTCTGGTCCAACTGGATTTACCTGCTACCACATCCCCAGGAAAAGAAGGTCCACACAGCAGGAGGTGAGGAGGGAGAACCCCCCACCCCTGCACACCCAAGGCCTGTCCCAAACCTCTCTGCAGTTGGGGAACATAAATAGCATCTGATAAGACACCAGCACAAGGCTTTTTGTGCTGACCTGGAGCAGGCACACACCTCTGCTACACTCCCACAGCATCCAATCAGCCACAGAAGCTCTAGAGCAATGCATCTGGAGGGAGCAACTGCTCCATGCTTGGGAAGCTTTGGCTGCTCTGTGCCTCAGCTGCTTGCCTGGGTAGAGGAGAGACAGGAGTGATAGTCTGGATCACGGCACAAGGCTGCCTAGGAACTGTGTATGGCACACACAGTGGCTCCCTCTAGCACCTGCTTGGGTTTGGTCTTGGCTGCCAGCACTGGCAGGTACCTCAAACCCCAAGGTTTGTGATTGTGAAAACACAGCAGGACGTGGTGGTGCCTGCTCCTGCTAGACAGGTGAGCAGTCACACTGGAAGAAGGAAGAGGTGGAAAAGAAGCAAAAGATTCGAAGCCCTGCCAGGAAGGTGACAGTGTGAGACCTCCTGGGTGACAAGTGGCTTTGGTTCCTGCAACCTGGAAGGGAATATTTAGAGGCTGTTAACTCCTGGGGAACGCCAGGAGGAGTCAGGCACGGCTCTAATGGTACTCATGGTACTCACCAATAGCTTCTTAAAAAAGCAGGGCTGATACAGCAGCAGCTTCTGGACATGCCGAGACACAGTTGTGTATTTATTACCCAAATCAAACGTTTCTGTTTAAATCCTGCAGTTCCCGGAGCTCCTGGCTGTCAGTGGGGAATCCCCTGCTGGTCGCTGGCACTGCATGTCGTGTCGGTGCACGAGAAGGAGTCGCTGTGTCTGAGCACCCCGGGGGATGTCACACCCCATCCCGCCGTCGGTCCCTCTGCCTGCGCTGCCTTCAGCTCCGTGTGGTGCTGCAGCAGCCGAGGCCACACCTTTACACACTTTGTGAGTGGCACTCACAGGTACCAAATCTCTGCTCCGTGTGCCCCTACATGCCCCAGGGAGCTCCCGCTGCCAGGTGGGTGTTACAAAGCAGAGGACACCGGGGGACACTGGCGTGGTGCAGCCTGGGCAGCTGCAGGGCTGTGCGTGGCACTGGGACACGGTGCCAAACCTGGATGTGCCAGACTCGGCACCGTGCCAGCAGCTCCCTGAACTGGAGCTGCCACTGCTGGCACAGGGACAATCCTGCTGCCCTGCCAGCCACAAGGATGGGGACATTTGGGGTGGCCCTGCACCCTGGCACTGGCTCCGTTGAGCTGCACTGAGCAGGTTGGGGCTACTCTGGCACAGTCCTGATTTCGCCCTGGGACACTCACCCAGCTGGGATCTCACCCAAGCCCCAGATCCTGGCTCTTGCCAAGGGTGCTCCACAGGTTTTGCTCCATTAGTTTGTGCCAGGACAGAAGCTGGCTGGGAAATGGCACCTCTGAGCCTCCTCAGCTTCCTGTGGCTGCTCTGGATCTGACGCCTCAAGATCAGGTGGCTCTGGTGAGGCACAGCTGGACTTGTGCTGCAGGGGATGTGTCCTGGTGTGTGCCACACCTCAGCCAGCCCACGGTGGGACAGGATGTCTTGGTGCCAGGGGGGACAGAAGCAAAGTGAGGAGGTGAAGGGGACCACCAGGTCAGAGCAGCTTTCCTGGGATCAGAGATGATGTGACTTTGAGCTTGCTGGGACACTCCAGAGCACAGCAAAGGCCCCTCTCCATCCAAAGTTATCCCTGATAACATCAAACTGTGCCGACTGTGTTGAGAAGAAATCCTGGAGGGAACAGGCTATCCTGGTGGGGAAAGCCTCCTGGGAATTTTCCTTCCCTTGACTCTGGGAAGCCTCAGCACTGGGGAAAAGCGTGGGCTGGGGGCTGCCAGTCCATCCCCAAAGCCTCCTCGCCCGTGGGGCAATCCCTGTTCAGTGGGACTCTGCCCCATCTTGCTTCCCAGAGGAGAGGGAAACAAAAGAGGAGGAGGGGGAAGGGAAGGGTCTAAGAGAAACTTCTTCCAACTTGTCGGGAAGAGAAAAGCCCTATTCAGGCAGGAAGAATACCCGTGTGGAGCCGGTCACTAAGCAACCCGCAGCAATGTGGTACAGCCTGAGGGACAGGCAAGGAACAAAAAGTGCCTCCCTGCCCACCCAGAGCCCGGGCAGGCAGAGCCACCACGAGGGGCTGCGACACCCTGAGGGGTCCAGAGCTCCTGGTGCAGGGGCTCCTCCTCGGTCAGCTCTGGAGGGTGACCAGCCTCCATCAAGCTTCCCGTTTGCTGCTCAAGGAAGGATTTGTGGTCTGCTCCTGTGGCTCCCCATGGGCCTGGTGTTCACACAGGGCTACAGCATTCCCAACAGAGGCACGGTGCATTTTGGATAGCTCCCTGCTCCCACGGACACTGTGAGAGTGTATGGGCAGAGCAGCCCAACACAGGCTACACCCTCTCCCAGAGAAGCTGAATTCTGCATTTAGATTCCAAATGTGGGGGCTGTCCTTTGCAAACAAGCTCGGTGAGACATGATCAACTGCCCGGCCTCTCGGCAGCACAAGGGAAAAGGGACAAAGGAAATCAAGCCTGATGAACCCTGCTGACAATCCCAGCTGAAATGCTTCCCTTGGGCTCCAGGGAGTCCCTGGAGACGCTGCTTCCCCATCAGAAATGCTGCAGAAATGGGAAAACACTCACAGCCAGAGCAGGTCCACTGAGACCAGCCAGTGTGCAGCTGGTTAACTCCAGGGAGATGCCCTGAACACTGGAAGTGGCTTTTTGTCTGCATAGTGGCACAGGGGGAACATCCAGCCCTTCACACATTTGAGCATCTGATACACTTGGAGAGAGGACAAACCTTCCTCAGAGAGGTATTTGGCCAGTGCTGATCCCTGTCCTGCAACAGCCAGGTGAACAAGTGGGGGATGCTCAGGTGTGTCCACACAAACTGCAGAGCTGCTAGAGATGGAGGTGATCTCAATAACCTTCAGTCCTGCCCTTCCCTCCCTTTGTTATCTGCTACATCTCAGCCTTTAAGGCATCGGCTCTGGATGCACTAAACAACCACAACCCACGAGGCTACAGTGAAAGATCAGCTTGGCCAAAGTAGTACCATTTACTTTATGTACAAAACCCCTTTGAGAAGGCCAACATCCTGCATGTGTCCTGCACACAGCACCGTGGGGCACAGGCACTCCAGCCAGCAGCAAGGAAGCATCCATCCCTGGCCACCTCCCCTGGCAGGAGGACAGACACAGTGCTCTGGGCACAGCTGGGAGCCAAGCATGACAAAGTCCAGCTAAGCAAGGACTTGGCACACCAGGACCATGCCAAAAAATTCACATTTTGTGCAGCCATGGGATTCCCTGGAGAGCAAGAGGCACCAAGTACTGCATGTCTGCTGCACCGTGGAGAGCAGTTACCTGCCCTTGAGCTGATGGCAGTGCTCCTTTGGAAGTGTCACAAGGCCACACTGGGAAGCAGAAGTGAGACTCGTTCTCTCTTGAATTAGTCACCTGGAAGTGTCCAGTCCATCCTTTTTATCTGCAGGGAGCAGAGTGAGAGCAGCACCTCCAGGAATAAAGTCAATCTGAGACAGGACCTGTGTGTCCACCTCCATCCACTGGCTCCTGAGGGAGCTTGTTTGGACAATACCCAACTCCACAATGGGCATCACTAATGGAGAGGATCCACCAGAACAGAAGTAGCCCCAGCCTGAGGAGCATCTCCATGCAAAGAGAGAAAACTTGGATTAAATAAAGGACACTGGACCATATGCTATCCAGATCCATCCCGGATTCTGTTCTCTCAATACCTGTGCCTACAACAGCCAGCAGGAGTCTTGCAGCACAGCCACAAGGATTTTGTTGGCACTCTGAATTTTTTTGTTCTTCTCTGGGTCTGCAGCATTCACACGTTTATGGAAGTGTTGTGAAAGAACAGAGGTGCTGAAGGAGGGAAATGTCCTTTTGGGGATGAAATGTGCCTGGCAGTCCAGAACTAACCTTGGCTCTGGCAGTCCTCTTCTGTTCCCAGTGAGGTGTTGAGATTTCCCAGGCAATGTGCCCTGCCACACAGTCAGGATCTCTGGTAAAGCTTCATGATATTCTCGTTGTGAAGCTTTTTCCACACCTCCTTCTCCAGTTTGAAGTCATGGTTAATGTAGAAAATCAGCTTCTTCCATTCCTTGTCGTAGTAGTGATCCGAGTACTTCTCGTGCCCCTCCGTGATGTAGCCATAGGCACTCACCTGGGAAAGATGGAGACCTCACTGGGCAGGGGGACCAAGGGTGGAGCGAGCTAAGTGAAATACAGGACACAGTTCCCAAACAGGGAGGGAGTACAGGATAGAGATGCCAGTTGGGGCTCCTCTGGTCACCCTCCATGGGGGCCCAGAACGACCAGATTATGAGCACTGGCTCCTGCTGTCCTCTCACTGCCTCCCTGGAAGCTCACATGCTCTAGGTCACAGCAGGCTTCACAACCTCTGAGTGAGCTATTTTAGGGCTGTTTCTCTTGTCTTCAATCTGCTCCTCCACAGCTGACACAAGCCCACATACTCTCAAGGCAGATAGTAGGCAGGGTTGTAGCCACCCCTGATCCCCCCTATCCCTGCTGCCAGACAGTGTTGGGTGCAAGAATCACGGTGCCCTTACCCGGTCACAGAGGTGGAGGGCGGTCAGCAGCAGGAAGGCCCCTGTTGTGGGTCTGTACAGCCTCCAGTACTGCTTTTCCAGACTTTTAGATTTTAAAAACCTGCATCAGGAGAGAAGAAAGCACAGAGCTGTTGCTGGGTGTGGTGTTTCGAGCCGATCACACCTTTCCCTCTGTAGCCTCTGTCTCATCTTCCTTCCTTGCTGCAGGTTGTGGCCATATGAGGCATTTCAGAGAAGCCATGAGTATGCCCAGAACGCTCCATCACCTGCACTGCAACCTCAGCACAGCTGTGCCCCAGCTTTATGGAAGTGGTAGGTCTGGAGGCAGTGGGGATAAAGAGGGGATGGATTAAAGGATTTAGTAGGTTAAAGCCCACTACTCTAAAGTCTGTCCTTTGCCTTGCAGTGCAGAAGTGGCTTTGAAGCTCTGTGGTATATCCTGCTCCCCATCCACATCTAAGAGTGAAACGGGACATAGGGAAGGTGCAGAGGAGGGTCACAAAACCTGCCAGGAGCTGCATAACCTGTGTTATGACAGGAGTTGTTTGGAAAGCAGGAATCCACACCAGGACAAAATAGCATTGAGTCTTCATGGCCTTGGAAAGGACCCAAGTCAGAGGGGAGACGTCAGAACGAGCAGGGAGTGCCGGCCATCTGGCTCTCAGGGAAGGCAGAATGCAGCTCTCAAGGAGACTGAAGGGTAAAGGCAGCCAAAGCAGGCACGACAGGAGCTCCTGTTCCTACATCTCAGTCATGTGTGGCCCATGAAGAGCAGATCTCAGTGACAGCACAATTGTGGACAGAAGAGAAGCCAGGCCAGGCAAACTGGGTGCTGACCAAGAGCCTATTATGGTGTTTGAGGGGATAAACAACCTCAGGAGTGTAGAAGGAATCTCTGGAGAGAAGGTCTGTTACAGAGCCTTTCTCCAAGGTGCTCAGCAATGGAAGGTTGGTCCTGAAACAGATCAACTATTCCAGCACTTCAACAACACTCTTCCCACATCTAAAGTTGCCATTAGCCCAGGATCTCTTTTGGCTGCAGAAAGCCAAACTGTCTCCAGCTCACAAATTCTGGATGACTACCCACCACGAACCTCCCTCTGCAGCACCACAGAGAATTTCAGCTGAGTGCACACTGCTGAAGTTTACCCCCAGGCCGCTGGTGTGGCTGAACTGCAGTTACAAGGGAGCAGAGAGCTGGGAGGAGAGCCCAGAGACACACAGAGATGGTGCCGGCCAGAAAAAGCAAGAACATAACCCCCAGCTCACCTGTTTTTCATGTATCTGAGGAAATCAGGGTGAACCACCAGGTATCTGTCCATTGTGAAATCTTTGTCAAATTTCTGCCGGGGCATCTGCCTAAAGACAGGAATGGGGAGACTCAGGATGAGATCCTACACTTCATCACAGCTGGAAAGGATCAGCACTTGGTGGTAAGAGAAGAACCACAAGCATTGGGAAGTTATTCTGCAACATTTCCCAGATTATGACAAAGCCTCCATAGCCTGTGTGCGTTGCAGAGGAAGAGATCAGAGAGGAGAGGCAACAACAGGAGACAGGAATATCAAAAGCACATATTTGTATAGGCAAGAATTGGTGAAAGCAGGCTTTCATTCATGAGCAGGTCACCATGTACAGACACTAAACCAGACAGCAGCATGTGCTCATCCCAGAAGGCCACAAAGCTTTCTCCAAGCTCTGGCCACACATCACTGAAATCAGGAAGGAGGTGTATTTGTTACAGCAGTGCTCAGAGCTGTGGAGGAAATGAGATATTTCTCCAAACAAATCTGCCAGGGCAGGGAGGCTTTAGCCTGGCTTTACCCTGGCCTGCCCCTCTTCAGGGCTGAGCACTGTGTGGAGGAAAAGGGCAAACCAGAGAGCTCCTTACTGCAGGGTGTAGAAGTGGGATAGTTTGTTTTACCCGCTGAGGTTCAAGAATCCTTTCCTGATGTCCTTGTTGAGCAGAAGAGCCTTCAGCCACTCATAGTCTCTAGCTCCCTCCAGGAAGTGAATGTATTTGACATGCTAAGAGAACAAATGAGCGTTAACCAACAGCACTTTAACACAAAATTAAAGCAGACTTCTGCTTTAAAAACAAAATGCAAGCAAGACATCTAGGCTCACTGAGTTCCTTGGACACACTTCTTCAGTCTGCAGCTTTCAACTAGCCCACAGAAGCAGAATGGAGGTAACATCTGATGTGCAGATACTTCTACTCGCCAAAAGGCTGAGGTGGGACTGACACAGCTTGTCACTGCAAATACTCACTCCCAGCCAAGGCAGTGCAGGTTCTCTCACTGTGGGAAATGCTCAGCCTCTTTGCATGACAAGAACAGAACTGAAGGCCAGAGACAAACAGCATCCCATCAAAGCTGTTCATTCATACAGCATGGACCTGACTTACTTTCTCCCGTGGGATGTTGCTGAACCCTCTGTGTCCCAAGATCTGAAGAGAAGAAACCAGGGAGTAGGCTGTGAATCCATAAAAGGAGGTTTTTGTTCCCACATCTTTTTCGTAACCTTTGATTACAGCCCCGCTCACCCTGACCAAGGAAATCAGAGGAGCAGAGTTAGGTGACCACTGCAAACCCTCACATCCATGCTCCTAACAGGAAAAGATAGAGTGAATCTGGAGGAAGGGAGGACTAGGCCCATTCTGAGCAACACTCTGATCAGCAGCAGAGCCCCTGCTCTGCAGATGGCTCTTTGTGGCTCATCTGTGAACACAGGCTGTGGGTGCTCAGGACCTTTGCAATTACTTTCTGACTTTTTATCTCCTCCCGCCACAAGTCATTTTGGCGCTTGGGAATCAGTGCAACAGTAGAAGAGGTGAAGCGATGCAGCCACAATTACCTGCTAGCCCAGAAAGCAGCTGTTAGGTTAGGATAGCTGTGCATCCTCTGAGGAGGAAGCCTGCCTTACCGGAAGACGTAGTCATGGGAGTCGATCTCCTGGCCCATCCCAGAGTTATTCAGAATTCCTCCGTTCCCCACGACAGCACAGCTGATGCATGTTGGAACGCTGCTGTTATGGTTGGCCAGGAGCAGCTGCTGGTGTGGATTCGGGGGCAGCAGGGACATGACCTCCTTCACCACTGTGAAACAAAGATGGTGGAGAATTATCAAGGGCCTTTGGGATGAACACAGTGAAATCACCACAATTTCCACCAGGAGGTCCACGTAGCCTTTGACAGGGAGATGCTGGAAAGCTCCAGCTACTTGGCATCATGTTCTTATTGGGAGTCTGATGGTCCCATCCTGACAAGCCCTGAGGGACTCACGTGAATAATTCAGGTCCATGAAGCCATATGGGGGTACAAAATGCTCCAGGCGGTTCCATTCACTGTCACTGAAATATCTCCTGTCTGTGAAGATCGTGATGTTGGGCAGGAAAAGATCCCGCAGCCAGTCAGACTTGGCAGCTCTGGCCCTCACTGATTCAGAGCAGGTCTTGAAAACCAAAAAGAAAACAATAAGGACTGATGAGCAGAGAGCTGATAAACCTGACTGAGTGCCAGTGCTTGTGTGCCTGTGTGTGACCAGGATCAGAAAGAAACACAGGAACTCCAGTGGCACATCAGTCATTCCCCTCAGCATCGCCATCACCATGAACATGAAGCACAATTTCAGCACCACATCCATAACTACCTGGCAGAAAGTCACCTACAAGGGAGCCAGAATGAGTCCAAGTCTCCAAGACTTTCCTCTTCAGAATAACAGGACTGTGATGCTTAAATGTTTTACTGGCTTTGGGCCTCATTAACTGATTCAAATTAATATCTGTAATAGGTCTAATCTGAACTTACCAAATAAGGCTATAAGCAGTAATAATATGCTGCAATAAGCAGTGTCCGTTGGCAACCCACCTCACAGGGTCCTCAGAAAGCACCTTGGAACATGGGGGGTTGGATCAACATTACCACTCCCTTTAAAGGTACGAAAAAAAGGCACAACTTGTTCAATGTCACAAATGAATCACTGTGAAATGTACTGCCGGAAAGGGAATCCAGCACAGGCTGACCTTCAAATGAACCTATGGAAACACATGCAATTGCAGTAATTCCCATACTAAAGCACAACAGAGGACTGGCCAGGCTAACTGAGTCGTACATGGAGGTCTTCCTGTCTGGATCCCACCAGCATCTGCAGTGAGCTGACCAGCCGGCTCAGAAATCATCCTCAGTGGCAATGGGCACACGTGCCCAGGGGACAGCAGACAAGGAGGTCAGTGGGGAGGCATCATTCTTGGTGAACATACGCGCCATCACACCTACCGAGGGTGGAGAGGAGTTCTCCAGCAGGTACTTGTCCTCGAAATCCCAGTGCGGCTCAGATGTGTAGTTAGCAGCGCTCAGTTTTGTCTTTTTTGTCACTGCAGCAGCCTGAGGAACAGGTCTTACAGTTTTCACTGACACAGGAGGATCTTTGGGCTTTGACTGGTCTTTGGATGTGTTGTTTTCACGAGCTCCCTTCACCCCAGAGGATGGCTTCACTGTTGCCTTCTCCTTGGCTCCCTCTGCCCTGGGAAGGGGTTTCCCTGTTGTCTTTTCCTTGGCTTCTTCCACCCCTGGAGCTGGTCTTACTGTTGCTTTCTCCTTGTTTCCCTGCACCACAGGGGCTGTTTTCACTGTTGCTTTCTTGACTCCCTGCAGCTGAGGTGGTGGTTTCACCAGCATGTTCTCCTTGGCTTCCTTAACCCTCGTAACTGGTTCCATCATTTTCTTCTCCTCCTTTCCTTTCCATCTTGGTGTTTTCTCCACCACATCTTTTTTGAGCTTTGTGATGTCTCTCCCCAAAGTCACCTCTAAAAAGCTCCTGGAGTTCCCATTACCAGAACAGTTTAAACCCTGTTGCTCTCGGTTGTCCACTTGTTGCGTATCTGGGGCATGTTGAAAAATGTTCAGTTTCCTGAGTGCAATCAAAGAAAAAGCAGACACATCACACACACTTTCCACTTAACACTGAACACCCTCCAGCCACTTAACACTGAATACCCTCCGGACCATTTTTAGTGCTCTTGACTCTGAGCCTCTCTCTGTGCTTTAGAGCAATTTCATTTTGAACTTTGCCAAAGTGTTATTCAACATCCTACACCATTCTGGCCTGAATTCTGCTTATCTCCCCACTAAGAAAATCCTAGAGGTACGCACTCTTCTCCTCAGCATTTGGCTCATGAAACATTCACACTGGCAGTCACTAGCAACCAGTAGAGCACAGCTTTGCCCTGCACTGGGCAGGACCCCTGGCAAAGTCCCCAGAGCACTGTTGTTTTGGAGATCCTGAGCTCAGGACATGGCACACGCCATGAAGGCAGCCATCTGGCTCTTTCCTCTGCCAGCAGAGCTCTTTGCTTCAGCAACAGAGCAGGAAGATCTTCCAGAACTCAGTAAGGGAAGCCTAAGAAGAAGTGAAACTCCCTCCTTTACCCTACATAATTTCTTGAGCATTTGGGGCCACAGGGCACTTCTTCCTCTCCTCCTCCCTCTCAGTCAGGTAATGCAATGGCGTCACACAGCACTCACCAGGTACATGTCTTAGGGCAGACACCCTGAAGCCATGAAAATGCAAAATCTCTACATTTTTAGCACTTGCCTTTAATAATGCAGCTGCCCTGCTGCCGGTTCAGAGGCACAGGCGGGTACAAGGTTATCACAGAAGGACACATCTGCCAACAGCAGAAGAGCCACCTGCAACAAGATTGGGCTGAAACCCAGCAAAAAAATCAGGGCAGAAGTGGTGGGGGTTTGTCCCAAACATTCCTTCTTATCTGTACATGGCTGGAGGGTGGAACAGGAAAAAGGAAGGTGAAAAATTCCTGCAGCTGAGCTTTTATGTACAGCAAAGCTTTTTAGGATAAACCATCGTGGTTGTGGCAGTCTGATTTCACACTCATGTTCAGCCTTTGCTTCCAAGGTAATAAATGGGAAAAAAAGCACTTCTGCAGATAACAGGCTGTAGATAACAGTTCAATTGCTGCTGAAATTTGATGGATGTCATACCACTCTGATAGCGTTCAGGAAATCTTTAGGTAAGGAGGCTTTTAACAGTTGTTTTGTATCAGATAAATACAGGAACCTTTGCAATGATAAAAAAGAGAGGTTGTAAAACATGGCCTCTCACAGTCATTAGCCAGCTACAACCAAGAGTGCAGAATGTGCTTTTGTAGTGGGTTAACCCTGGCTGGACGACAGGTACTCACTACAGCCACTCTCTCACTCCCCTCTGCAACTGGACAGAGGAGAGGAAAAAAAAAAACCCAAAGGATTCATGAGTTAAGAGCTGGAAGAGGCACTTACTGTTCACCATCATGGGCAACACAGACTCAAAATGGGGATATTAATTGAACTGATTACTAACAGGGTCACAGCGAAAGAGTGGGAAGTAAAATAATCTTAAAAACACCTTTCCCCCACCCCTCCTTCCTTCCATGTTCTCCCTCGGGGCGGGCAAAGGGGGTTACAGTCAGTTGCTGTTTCTGTCGCTGCTCAGGAGAGGAGGTGGAGTCCTTCCCCTGCTCCCGACAGTCCTGGATGGACCTGTCCGGTGTGAGTCCATCCCGCAGGCAGCAGCTCTTCCCATCCTGCCATCCCGTGGGTCACTCCTCCATGGGGTCAGTCCTTCACCAACGAGCTGCTCCACCGTGGATCCGCCACAGGGACCACAAGTCCTACCCGGGAAAAACCTGCTCCAGCCTGGGCTTCCCTCTCCACGGGCTGCAGGTCCCTGCCAGGACCCTGCTCCATCTTGGGCCTCCCACGGAGTCACAGCCTCCTTCCTGCATCCACCTGCTCCAGCATGGGCTCCCCCATGGCTTGCAGGGGGGTCTCTGCACCCCAATAGTCCCCCAGGGGCACAGGGGCACAGCTGCCCCACCATGGTCTGCACCATGGGCTGCAGGGCCTCAGCTCTGGCTCCTGGAGCACCTCCTGCCCCTCCTTCTGCACTGGCCTTGGTGTCTACACTGCTGTTCACATGTTTTCACTCTGCTCTTCCCTGGCTGGAATTCTTTCTGTGCAACACTCCTCTGTTCCTAAATATGTTATCCCAGAGGTGTTACTATGATTCCTAATTGGCTTGGCCTTGGCCAGCAGCAGGAAGCCTGTCCTGGAGCTGGCTGGCATTGGCTCCACTAGACAGGGGAAGCTTCTGGCAGCTTCTAACAGAAGCCACCCATGTAGTTCCACCACTACCAAAACCCAGTCACAGAAACCCACTACAGCTTTCTATCCTCGCGCTTCATGTATAAACTTGTGTGGCTGTTTACTGCCCAGTAAGAGGAAAGATTTTATATGTACACTCTAAGTAAAGAGGTATTGGGTAAGGTAGCTCAGACAGATCTTAAATCCCTTGATTTAAGATCTGTTGTATTTTTAAGACAATGTTTAAAACTGAAATTAAAGGGCAGAAAACAAGTAAAACAGGGCAGTACGACAAATGAAACGGGAGTATGATAAACCATTCCCCACTCCAGACTTTCCCTATGTGCTGTCTCACAGTGCTGATTCCACCCCAGCTCTATTACATTTTAACTTCAAATGCCGTGCCAAACATAAAGAAAAATGTAGAACTAAGAGCCTTTCACATCCAAAACCTTGTTCCCTGCAGTCAGGCCCACATGGCCAGACACTCGTGCCTACACAGGACCCTGCTCTCCTGACCAGCATTTTAAATTCAGACAAATTGTCAAAGCAGCTCGTCCAATTTCAGGCTCTACAGTCCAGCTGGCAAACAACTGCAGAAGCTCAATGACACTTACTGTCATTTCCTCTCTCCTTTTACAAAGCCCAAGGACAAACAGAGGATAAAGCCATGAAAATGTTGTTTTATGTATTTTATGTTACATATAAAGGTACAGAAATAGAACTGCCACACAAATAACCACAGGCAGCTCATACCTTGTTGTGTCTTACTTCAGTTGCAAAAATGAAGTAAATTCATTTCAGGCATTTCCATTACCTGAAACTATGGCAGAATGAAATGGCTTCAAGCAGCTGGGCATGGAGAGCCAGTTCTTGTCCCAGCTCTGCCACTGATGGGCTCTGGGATCAAGGACAACTCACTTCACTTCTCTACACCTCCTCCTTCTCTCCTTTTTCCCCCACTGCCTCCCTTGTTCAGATTCCAACCTCTACAAATTGATAGCTGCCCTCAAGGTGTGATCTCAAGTTGCTAGAGCTGAGCTAAACTCAAGTCCCCTCCAGAAGAGATGCAGGTGTTTCCAGCCTCAATCTTCCTGCCTGCCCCCACAGCATCAGCCCTGGCACATCCAGCTGAAAACTTACTCCATCAAGCTGAGCCAGATGAGCTCACTGGGAGAGCTGGGACCAGGTGAGGGTGGTGGGGAGGCTGGGGAGTGGTGCTTCCTATACACAGCACACTGCACCACAGAATCACAGAACCACAGGATCAATTCAGTTGGAAAAGACCTCTGAGATCATCAAGTCCAACCTAAACCCACACATCCGTGAGCAATGCTCCTACTAGGAGAGGCTCAAGTGTCTGCAGGGCTCATCCAAGGAACAGTGCTCCCTGCCAGTGATGCTGGAGACACTTCACTGCAGTTAACACTGCAATTCCCTCTACACCCCTTCTTGTAGGATTTGCTTGACCATTTATTTAATATATATATATATGGATCACGTCTGCATGACACTGATTCCCAGTATGCAACATATTTGTGTTAGGAATCAGCTGCTGGACTCACTATAAATTGGAAGGCATCCAACCAAATTCCCTGTCCAGCAATGCAATCTGGATTAGGGCTGAATAAAGTCATTTGGGGAGTCACTGCAAAAACAAATACTGTGTAGTGCCAAAGTGTGAAAGTAGGTAGCATTAGTAAAGCAAAAGCTGCTTTAAACAGCTACCCAAGGAAACTATCCTTAGAAACTAGGGAGCCAGCAGAAGTAGGTTTTTGATCTTCCAACACCATGCTCTGCCTGAACATGGTCTGCTAAAGTAAAGTGGTCACCTCACTCAGATCAGAAGTGCAAGTTTTACGGTGAAAAAGAGAGGCAGAGAAAGAAAGTGAGCACAGGTACTCTGCCCAGACAGTGCATACGAGGAGGAAGCAGGTCTCTTACCTGAAAATCCTTGTCTTTGCCAAGGAGCTGAAATTGGCAACGAAGATGCAAAAGTATGTTACAACAATGAGGCAAATCACAGGTTTGGCAATTTTAGGGAGCCTTATCCTGGAAAACCGCATGATGAAATGCCCAGGAGCGTCAGAGGCTCTGCTGCCACTGCCCAGAGGTGCTCACCAGGCACTGCTTTATCAAGGTGCATTCAGTGACTGGGCTGGTCTTCTCCCCGGATTTGCCTATAGGAATGTGCACACCCTGTCTCCCAGCATTCCCAGACACTCTGCACACAGATCCAATTTCTCAGGCAAGACATCAGCTTTGTACCGTTCCCGTCTATCACCATAAGCTTATTGTAACAAATAGCAGGAAAAGAAAGACCTTTTACTGCAAACAGTGGATGTTTCCTATGTTTTCCTTAATGAGATTGGTCTGGTAAGAAGGAAACCCTTCATCTCAGATCTGGCAGAAGCACCACTGGGAACATGTGAATTGTGGAAGTAGCCATAGTTACAATCAAAGAAGCTTTCATACCACCACTTGCCCAAGATTTTAGATATAAGAATAAACATATATTCTTCATGCAGTAATTGCTTGCAGCTCCAATTCAGAAGCAATCCCTGCCCCCCAAATGCTGATGGATAGGGACACATCCATTTTACATTGTGATTGCTTTGAAATAAAAAAGCTAAGCTCAGATATAAAAAAAACCTTTTGTTGACGGTATCTCAAATCTCATAAGCAGTCACACTGATACTGAATACACAGAGAACAGAAGGTGCCTGTTTTATGTCAAAGGAAAGCCAGTCAACAGGTTTCACAGCTACCTTGTACCCCTCCACACAGCACAGCAAATAGCTGCAAGGACTCCCTGTACAAAGACCAGCAGTAGCTGCCTTTCTTTATTGTCCATACTTCCTGACAAGTTACTCTCTCTGGATTTACGTGCAAAGCATTGGTTATCAGGGGGCCTAGGAGAGAAAAAATGAAACAATAACATAGGTTTGAAAAGCCCTTGAAGAAATACAAGGGAGGTTGTTAGCTCAAGGTACAGCCCTGGCTCCATCTACAACAACGCATTTCACTATTGCTCAAACCAAGCCCAGGATTGAAGGAGCGATGTGTTGAACAACTACAGGCACTGAGAAAGGACTCAGCCAAGGTAATTCCATATTCCTGGGCACTCCTCATGAGCTCCAGGCACTTCTACAGAGGTGGGCTACAGCATGCAGTAGGCAAGTAGCAATTCTGTACCCACAAAATCTCCAACAGAATATTCTTACAGGAATAAGTATCAGTTCTGCACTCATTAGCAACGGCTTCATTTTAGCCTTCCTCTCTCAAGTCCTATGCACCTTCAGGCATTCAGCTTGGAAGAAGCTGCTTGTGTGCAACTGAAAAACTTTTTTTGTCAATAAGGTCTCAAAGAGAAATTCTGGAGACAGCAACCATTTCCCTTCAACCTTCTCCATGTACTGTTACTGCAAAACCAAGAGGCACAAGGGATAGCAAGAGTCCTACAACCAGAAAAAGATGGATTTCTTTGCTTCTAAGGAACTGCTCTGGTGACTGTGGAGAACACATCTGTAGCACTCTGTGTTCAGGAAAGACTGTGCTTGGGGGAATATCCAAAGCTCTGGCAAGCACATTAGCCAAAAGCAGGCTTGCTATGCAAAACACACAGCTTTCCACCTTCTTGGTGTAAGAACAGAAAACCTAAAAACCCCTCTCAGAGTACTGATTTCCGCTTCCTTGGAGTACCATTTCATCATCCTCTGCCTCCACTGCTGAAATCTGCTAGAAGTGAGGCAGCCAGGCTGGTTAGCTCAAACATGAGGTCAGATTGGGAAATGGGGTTGTATTGGAACTCTCCAGGGCAACCTGGTGAAAAGTGAGGCCAAGAGCAAAGCTGGTGCCTTGTAAAGCTCTATAATAAGTAAGATGCTTGGGATACACAGGGCTCTCAGTCCACAGACAGGAAGATAATAAGCAAAGACTGCACTTAACACAGGGACTGGCCTCTCAAGGGCCACAGGCAATGCCAGCCTCCTTTTCCAAACACATTTCTCTGGCATTCCCACCTGCAATCCCAGGAGATGCTGCTTCTCCCGTGGTGTAGAGACTCCAAACCCAGCACTGCTGCTCCATGTTCAGTTGCCCAGTTACCAACATCAGTGACCTCAACAGAAGCTCTTCTATTCTTCAGTGCTGTAAAAACAAGATAACTGTTTTAAAGCAGACTGCAGCTGGGATCAGCAAGTGAAGATGATTATCTTTCAGCCCTTTTCCATCTCCAACAGTCTATTTAATTCCACATACATCCTTATTACATCCTGGGCATATCAAAGGCAGATTTGCCTGGTTTGGGTTTTTTCTTTTTGTTCATA
This sequence comes from Platyrinchus mystaceus, assembly GCA_035041135.1. Lineage (NCBI taxonomy): Eukaryota > Metazoa > Chordata > Aves > Passeriformes > Tyrannidae > Platyrinchus > Platyrinchus mystaceus. The sequence goes on from JAWWLV010000046.1 coordinate 7,403,849, forward strand.
AACAAACTTCACTGCTATTAGATCTTAAACTGTGTGTGTTGTGGGTGTCGGCTGCCACTTGAACTGTGCCATAAGTTTATCTGTGCGCACGTTCTCCGGAGAGCTGTGTGTCAAATCTTGTTGACTTGCCTGTGCCCTGTGTGCTTTCCATTTTCCCATGTCTCTGGGTTATGGAACAGAACATCACAAGATGTGTTTTAAGAACAGAGCTGTTCTACAAATTGATCCAGCCTTTGCTGCAGGGTAAACTTGTCTTTCAGTGATGGCTACATCGTACTATAACCAGTACTTGACAGGCAGCCAGTGGAATAAAGAGCTGCTAAAGAAGCTGGGGGTGTTTGGACCTGTTCACAGTATCACTTGATGATAGAAGAACTGAGTGAGTTGTAAGTAGGAGAGAAAAAGAATGGCACTGCCTCCAGCATGTGACTGCTCAATGGTCATACCTGTGGGCTAGCAAAGGCTTAGCTTGGCAAGCTTAGGTTCTTGTTCTCCTCTCCCTGTTCAGCAGTCACCTCCAGAAGCAAATGCTTGCAGGCTGGGAATATGGGGAGGAAGAAATTACAAGAGCAAACTCTGCACAACTATTTGTCTTGCTTTCATCAAATAAAACCCACAACCCAAAAAATCCCAAGCTTCCCATAACTCCACATTCATGTGTCGTTTTCCAGCTAGTCCCTTCCCTTCTGCACCAAACCTTCTCTCAAAAACACTGAACAAGCACCCAGAGACAACAGCATTTGTCGAGGCAAAGCCCCCACATCTTCCATGGTGGCACTTTCAAGAATACCCATAGTTTTGTTACAGAGCAAAGCCCCAAAAGACTGTGCCATGAGCAGGGGAATGGCTTAGAGAGCCAACTTCTCTGTGTTCTCCATAGGCTGAAATGCCCCAGGAGGGAAAGAAACAATGGATTTGATGGTGGATCACCAGCAAGCAGCTCCTTAGTGTCCACACAGCAAAGTAAAACTTGTTGGGTTTTCATTAGTGCTGATCTGTGGGCTTGGCATCCAGCTCCACCCAGCTAATGCCCCCATAAAAAAACTGCCTTGAATCTGTGTTGTGACAGCAGATGACATGGGTCCAACCTAGATTATTTCTCTCTCCCACACAGTAATGGGACAATGGGCAGGCTCCTCCAGCCAGCTCCTACACACCATGGAATGTCCTTGCCTAGAGCAATCACTGGGATATGGAGTGTAAGGGCTCTTAATTTGAACATATTACAGCCTCTGGTTGCTGGAACTTGCTTTAGTTCTTTCTGTAAACACAGTGAGGACTCAGCTTTTGAGCTGTTCCCCATGGCCACAGCTCTGGGTGATAATTAACCTCCTTGTACAGAGTGGAGCAGACCAAGTCTGTCACCACACGGCCTTTCTGCTTCTTGACCTCTTTGCCATTCACCTCACCCTGCTTAAGCTGCAACCCTGAAGTGCTCTGGTCTCAGCATTCCTTTCTCAGACACACAACACGGAGAAGACTAATGAGCCACTTGGTTTGAGAGAATTTAAAAAGCCACAGAAAAATACGCTCCCAGCAACAATGGCTGGAAACGTCAGCTGGAGTTACACAGGCTGGAAAGAACCAGGGATCCTTTATCCAAATGCCTCCCTCAGCAGCCTTTTGTCTGTGCCATCCCAGCAGGAAGCTTAGCACAGCACCACAGAGCTGCCAGACAGAGAGACAAACCAACACCACTTCAGGGCTGAGATGGGCTGTGAAGTTTTTCCCCTCACCCCCTTTAAAATCTATTTGATGGAAAGGAAGAAAATATTCTATTTCTTGACTAGGATTCTCTCAGACCTGGTCCCCCAAGGAGCAGGGCAGCACTGCAGATGGGTGAAGAGGTAATTTATTAGACTCATGGCCAGTTACCCTCCCATCAGAAAAGCAGCCTCTACAGCTCCTCTCCCTGACAGCTGCCAGGAGTAGGAGCATTCCAGCACTCTTCACTGCTGCAGATAAAGAAACACAAGCCCAAATTCCTCCCCGTACCCCCCACAAAAAATGCAGGTTTGTTATCTCAGCACGTCACATCTGACAGCAAAATTCAGGCCCTGCACAGAGATAAATTACATCTCTATGTGGATCTACTACTTTTAGAGCCATAAGTGAAATATTTCTTGGGAAAGGTTTTTCCCATTTCCTTCACACTGATTTAACATCAGAAACCACTCCCCTTGACACCTCTGGCAGGACAAATGTACCATTTGGCATCCTTTGGGGTGAAAAGTGCTACAAGGAATGCAAGATGTAAGCCTGCTTCTTGAGTGGTATAAATCATCCTGTCCCAGTCTTACACTTGGAAAACGTGGCCTCATAGTGCCTTTCTCTCTGTTCCTGACTGACAGGAGCATCAGAGAAGTGCAGTCACATTTTTAGCTGCAAGAGTAGGACAGTCACAGCATTCTGTGAGGAGCAAGATGGATTTACTGCTGGAAATCTGATGCTTCTCTTCCCTTCTCTCTCTTTTGCCTATTGTCTTCTATATATCAGTTCTGCTTTATTTAGACACATACAAGGTGCTACTTATTTCCATCCTCCTCTCATTAACTTGACAGAGATGTTTGCCAGCCACGGAGAGAAGGTAATTCTTTGCCACATCAGCTGCACAACACCCATCAACCTCACACACGGAAATCCCCAGGCAAAGTAATTCCTGGGCAGGAAAGCAGCACTGGAAATAGAGATCCTTGTGCTCAGGAAGTGTGTGACATTCTCTCCCGATTCCCTGGAAACTGCTTGGCATCTGTTCAATCTAGGTTTGTCTCACAGGCCTTGGATTTCCAGGATGGACATTTCTGTTGCACAGTGTCAGCCAGAGCCAAGAGGATCAGCCAGCCTGTTCCTAATAGTTCTGTGCAATGACATTCACCATCTCTGCCTAGAGCTGCACTTCCTAAAGATGTGCCATGGAGAAGTCAGGCAGGACATACACCCAGTGGGTTTGTTCCTAGCTCTGCAGCTTGTACCTCACACTTTGTGTCCCAATTTTTAGTTAACAAATGACAATGAGCAGGCCTACAACAGAAACAGACTAAGCTGTGCTGTTTATATACAATGTCAAATTAGGGGGGCCTCCAGCCCTTGTGTTAATCTCTGTTATTCTGCCATTACTGTAGTGGGCATTTGGCACTGAGACACTACCCAGTCATTCAGAACGAGTTACACTGCAGGGCCACAGCAACAATGGCTGGAAGAGTCATCCTGAAAGGTCATCTCATGCAGTTCCAGTGGTATCTGAACAAACCCTGTGACTGCAAGCAGATGTCAGTTGGGTCCTGTCTATCTTTCAGTGCCTTCCATGCTTCCCTCCCTCTCCCTAAGCAATATACATCACTGCATCACAGTTCACTGACCCCATTTGCTACACCCCACCTTGCAGCTTGCTCAATGTCCAAATTTGTATTTACCACTTCATATTGTAACCATAAGTAAACACAAGCTCAGTTAACTAAAATAACATATTAAATACACAAAACAATCAAGAACAAGAGGACACATTGCTCTTTATTAAAATAAGGACTGTGGAAATATATTCTTCTGGTTGTTTAAATAGGTGTGCTATTCTGTGAAACCATATGGTAAAGGCTTCTGAGAATCCAAGAGAAATAAGAAGCCCTCGGGTTTATAAACCTTTTATAATTTACCCTAAAGCACTGGCAAATTACCTCACTGTGGGTCCTTCAGTGGATGCTGACAGGCAGTCCTGGCTGACAGGAGCATGAGGAGCTCTGCTACAGCACCGCACACTTTTCCAGACAGAAGGTCTCTGAAATAAACAGAAAGGAGACAGTGCAGCAAAAGGCAGTTAATCACATCAGAATTTAACCAGGATGGTGCCAGCAGTCCTGCTTTTGCCCAGAACTCCAAGGATTTCTTTTTGCTTTCAGCTTTATCTTTTTTTGCTTTCAGCTTTACCTAGACACTGGTGGCTCCACCATGCTCCAGCAGCTCATGAGTCAGAGGTGGGCTATTTGTTTTGCCTCTGCCAAAGTACTTCACTGTTGGTCAGGAGATTGATCAATTAAAACCATTTTGATATCTCAAGTGCCCCATGAACACATTAAAATAACTGCACTTTTTCATGGATGGAAGTTCATATGTTCCCTAAAATACAATTTGATTGGAGAATTAGCTTTATCTCATATCTACAGAATGCACATTGTCTCAAGATAAATAGGTAGCATTTTATTTGAGTTATTTTATGTGGTTTGCTGTTTAATCTATCCAGGCAAAACATTTCCTGTTGATTAGTTTTTGGGTTTTTTGTTATCCTGTAAAACAATTTATTGTCTAGGGATTGCAGCCAAATTGCAAGTCAGTTTTTCGAGAAAGCCACTCCTTGAGGTGTAGAACACTGTATTCAGCCAGCCTCACGCTTCTCTTAATATCAGCATTTGACAAGGTCTGGCCTTACAACTTCAAGTAAAGCAGAGGCCTGCAATTCCATTTATGCATGCTTCACTAAAAAGGACTGTGTGGTCACCAACACTGCCAGGGTTTTCCTGCAGGCCAAACTGAGACACACTCATGCCTGCAAACACCAGTTTTATTAACCGGGTTTGACTCAAAGCAGAGTCCAGGTGATCAAATTTTGTTTCAACACTGCAACTGGCAAGTGGAATTGATGCATGGGGAAGAGATGAGTAGAGCTGTCAAACAACAGAACACCCTTACACCATCCCTTCCTATGTGCACCTAAAGACAACTGTCAGCTAAGTGACCTGAGGAGCACTCAGCCAGCTCTTTCTCCAAAACTAGGTCCACATGGCTCTTTTTGTTCTAGTTTGTGCTCACAAAGAAGGAAAAAGAACTGTCCTCTGGTAGACTTGTTTAGAGAAGGAAAGGTTTGTACAAGGGGGCCTTGGATAACACCATATGCTGTTAACCCTTAGGCTGCCAGGACAGAACCCTGCCATTACCATCACCACTTGCTCTCCCACTTTAGGACAACATGGTGAATCAGTCCTGGGCTCACAGATCCCACCCAACCCCTGCATCCCTGTGCCCCCACAGACTGAGCCAGTCACTGTGATTGCAGAGGGCAGGATAAAGCCCATCACATTTTGATACCTTTAGCAAGAGAACTTCTGCCTCATCTCTTGTTGCAGAAAGGTGAGCAGGGACATCAACCCCATCATCACAGGCTCGTCAGTATAAATACTACCCAACTGTCACGCACAATGAAGATCACTGATGGGTGCAGTATATCCATGTACAAACAAGGATAATCCACCTTTTAGTAAGAAACCATTTGCCACAAAAGGCCATAGGAGGAGCTGACTGTGTGGCAAAGGCAGACCTTTGTCATGAAGAAGCCTGGAAATGGATGAGCCAAGACACCACTTCTGCTGAACACCAGGATAAAGTAACTGGATGCAGGTCCATCATCTTCTCTGCCTGTGCACTCAAACATTTTAAGAACAGGCTGCTCCAGTGTGGGCCCCCTACAGGGTCACAGACCCTACCAGGAAACCTGCTCCAGTGTGGGCTCTTCTCTCCACAGGTCTGCAGGTCCCTGCCAGGACCTGCTCCAGCATGGGCTTCCCATGGTGTCACAGCCTCCTTCAGGCATCCCCCTGCTCCAGGGGGAGTCTCCTCCACGGGCAGCAAGTGAATCTCTGCACTCCCACTGCCCTCCATGGGCTGCAGGGGCACAGCTGCCTCACCACAGTCTTCACCACGGGCTGCAAAGGAATTTCCACTCCGGTGCCTGAAGCATCTCTTTCCCTTCTACTCCACTCACCTTTGTATCTGCAGAGCTGTTCCTCTCACACTCTCACATATTCTCACTCCTCCCTTCTCTGCCTGCAATTACACCAGTGCAATTACTTTTTTCCTTCTTAAACACATTATCCCAGAGGTGCCACTGCCATCACTGACTGGTTCAGCCGTGGCCACTGGTGTGTCTGTCCTGCAGCTGGCTGGCCTTGGCTCTGTCGGACATGGGGGAAGCTTCCAGCATCTTCTCACAGAAGCTACCCCTGTAGACCCTCCCTGCTACCAAAACCTGGCCACATAAACCCAATACAACCCACATGGATCATCAAGTCCAACTCCTGGCCCTGCACAAGAACAGCTCCAAAAATCCCACCATGTGCCTGGAATCTTTGTCCAAATGCTGCTTGAACTCTGGCAGGCTTGGGGTCGTGACCACTTCCCTGAGGAGCCTGTTTCCCACCGCAGCTGTGTTGCCAGCAGTTTCAAAAAGCAAAGCAAAGGAGGAGTGTAGGACAGAATGCAATTTCCTCAGGACATTTTAGGGAACCACCTCATCAACCCACTCACAGCACTGCCAATTTAACAGTGCAACTGTAGGGCTGTTGAAACTGTTGTGGCCTGCACACAAAATGAGGCCCAACACTCTTGGCTGTTCATGGGCAGCTTGAAAACAGCTAGAAGATAAAATTCCTCCCTAAAAACTAGTTTTCAGAATGCCTCTGCTCCTATCTCAAGGTCAATGGGTTCATACACAGTGGTACTCCCCTTCTTCACTAAGGTCATACAGCTCTATCCTGCCACAAGGACAGCAGATGAGGCACAGGAATCCTTCACTGCAGGACAAAAACACAGCCCACAGAGGACAAAGAACTGGCAAACCCAACCTAAAATTTTCCTGTGGTGCTGCCTGAAATAGAAGTCTTCTTGCTCATGCCAAAAGTCAAACTTCACCACTACAAAGTTGATTTAAGTGTGTGGGTGTGAAAACTTCAGCATAATCTGTACAGAGAAAAGCTGAGGTTCCTATTTCTCCATCCGGTTTCTGCTGGTCTTTCCACTGCTGCTGTGCAGGTAACACCCTGTGTAACTCATCCACTGGCTTCACATCACGGTGGAAAAACAAACAGAACAAAGCGTGGAAGAGGAACAGACAATATCTACTCAGACCCATCAAAACTGAAGTGCATAAGCACACAGACAGACCTTTTAACAAAAAGCCAAAACAAACAGAAAGTTCAGAAACCAACAGGTGTGAGTCTCCCTCCCAGCCATTCTGACCACATCTTGGAAGTATCCAGAAACTATAACTCTTCCATTTTGTAAAAGACATAGCTCTAACTTTTAGTAAAGCGTCAGATGCTGGGACAAGCCTAAGCAGTCAGTCATTCCAGCTCTTTGCAAATCTGTTTCCCCAGGCAGTCTGGTTTACCCACCCAGTCACATCTTCACGAAGTCCCTCTTCACTCCAAAGGTCACAGTGATCTCCTTTGCCTGCTGGGCTATAATGTTTCTCCTCCAAAGTAAAACAGCTGGGTTTTTCAGTGGTCCTTGCCGACACCAAAGGACACATTCCACATAAACAGAGTGACAGCTAAAGAGAATTCAGGGTGACAGGAGGGATTCAAAGGATCCTGTGCCTCAGTGAGGAACCACTACTGAGTCCAAACAGGCTACAATAAGATGAGAAATTAAAGCATGAATCTGATGCTGTTACTCACCTGAAGTCAGAACTTGCTTCACATGTGAAGCACTGGTATCCTCAGAGAGGATATCTCACTGTATCTGCTGACCTCTGCTTTCCCCCACATTGGCATGAGCCAGTCTCTAGCCCCTGGTTAGTCACACCCTGCACACGTCCCAGGGATCAGCTCCTGGTTAGCTCAGACACAACTGCTGCATGGCGGGACCTACACAAGCCTGGACAGGGACAGCAGACACAGTGCTGTGAGCTGAACCAGTGCTGACACACGGGGGGTTCTACCTACACCCATGCAATAGCAGTGCTTGTCAGAAGCAGCTACTGCCAGCAGATTGCAGCTTTCTCCTCTGCTACCAGAATTTGGGGTATCTGGAAATGGAAAGAAGCTGACAGCCAGTCCTCTGATGCTGGAAGGCACTGGAGAGTCAAAGCATCACCTTTCAGAAGAGTTACCGAACCAATAAGACCATCTTCACTTACTACAAACTAACCACTTCCAACACTCCTTTCCCACCCTCCCATTTCCTTAAAACCAGCCTCCTGAGTTAATTTCTGCTTCCATCAATTACCAGTAGCAGAATTCGAACAAACTGAGTTTACAAACCAATTTCACAATTTTATTTATAACACAGCACACAGGCTAGTGGTTTCCTCTCTGATAAAAAGGCTAATACAGTGTTGACAAGGAAGACAAATGACAGAGGCAACGATCCAAGACATCATCTCCTTTGTAAGGATTACAGTTTTATCTTTATGAGTTATAAAACAAGGCAATAAAAATCAAGACCATTAGAACAATGTCACACACATTACAGTAGGAAATACCTCCACCCAGCCAACAAATATTCACCCCACAGGTGAAAAAGATCAACTGTTGGGGGTTGGGGGATCAAGGGAAGTTTTAAGAGATGTTAAAAAAAAAAGTCCTGGTCCTGATCAGGAGGATTTGCTCAGAATATCTGAGTCATTAGCTAAGTTTAGCCAGTCTCAGAAATGCTGGAGAACAAGTGGATCACAACATACAGGATTTGTGAGAGATTTGCGAAGGAGAAAAGGACTGAGCACATCCTTAATCCTCCCTAAAGCAAACAGCAGCTGAAATGTTCCCTCGGAGCTTCGCGGGCCCTCTGCTGTTTGTACAAAACAACAGCACCCTCCAGAGGACAAACAGTGCTCGCTCTGCCTCTCCCACCACCTCACGTTTACAAACATGCAATGCATGAGCTTTATTCCAGCTGTGAGCGCTGTAGGGCTGTGTTTAGGTTAGCCTTGGGTAAGAAAACATGAGCCCTTTTAGAAGAGCAGTAACAAAGAGCTCCAAAAAGAACCCTGCTTTCTACTGCCAGGCAGTACTCTCTCTCTCCAAAGTGTCACTGTTCCTTGCACCAGGGCTGCCATCTCTTCACAGCTACAGAGGAGGAAAAACTGACCACTGGAGCTGACCCATCACACCTCACCTTTGGATTTTACCTCAGGGAACAACTGGTTGAACTCACTGGTGGGGCAGTGAGTCCACACGACCCACACTGCCAGCCCCCCCGCCACGCTTGGCCCAGTCACACTGACAATTTTGGAGATGTGTTGACTGCTTGTGATTCCTCAGGACGATGTCAGCTGGCTCTTCCATCTCCTTCTACAGCAGCACCCCCAACAATTTGGTTCAACACCTGAAAAATGTTGCAATCCCCACAGTAGGTTTGGCACCAGCCTCTGACGGAAAACAAAATCAATTATCCGCTTTCTCTGAGACAAATTAACAGGAAACAAACTATGCAATATCTCATCTTAATTAGTTTATTGTTCCCACAGCAATTTAGCAGTTGACAAATGCAAGCAGTACACACCATTCCCAAAAGCTGAGCAGACCGTGACTCACTCGTTACAGCACAGAGCTCAGTGACTGCATTCCAAACCTACTTTGGGAATTAAGAAAGTATTTCAGACAGGAGAATTTCCCCTTTAGGGGAAAAAAAAAAAGAAAAGAAAAAGAGTGTCTCACAGCTATTCCAGAGGTGCTGGCTGGGATCCAGTAACTGGATACATTTGAACAGTAGCTCTATTCAAAGGTTTTTTTTATAAAAACCCAAACAACAAACCACAGGGACTTCCATGTTTTGCTCTGTTCCTGCCCCAGCACAAAGTCATTTTCAAATCCACGGCACTAACACTCCATCCCCATCTACCTTTAGGAATTCTTACCATCTAGTGCTCCTTCCATAACTCATAATCTGAGCTGCTTCACTTGACATTTTGAAACAGTTCACAAGAAAGATGACATTCCTGGGCTTTAGTCATATTATGAAAAAAAGAATAAAAAAAAACAAAATACCACTCAGTTGCCACAGCCAGAAGGTAGAAGACACCAGTGTGCATTTTCCAACACGTCTGAGGTTATGTTGGTCAGGCAGCTTCCAGAGAAACGCAGGTAGAGAAGGTTTCAGTAACAAGGGGGGTGTTTTTATACAGTTCTTATGTTATATCAAAATGTGATTCACCAGTAAAAATGGCAGTAAAGGTGAAGCTGCTTTCTTAAAACAGGAGCTGTTTGTGCCCCTCACTCACTACCCAGATTCCCTATAGGCACCAGATACCACAAGTTTCAGAATTAGTTATTTCACCACCTAGAGAAAATTATATTCTCTAAAATGGGTTGTCATCTATATGATTTTTAAACTTTGTTCCCACCATTCTTATGGGAATAAATCCTGACTATTAAAAATTAATTCCCTGCCTGGAAACAGTGATTAAGAGACATGAGGGACTGGA